>JAWRVZ010000054.1:3572500-4076515 GCA_037043235.1 Rhodeus uyekii | reverse complement strand
GAGGATTTACCGAATCCAAGTCTGCCCGACAGTAACCTCTGTTCTACCGCCGGGCGGGGTCTTTTACGGGGCAGTTGTTGATGAGGTGCCCCGCACCCCCGCAGTAGAGACAGAGCCCCCTCGTGCGACGATGATTCCTCTCCTCTCGGGAAAGCCGAGCTCTACCCACCTGCATGGGCTCGTGATCGGTCCGGGGGCTGACCGTGTTCTGCTGGGTGAATTCCTGGAACTCCTGAGGTAGGCTAGGACGTGCACGTTCCTCGTGCATCTGTAGTCTAGCATCTACCCGCAGGGCTAAGTCCATAAGTCCATTCAGGTCCCGGGGAAGTTCAAGGGTGTAAATCTCTCTGTGAACACGGTCAGCCAGCCCATGCAGGAACATGTCCCACTGCGCTTCCTCATTCCAGCTACACTCAGCGGCCAAAGTACGAAATTCAATCATATAGTCCGAGACTGACCGGTTGTGCTGTCGAAGGCTGGCAAGTCTGCGAGCTGCCTCGCGACCCGCTACGGCACGATCAAAGACCTGAGTCATTTCCTGTGATAGTGCCTGGAATGAGGAACAACATGGATGATGGTTGGCCCACACCGCCGTTCCCCAGCGAGCCGCGCGTCCTGATAGTAGTGTGAGGACCAGTGCGACCTGCGACTCCTCGGTAGCAAATGTTATCGGCTGAAGGGAGAAAAACACAGAACACCTCGTTAGGAACGACCTGCATAAATCGGGTTCACCCGAATACCTTTCAGGTGTTGGGATGCGAGGCTCGTGGTTGCCGGTGAGCGCTGCAGGGGTGGGGGGAACGGTCGGTGGTGTTGGCGCAGTGGGCAATGCCAGTTGTTGGATACGGGTAGTGAGCTCGGACACCTGCGTCACAAGGGTTTGAACGGCCCGAGCTGTATTCACTGCCTGTTCCTCCTGTCTCTCCATACGCTGATCATTGGTAGACAAAATGTTCTGAAGTTCGTGATAACTCGCTGGATCCATCTTTTCTGGTCAGATCGTTCTATCACGGTGCTGTAGGAAAATGATAACAGGATCCAAATGCAAGTGAACAGGAAAATTTATTAACAAAAGGTGAGATGATCAGAGAAGCGTCCCGACGATCCGCGCTCCGACGCGAGTGAAGTGAAACAGGAACAGACAGCGGGCGGGCGTGACGCAGGGACGCAGTGGGCTGAAGCAGAAGGCGCCGGTTCCGAGCAGACAATCCAGGAAGGACAAGAGCAGCGCAGGATAATCCAACCGGAGGGAAAGCCTGTAACGATCTGACAACAGCCTGTGTGAGGACGGTGCATAAATAGTCAGAGATGATGAGTTACAGCTGCAGCGGGAGATGAGAAAGTAATCAGAAACCACGCCTCCAACATTACCGCACGACACGGAGAAGGAATCAATGAACCTGTGAACCGTGACAAGAGCCTGACTATCAAACTTCACATGCTGGAGTGAAAATATTTCCACATTCCTCAACCACAGTAGCAAAGCCATTAATGATCCAGGTTGGCACCTCTACACCCTCTACCTGATGAGGTGGAAACATGGCCATCTTTCTCAACTGTGGAAGAAACATTGATGGCTCAGTTTGAGGAACCTGATCAGCAAACTCCATCTGATGAGGGGGAAAATGGCATGTTCCTCCACTAAAGTGGCAGAAACACTGAAGGATCAGGAGGCAACTTGGCATCTCACTCTACCTGCTGAAGAGGAGATACAGCTATCTCTCGCCATTGTGGAAGAACCACTGATGCCCCAGATGGCACCTGCTGAGGTCGAGAAAGAACGTCCACCAGAAAGCCAAGGGAGGACAAGAACAAAGGAGAGAAAGACAGCTATAAAGCGTCCTGATTCGACTCCAACACCAGCAAACCCAAAATTAGCTTGGATGGACAGTTCTGCTCAAAATACCCAGGAAGAGATAGTAAAAAAGGATGCGTTTAGACATGATAGTGGGTGTGGATCTGAGACAAGAAAAAAGAAAAGGAGACAAAGACTGAATATGAGATTACTTGGACGGAGACTGACAGTACAAAAGTCACACATATGAAAAAAATGAGACAATGAAAAGAGAAGGCCTGAAAGGCAAGCAAGCAAGATAGAAGATATAAAGACAGAGGAGACAACAAATGTTACTCCACCATTTGCAAAGGGAAAAAGACACATATACAGTCTGTATGCCGCATCAAAATCAGCCAGAAGTGACTTTTTCTCATTATAAACTGTCTGAGAAAAATGTCATTGCAGAGAAAGAAAAAGGATAAAACAAAAAAGCAGTTACTGTACAGAAAATGTCAATGATCCATCCTGCTCATCAACAAACACAACAGGTTCAGTAAGGCATAAAGAACCTAGAGGATGATCTCGCTCAATGTGTGAATATACAGGTGGCAGAAGAAACAGACTAAGAGACTTGTCTGATCTAAAAAAAAAAAACGAAATCATAAACAACTGAATATTGATCTGTGTGGCATAAGTTAATGCACACAATGAAAGCACATACATTTATTTCATTATTACAATTCATAATTTTTTTTTAATTATTTGCCCCATGTTTTTGTAAAGCAACCGGTAAAGGAACATATTTTGAATTAATATTTTGTGGTAAAATATTTGTCAAATAAATGTATTATATGTACATATTCAGTACATTATGCTTCTTTTAAACTTGTTTTGTGTGTTTTTTTCTTTTCTTTTTCACTTTTAGGCAAAAGTCCTTTTCAGTCCTACTGTAATTGTCAGAAAAATAACAGAAGAGTGATTTGGCTGAACTATTCTTTTAAATTTAAACATGTCATGTCGCATAAATAGTTTTGGCTGTGCATGCTTCAAAAATCACCAGTAGATGTCTCTGTGTCTGTGAATTGTTTGTGCAGATGTCTAGAACTCTTTCTCTCACCTGCACGATCAGAGCAGGCGCTTGTGTAAAATGTGCACTTCCTCATCATGATCTCCTGGGAAATGATTGCAAAACTGTACACATCTCCTTTCTGAGAGATCCTCTGCTTTCTCAGGTGTTCAGGAGCTGTCCACAGATCTGAGAGAAGCGGAAACACAAATAGGCAAACATTAACATAGGCAAATGGTTAACCAAATAACTATTTCTTAATATAAGCATAGAAATAACTGAAATTCTTTGTCAAGGTAATGGTAATAATTCATACATACATATATATACATATATATATATACATATACACACACACACACACACACACACACACACACACAAACATATACACAATAAACCATCCTTCACCTTTACTGGGACTGAGAATTGTATTGAAACCAAAGTCTGCAATCTTCACTACCATACGGTTGTCAACCACACAGTTAGTGGATTTTAGACGCCCATGGACTGCAATATTGCTTGCATGGAGATAAGACATGCCCTAAAGGAGGTCAAAAAGTTAATGCGAGAAACTGTGTAAGAACAGTACATTTACAGTGCATTCAGACGCTGCTATATTCAAAGAATACAAGAAAATAAAGGAAATTATCCCATTACCTTTGCAATGTCATACATGACAGAGATTTTAAACTGCCAGTCCATGAAGGTTTCTTCTGGGTATGAAATCTTATCATTAAGCACATGCTAAAAGAATAAAAATCCATATTTTAGTATTCATTTACTATGTTAGATTTTTTTTTATTACATCATATGAGGCTTGTTATAATACTCACTCTAAGGGATCCTCTTTCTCCATATTCAAACACACCAAAATACTCATTGTCAAATTTGACTGTCCCATAGAATTTGGTAAGATTGTAATAATCAATTTTCAAAAGCTGAAATGAAAGTGGCATTGTCAACAACACAAAGCTATTCAGATTTCATCTTAGAATTATTCAATGTTTTGCTATTCAGTGAAGAAAATGAAATCCTGCTACCGCGTTGAGCTCTATCCTCTGTTTTTCCGTGAAGCTTCCATCTGTGAGTCTTAACTCCTTAAGGACAACAATCTATGAAGAAAAAATAAAAATCAACTTTTAAAAAACAAACCTGGAATGATGGAATCTTTTTGGATAAAATTGACTATTTAGATTACCTTTTTATCATAGCGTGCACGGCGTAGGATGTAGCTACTATTTTGTGTAGAGTCTTCCTCAATCTAATCAGAACAGATAATGAAAAATTCATGCAGTAACACATAATAAACATACACATTTAAAACATATTACTATAAAAGTAAATTAAGGACTTTGGTGCCAATGCATTACCTTCAGACTGATCATATTCCACTCATTCACCTCTAACGGGGTAATGAGCTCTGAGGAAATGTGAGACCATCTTTTCTGCATATGACGGTAATATCTATTTTGCCTTTAAAATGCATACAGAAACAACTGTAAATATCCTGTTACTTACAGTTTCATACACAATGTTAATATAGGATATGTTCTGGTAAAACCAGAAGCATTATAAATGGACATAGAATAAAAGTGAAAAGTGGTGTATTGCTCTAACCAGTAAAAGATGAAGGCGAGTGTTCCCATGACCCCCACAACAGCAGTACACAATACTATGACAATGACTTCATGTTGTTGGCCTAAATAAACAAACAAACAAACAAATATTGAGTTTATGTAAAGGAGAAAAAAATACTGTATGTAAATCCATTGCCACTTGTATATATAATCTTTTATTTTTCTTATTTCTTCATATACCGGTATTCTTTTATTTTTCTTATATGAATGATTTGTAAAGAGTGAATTATAACCAAGTTATGGATTTTTATTAGTTAAAGCCTTTCTTTGCTTTTCTGTAGTTTTCCATAGAATAGTGATCAATTTTGTCCACACTTCTCACCAGATAGAACATGTTATCAGAATGTTTTGGGTAGTCTTTCTGTTGATAGTTAGCCCTAGAGTTAGAGTTAACCCTCTGTTAGAGTATAATTACTGTAACAATGTTATTGTATTTGGGGCGGCCTACGAACTCCTTGTGAGACCTGAAGCTTCTGCTGATGAAACTGCAAACTAAACTTCACTAAAATTTCTTCTATTGACTGCACTTCTGACTCCTGGTCTTCGTTCAACATATCTGGTCCTTGGGTTTTAACTGTATTTACCCTACAGTGTATATACAGTATATATATATATATATATATATATATACACACACACACACACACACACACACACACATGCATACATACATACACATATAATACATTACTAAATGATATACAATACAATATGCTTGATGCTTTAACTCAAAAGAAAAAAAAATACATTTATGGTTTAAAGAAACAGCCATTATTGCCAGAACTTTACCTTTAAAATGGTAACAATATTTTAGTTAAAAACTTAAATTTACCTGAAAAAAATCCTGTTTCATTAATTGAAATATAACAAGTTACTAAGATCAGTTTGTTTTTAACCTTAAAAACACAGGTGTTAAAACTGTGTTAAATTCTAGTAAATACACACATCATACACACAACGTGTTGGCGAAAGTTACTTTCACAAGTTATCACTTACAATATTGCATTTGACCTTAAAAAGTAACTAATTGTGTTACTTTGTTGCTTTTAATGGAAATTAATATGTTGCATGACCTGGCTGGGCCAGGTTGTTTGTTTTTTAATAGCAAAACAAATCTGTTTTTATTTTATGTAAAGGCCCTTTCGCACTAAAAGTACAAATGCAAAAATAAATGCAAATTCACGCCTATACAGCAGAAATCCATTCTGGATTACAGAACAACAGGATGCAGAAGAAAGTTCAACACTCTTACTTTACAAAAAAAAAAAAAAAAATATGCAATAAATGTGATATTTATCTTAAGTCCTTTTTGCTTATGACGGTAATATGGTTGAACTGAATCATTTAAGGTCAGCACAAAAGACATTGGTTAATAATGTGACGTTAAGTAGAAAAAGTGTATTTGTTTTATTTACCATATTTATTTATTGCCACTTTTCTCTCTTTATTCATTTTGAGGAATACTGAATCAATTTTTGTGCAAGTGAGATGAGCACATGCATGCTCACATTTTGTCTAGAACCACAAAAACCATCATGTTACACAGCGCATACAACAACTTATATTGAAAACTTGGTGAAAACTTATATTACCTATTTGAAAAAGTAACTTAAAATATTGCTGTAAAAGTAATCTGTTACTTTAAGAGTTACTTGCAAAAAATGTTAACTGGTTACGTAACACTTGGTTACGTGGTTTCCCCCAACACTGACACAAATAGGTTATACAAATACAGTACATTAACAACATAAGTTGTAGCATAGAACACTAATGTATATAACGGATAAGAAAAAAACATAGTTGCGGTTTTCACTGTAAATTATAAGTGTGCTTCAAAAACTGTGCATTTAACAATATTTTACTATAAATTAAATTAAATGAATCCTCTATACCTTTTGAATCTTTTAATGGACGGTCTTCGGGTAGACGGTGCTGAGGCCAAATGAAGGAAGGAACGCTGTCTTTTAGCTTTGTGTGGTTGGTGGAAGTGTTGAATTCATAAAGAATTTTGTACTATAGTACAGAAGAGGTACGTTTTAATGTTCAATGATCACTCCATTCTGTAAACACATTGATATGTCTGAAATCTGTGGCATACCTCATTGTCATTGTTAGTGTAGATCAAAGAAAATGTCAGATCCCTGTCACCATATTCATCCAGCTGATAATCTCCTGCTATGCCTGTGGTTTGGATTTTTAAAATCTTAATGATACTGTGGATCTACTAAAGCAACATTATGAGACATGACTGATGCTTTTCACCTTTGAAAGACACATTTCTGAAGTAGTTCATGCTGAAAGACTCTTTATCCTGAATTTGCGAGAAGGCCGTGTTCCTCATCACCTGTCTGAACAGCAGCACCGCATCATGATATGCTGCAATATAATCATTCATCTGCACACAGAACAGTGAGGAGATGAGAGTTCGTACTTCTAGATCCATTACATGAAAGCGCCAGCATGTGAAAAAGAACATTGTGTAATAACACTCTAAAAAAATGACAAAATGAACAGATTTTTTTTAAGATTTCCTTTTTGTTATTTAAAGATCACGTTTTTAAATGGTCTTGGAAACTTAGTTTGCCTACATTATTCATTTTCATTTGCCTTAACATTATGTAAAATGTGAAATTTCAATGAAATTATTGCATAGTGCAACTATGACAACCTAGAGAAATAATGAAATAAACTATTTCAATATTTATTGTATGAAATTTTTTTATATTAGATTTTTAAAAGGCATGGCAGTTGCAACAAGCCTTCAAATACACTCGGGATTGGTAATATTTTTATAATCTTATTGACAGTCTCTTATTCTCAATGTTCTATTTCTGACTTCTATTTTAATAAATTTTAAAATGTAATTTCTGTGATGCAAAGCTGAATTTTCAGAATTAAAAAATGATTTATAATTACTAAAAATGTTGAAATCAGTTTCTTATTTCCATAATTAATGTCATTTCCAGAATGGTGGTGATTATTACGACGACGAGAGCAGGGTTTAAACTCAAAATCACTTTAATCATAAACTCAAAAAAAAAGACTTTAAATATAAACAAAAGAAGCACACATGTGCATAAAACTGAACTTAATAAAACTCAGAGTAAACTCGGGAGACAGGCAAGACATCCACACACAACAATGCAAACAAAGGTCAACATTATTACATTAACAACCGACAAAGACAAGGGAAATGCAAGAGGGTTAAACACACAAGGGAATGACGAACACCTGGGTAGACTAATGATGAAAGTGATTACACAACAGGTGCAGGAAGGGCACGAGAGGAAACACAGAAGGGACCTGGAAGTGAAACAACACTTGACACAACACACAGGAAGTGACAAATGACATGACACACAGGAAGTGACAATAGACCTCACCGACAGGAAGTATAACATTGACCTCACCACAAGTGCACAGATGACATGACAAACAGGACTAAGGGTAACAATTACAATAGGTTTTTGCCTGTCAGGAGAGAGATGAATAAAAAAAATACGGTACCTACCGTGTTGTTACCAGAAGTGTCAATGGTGTATTGTCTTGTATCAGGCATTGTTAATACCAGGACATTCTTCATAGCACTGTTCGATGGCTCTTTATAATATCTGTCGCTGTGAGAGAAAGTTAGCACTGTTTCTCACTTACAATTCCCAGTCTTTCTAGACTCTTTAAATCATTTTTTTTTTGTGATTAGCAAAAAATATATATAACTCAGTTAGCTGACCATCCATGCACATTTAATTAAAACAAGGTCAGTAGATATCATATAGCTCTCTAGACTAAAGAAATCAGGAGTTGAATGACTGACTTGTAAAGGTCGATCAGAAGAAAAGCAATTTCATCAGACTGCACACTGCCGTTCATCAGATCCATGATGTCATCAGGTGTCCCACATATAATGAACACTGTGAAATAGAGATAAAATAACAAAATGAATAAAACACACTTCAGTGTTTGACTTTTTGAATCTAACAGTGGAATTTTTTTTTCTTCCAGTGACAAATATTAACTTGTAAATTACCATAAGTAAAATATTTACAAAGTAAAGTTTATTTCCTTTAATATTCAAATCAAACGAAGTCTCACAGTTGCTATCCCGGTCACGGTTGGTCAGAGCCAAATGGAGGTCTTCCTCTTTTCGTAGAACCACACTTTTCTCTAACCTGACGGAAAAGTTGCCTAAAGCCACCTCAAGAGCATTTATGTACCTACAGAAAAGACCAAAAAAAATCAGACAGCCGGAAATTAATATTCACATGTTCCTTAATTAACTCTTCTGTTCTTGCAAACTACTAATGTATAATATATTTTTGTGACTGCACTTGGGGACACTTTCAAAGTTTTCCCAATTTTTCAGACTGACAGACCTTCATTTCTTAAAGTAATGATGGCCCCTCGTTTTTCTTTACTTAGCTGCTTTTTTCTTGCCATAATACAAATTCTAACAGTCTGTTCCATAGGACTATCAGTTGTGTATCCACCTGACTTCTGCACAACACAACTGATGGTCCCAAACCCCACTTATAAGGCAAGAAATCACACTTATTTCAGGTGACTACCTCTTGAAGCTCATCAAGAAAATGCGAAGAGTGCAAAGCAATAATCAAAGCAAAAGGTGGCTACTTTGAAGAACCTAGAATATGACATATTTTCAGTTGTTTCACACTTTTTTGTTTGTTATGTATATAATTCCACATGTGTTAATTCATAGTTTTGATGTCTTCAGTATGAATCTACAATTTTCATAGTCATGAAAATAAAGAAAACTCTTTGAATGAGAAGGTGTGTCCAAACTTTTAGTCTGTATACTCACCAGAAACAGTCCTCTGTGTTGTTCACTTTCTTGTATAAGTACGCCGTTTTCCATACAGGCTTGATGTGATCTGTGACATTCCAAAAGTAAGAGAAGAAGCTGGAGATTTTTCTTGCTGGAGGCAGAATGCGAGTCAGATCTCTCTTGAAGTCACAAGACAGTCCAAAGCTGCCTGCTGATATGATGGGCATGTTGAGGTTCAGACCGATCTCCAAACTACAAAAGCGGACAAACAAACACATATCAGATGTTGTTGAGTAAACTCAGTTCCAAATAGAAAGGAAATTACTACCAAAAACATTTATTTCTTGAATACGTAGACTGGCAGGTCCATTATCTGTTCAGTAAGGTCGAAATGTAATTCCTATAACTTTGTCACAAAAGATCTTCTTCTTTTTTTTTGGGGGGGGGGGGGGGGGGGGGTACAGTATCTGCCTGATGAATAAACATAAAAGATACTACAGTATCTGCCTGATGAATGAACATAAAAGTGCACCATCCAAAGAAGTAAGATCCCCCCCCCCCCCCCTGGAAAAGCGCTATATAAATGTAACTGATTATGATTATTATTATTATTATTAAGTACACTCATTGGACTTTTATTTCATTAATAAGCTATAATAATTATAATAGTCTAGTGTTTTAAAGAATTTGAACATTTCGTACATTCAATACTTATTTTAACTGCTTTAAAGTGGATTTTTTAAGAGACAAATAGCATGATCTACATCAAGGAAATGTACAATACAGATAAAAAAACTGGAAAAGCTAAATCTAACATACTCAGCCATTTGGAAAGTAGCGTAAGTGCAGGTTGGTCCCAAAATTGCACATCCCTCCTCCCCTGCATTCTACGAATGAAATTACAACAATCAGTGTGAACGTTATATATCTATTGTAGCTTCTATAGAGCATGTCAGAAGAAAAAAGAGAGCCAAAACTGACCGCAAGATCATTTAAAATTTCAACTCCTTCGCAGGCGCTACTGCTGCAGCCTCTTTTTAGGTAGTAAATGGTTTGAAACCCTCTAAATTGAACTGATAATTCCATACCTTGAAGAAGAAATAGAAACAAAATAATCTTTAAACCATACAAATACCATTCAAACAATAATAACGATTAAAATATTCAATTGAACTATATTTCATACATAAACCCTATACATTTTTAAGCGTTGAAGTGTTGAATAGTCCCTCATATTCTGTAAAAGGAAAGTTAGGATCATACATTACCATAATTTAAGTTGGGCTCGGAATCAGATTCAACAGCCCTCATCACCGCAGGCTTCACAAAATTGAGACTCCAGGGTGACACGTCATCATCCAATAAAATCACATTCATCAGAAAAGTTCCATTAAAGCAAGACTCTTTCATGCAGTGACCTTGCTTTAGAAATGCCCATGATAGACATCCAAATAACCAGATGTGGAAATACATATTCGAATGTTAAGAAGAAAGAAAAAGACGCCGCCTCTCAGCCCAATGTTTAGTTAGAACTGATTTTCATTATGTTTCAGTTCAAAGTAGTTTGTAGTTGTCCAGTTATATCCTGCAGACTTTATCATATTTCTAAGTATATCCCGAGAATGGAAAACGTAAAGGAACAACCAATAAGGTTGTTTAATCCAAGCTGTTCTGTTGTCCTAGACAGGTACACTTTCACACTGATTGATCACTTTGCTCTCAGCTGAACGTGTTAATGAACAACATAGTCAGTGGCCGCGTCCCAAAACCTACTGAGCTGCCTAGAAAGACAGCACTTACAGGAAGCTTCTTTTTTTTTTTGTCTAGATTGCAAGTTCACAAGATTAGCTCACACAGGGACAGTCAACGCGAGAGTTTAGGCGTAATATTCTACTCTAATTCACATACAGTATGTTTATATGGGTAAGTAATCAAATTTCTATTAAAGCAAATGAAGCAGAATCTAGTGCACTAGCTCACAGAGAAGACGACATGTTTAGGACGGTGAAAAGAGGACTGAAGGACAAAGGTTGAGCCATAAAGCTATCGTCTGTGATGAATGGAGCCGTCATAAAAGCAATCAGAATGAAGCACCTGCCCTGTTTGTTTTCCCAGGTAAGAGGAGGATAATACATAAATTACTGCATCAGTGATGCATGTTATGATTCGTTGTGCGTAAGTATTATTATTATGATTATGATGTCTAGGCTGTATTTTTATGTTAGGCCTAATGAATGTATATCATTAAAAAAAAATACAGAAGTTGTATGTAAGTTATACAGTTTAATACATAAATGAAACCCAAGACTGTGTACTTGGTGTACAGCGGTATACTAAAAATTGTTGGTTGTCTTTCTACTTATAGGCAATAAACGTTGTTAATATCATCTTTTTTCTTGTTAAATGTACTTGAATGTCACAATATGCTTAATATGTTGTGCGTAGACATTCCTTTCCAACACGTTTATGTACAATGTGCTTTGCCCCGGTAATGATTTATAATTTCAAACAATAGTTTTACCACTTCATATATTTACGGTTCAGTTTCATTTATGACTTTTGAGAGGTAAATCTTATTTTAATCTCGACCATATGACATAAGCAGACATCATAAATCATCTCTAGTTTTTCCCAGTTGTTCTCTCTTCTCTTGCTCACTTTCATTCACTGCACATATATTAATGTGTAATTATATACTGTGAGTGTTTCTTTGTTTCTTACCTTAGCTAGTTGCTGGTTTATGAGCTCGGGGTGCACTATAAAATGTAATGTATATAAAATGTAAATGATAAAAAAGTAAACTGTGTGAATTAACATTTTACTATCCTTTTATAGCTTTTTTAAAAATATAAATAGTCCATTATGTTTCATGTGTAGTGCAGTTCACATAATGTCTTTATAATGAGATTTTCTGCTCATTTCTTCTTTTACAATTTAATGATTTCCACACAACCACAATCTCTAGTTCTCATGATGTACTGCTCTCTCTAGTGGACATCTCTGCACAAGTCACCTAAATAACTAATAAATGGCAATACTTCACATCTCAACATTTATATAATAGGTATACTTTGACTTTTGTAAGTCCACTTTATCCACTTTTGACACTGGATAATAGAGTATAATGTGTGTATTTAGTTAGTCATTTTATATAGGCCAATATGAACATTTAAAATATATACAGTAATCAGTGGAAATATAAAAAAAAACGAATGTTCAATAATTTACTCACTACTTAAACATTTATTTTAATTCCTGGTTACGCATTTATTTTTGCAATCTCCAAATTCTCATAGATAAATGATATCTCATATCATCTTCATCATCTAATCAGAGTGGAATTTAAAAACCTTTACATTTACTAAAAAAGTAGAACAACCTCAAAATGCACAATTTGTAAAAATAACACTGCACTGATTGATTATGTTATTTAAGTTTTATTAGAATTATCATAGGAAGCATTGTTCTTGACAAAATGAACTACTTTGATTTGTAGCTTTCTTACAGAAAACTAATACCAGTCCTATCAATTACAATTTAAGTAATTAAAGTTTCCTTTGAAGTGCATTTTTATTTTAGGAAATCAGTTTTACACAAATGACTTGAACACACACAGCACAAATGAAATCAAATTTGCTTTTGTACATAAAATGAAAATAAATACATAATGAAGTACATTTAAACGACAAGGGCAACACTGCTGCTCACAGTTATGTTATGTTCTGCCAACGCTATATCAAAGCCCAGCTGACTTGCATCACAAAACCATTTTTCAAAAAAACAGACCACTGACCAACTTCCTGTTGCTTATTTGCCAGGCTGGAGAAAGCAAGTTGCATAACCCTAATTACTATTCCATCCCTATCCTACTTACACACAACACCATTTTACACCAGCATGAGCACCGCGAGTTAAATACATTCCTTTATCTCTTCATTCTTTTGCTGGGCTTGAATGTGTGAGCTAGGAGCTAATAACTTGCCCAGACCAGGTCTCGTGCTTCCTTCCGGAAGAAAGGTTGGTGATGACCACCTCAACAGCTTGAAACTTTATGTTCTTGGGAGGAACCGGACACACTTTATAGGTCACCTCATCCCCCTCCATTGGCACATATTCACCCTCGATACTAGATAAAAAGAAAAAGATGGTTAAACAATGATTTTTTTATATTGTATGTTTCTATAATTATATTTTTTATATTCACTTACTCAGAGATGTGAACAAATATGTCTTCTCCTCCATGTGAGGGGCGAATGAATCCATGACCTTGTGATCTTGAGAAGTCCTTGCAAATTCCCTTGAAGACGGGTCCAGATTTGGCTCTCACCGATCTGGCAAAACACCAGAGTAAAGAGGCTCTAGAATCAACTAACATGATTCCTTTTCGTAAATAAGAAGAGCAAATCATCTCTTTAATTTGTGAAATGAACACAATAGTATATTGGGTGCACCAATACTATTTTTCCCCCCTAATATATCCATTTATTCTCTATACAGTTTTTCAATACAAGAACAGTTATTTATTTTTATATATTTTGTGTCTGTGCCAGGTTTATATTTCATCATTATCTTGTGTATTTAAACCCTGAGTTCAGTTCTGACCATTGTCCTTTATTGTCTCTGAGTTGAAGCCAAAGTAGTTATGTTTTTGTAGTACTGCAATTCATGTTTGCTTGCTTATCTGCTTTGTTTATTAATAAAGTTAAACTGGCTGATATTAAGATTTACCTCTCACCACTCCTTCATCTTCATCTGCCTAGCCTAACATGGCAGACTGTTCTCAAACAGAGAACATGTTTAACAATACTAAATAATCATTATATTACAACAATAAAAACCTAAAATGCATCATATTTTATGTTTAATAATAAACATGCAATTAAATATTAACTGTAACAAATATTTATAAAATATTAGCATACATATTATAAATAATGTGAATATGTATACTATTTATAAATATTAAATATTATATAAATAGTTTTTATTAAATTCAAATAATAATAACAAATATGAAAAAACTAATTATTAACAAGAAACATTTTTTGCATTGATGTCCTAATGGTCACAAAATTTATTTTCTTTTTTTATTATTTCATTTATTTTGCTATAAATTTATTACATTATGTTTTCACTCTCTACTCTACTGAAGAACAAAACAGAAAAGTGTAAACTTTGGTAAAATATACCCATCAACAACATTAAAGTGAAACAACATATAAAAATCATTCAATATTTTGACACTGTTAGCATATGTACTCACGCTGAATAGGTGCGTGTGCGTTTGGTTGGCAGTGGACTAAGAGGTTCCCCTGTCTGAGGAGGTTTCCTCTCCAAGACATTACTGCCCTCCCTCAAGAAAGGTAATGAAAGTGAGACGGGTGTATGTGGGCAGTTCAGCTTTCGATCAGATGTAGATGTGCTGTCTGAATCAGCCATTGGTGTGAAGTTCACTGGAGATGAGATGAGGCCTCTGTGGTTTGAAAAATGGGTTAAATCATTGAGAGAGAATATATACACACACACACACACATACACGTAAATATATGCACACACATAGCTATATTTATATGAATGACATAAAACATTGAATTATTTCCTTTAAATATCCATCCAGTCTGATTTAATCTGCCTTTAATGTGTGTTTTGTTGTCTTCTCTGCACTCAAATCTGGGTGCAGCAGCTGCATCAAGATCACATCAGATCTTTTTACTAGAGACCGTTTCCACCATCAAACTGTTTCCATTTCATTGTTTTCCAATGCACCACTGGCTTCTCCCCTGCAGTCTACGAAAGGCCAAGCATCTGTGTACCGCAGACTCCCGTCCAGCCTAATCTACAGTGACTGTGATTAAACCGCGAGTACGTGCACTTTACTACCATACTATCAACCCGAGCTCAACAAAGCAGGATGTTGACAAACGTCGAGGAATTACTCTCAGCTTCTGGAGAGCACAGCACCTGACACCATAACAGTAAAAGCGTAATCGACGGCAATATAAGAGGACATGAGAATACAATAGCATGATGATGAAATTCTTACCGTACTGTACGTTGTAGTGGATACCAATCTGTGTTGATATCGCGAGCGCTGCGGAGCCAAATTTATCTACATAGCTACACTAGAATCCACTATTAATGCCTATCATTTGTGGTCCACATATTCGACTCAATGGACCCCTGCGCAGCGCACAATAAACGAGGTTACGGGCGGAGAGGGAGGGACACCCCATCTAAATTGAACGCGAGAGACGCGACGCGACAAAACAAAAACGCTCCAATTATAATCAGCAACACCACACTGCAAGCGGCAGAATCCTGACGTCATCCTATAGCCGTCCAATCAGAGGCTCATCACGCGCGTCCATGTTTTGACGCGTCGCGCTGTAGATGTGATGCGTTATATAGGGCTTGACGTTCATGTTTCATCATAAATGTATTGCAATATTTTTTCCGTCAACAGTCTTTAAAGACCAATACTGGATTAGATTGAGGGATTACGAATGTGATCACTTATAATCTTATAGGCTAATGTAGTTGGGGGTTTCCAAACTAGGGTCCCGGGACCACGCCCGCAAGGGAGTGCTAGTGGGTGCGTAGAAAAATAAAGAAACGCAAAAATAAAATCAAAAATAGAATTAAATAAAAGAGAGAGTAATATAGAAAGAATGAACCAGCAATATAACGATTTAATAGTATCTTAAATGGTTTCAAAATACTATTTTACACATTTATAATAAAAAAATAAACTTAAATTTAAGAATAGGGTTCCCTCTGAACAAAGATGATCACATTTAGGGGTCCATAACATTTAACACCGAAAACCTCAATAGTACTACATTTTGTTTTCCAATATAATGTGTATATGTTGCAAAAAGAGAGGCATGAGTCTAATACATTAACAAAGACTGAATTATTTGAAATGACTTTTATTTTAGAATCCACTGTGTCTGAGCAACATTCTTTCCTTCAAGAACAACAAAAGAAAGAAAGAAAATAATGGAGTTATAACCAAGGGGCTGTGTTTGTTACAAGCAGCAGTAAGTTCATCTGATGAGCACAAACATGTTGAGTCAGACAAAGCTAGTGATTTACAACTTGGTTGCTATAGTCTGCTTGTCAGAGTGATGATGTCACTGCTTTGACATGAGTACATCTCTGTATGAAAGAAAAGGGGAAAAATAACCCTACAAAAAAGGGCACTCGAATATACAGGAAAGATGCTCAAGAGATAACACACATTCGAGAATCTTTGCAAATGTTCATAAATAAGCATTATGTTTAAAAGATTAATAGACCTGACCTGTTGTGCATTCGGTACAGACACATTTGATAGATTTTGGTGTTGTGCATGACAAGATCTGCCAAGGTTTGAAGAATAGGCATAGACAAGTCACTCTGACTCACAGTAAAAACAGCTACATGAACAAAAACTGGTTCAAGCTTGCATGAATAAGAAAATCATGTGTTAGAATCATATCACTCCATCAATAGATCCGATAATTCACAAGCATCTCATTACAGTTCAGTCAACAGTTGCACAGATATTTGGATGATTTAATGAATTAAACTCTGGTGTCTCCCACTACAGTTTTTAAATTTCTCCACTCTGTATTAAACAGAACCAGCTTGAAATTTATAGGCATTACACTTACAGTTGCTAACATACATTTTTTATATCTGCCCTGTAATATTATATAGCTTTGAGAAGTTTGTGTATTGAAAATGACTTGTCTATGTGGAACAGTATTGAAAACGTTTTGTGAATACTTAAGTTCATAATAACATTTAGCATTTCAACTTTTATACACATACCAAGCCTCCTGTTTGATGCATTACCCCTCCCCCTTCCATACATGTATAATTACGGCCAATCACACTCATTTCTGTAGCTCTTTCATTCTGTTGAGGGCGGAGCCTGCCTTGAACCATTCAATCTGGGTTTCGTTGAAGGTGTGGTTCAACTCGATAGTTTCCGAGCTTCCATCAATGTGCTTGATGACGGCATTAAGGGGCTAATAGGAACAATAAATAAAAAAACATTATGGAATTTGTAAGATAAAGCACTATGAAATTATACAAATTGTTTTAAAGACACTCAAATATTTTATATACAAATTTTATTTTTTATATGTGCGTCACATGACCTTTAACATGCAAATGTGCTTTAAAATATTAACTTAAAAAGGTCAAAGTGGTTCAAATGACAAAAAAAGCTCATTTACAGAACATACGACATCCTGAGACTAAAGACACCCACACACTACAAGATAACCTGGCCAATTTTGGTCCCAATTCTCAGCTTCTGACAAACTTAGGACAAAAGTTTTCCTGTGTTGTAAGGTGTTAATGATTGAATCTGCTCAGAAGAACATTAGGGTCACACCGATTTCAAATCGTAAATATCCAAGATGTTTATTTACGATCAGAAACCCTGTTGCGTGGGGGCAACCAGAGGACAGACACACACTCTATAGACTCATGTAGAACAAATTTATACCAAATTAGAAAACAAGCTGACAGAAGCATGACGCGACTTAATCCAAACCTTTTCCTCCCACTCACAAATTTTCTGTAAAAAGCAGTGCAAACTCATTTTTCTTGCTTGTCATGCACCATGATAGTTTACCCTAAAGTTACATTTAACCAAGAGAGATTTTGCGAGATTTCTCGTGCTCATAGTAGAGAATCTGGTTGTTTGTGAATGGAATCTGTTAGTGTATGGTGCACCGTCTTGGTCGCGTCACTCCACACACTACAGGAGCAAAAGTGTCACATGTTTGTGGTCACTTACATTTTGAAAATCAGATAAGACATTAAAAAGTTTGGGCCAGGCTTAACACAAACTAGGAAAGATGCATATAAACTACAAACGGTTTAAGAGCATATGTCTTACCTTTCCAGGGGCAAAGGTCTTAAGCCCTACAATAGAGATTTTATCATCTGGGCGGATTTTGTCATAATCAGCAGGATTGGAGAAGGTGAGGGGCAGCAGGCCCTGTTTCTTCAAGTTAGTTTCTGTTGACAGTCACAACAATCGATTAATCAATAGCTAAATGAGATGTTTAGCTTAAAAAAAAAACAAATGTATTTGGTTTCAAACTCACTTACCATGGATTCTAGCGAAGCTTTTCACAATGATGGCTCTCCCTCCTAGATGTCTGGGTTCCAGAGCTGCATGCTCTCTGCTGGAACCCTCACCGTAGTTCTCATCTCCTACAACTACCCATGAAATATTGTGCTTCTGCAAGAGGGAAGTTACCGAACATCCAGAAATGAGTGTCAATGCTTTCAATATGCAGGAAGCATAAATGACACACACAAAAAGAAAGAAGCCGTTACTTTGTAATGGCGGGCAACATCTGGGACGCCACCGAACTCTCCAGTCAGAAGGTTGCGAATTTTATTGACTGCATCGTTCTCAATATTAACGGCACCAATGAGAAGGTTATTGGAAATGTTATCGAGGTGTCCACGGAACTTAAGCCAGGGTCCGGCAGCACTGATGTGGTCAGTGGTGCACTTTCCTTTCACCTGACGAAGAGAGTTGCATAATTCAGAGTAATATTGAAATCCAGAATTTCAAACATCCATGACTAAAACTTGCCTTGATGAGCACTTGGAGGTCCTCAAGGTCTTTTCCACTCCATCTGTCGAAGGGCTCGAGCAGCTGCAGGCGGTTGCTCTGAGGGTTAACATCTACTTTTAGATGAAGACCATCAGGTGGTGGGTGCTGGTAGGTGTCCACACCTGGGTCAAAGTCACGAGCAGGAAGCTCATCTCCTGTGGGCGGCTCCAGTTTAAACTTCTCTCCGTTGGGGGCTGTGAGATAGTCAGTCTCAGGGTTGAACTTCAGTGTGCCTGCAATGGCAAGGGCTGTGACGATCTGAAAGACAACAAATGATACGAAACAATAAAAAAAAGGCAAGATTTGATTGTGGCAAATTTGGAAGCGGGTCAACGGCAAAATACCTCTGGTGAGGTGACAAAAGCATGAGTGGCAGGGTTGGCGTCATTTCTGGCTGTGAAGTTTCTGTTGAATGACGTAACAATGGTGTTCTTTTCACCCTTCTTAACGTCACGTCTGAAAGAAAGATTTTATGGACTTATGATATGGCTTTATTACAGTTATTTGAATTACCTGATTCTGATTGGTCAATTGTGGAAGGCAAAATGTTTTTGCATAATGATGTTAAACTATGCCCATTGTCACCTGACTTTGACATCTCTCATATGACCCTGAACTCCCTCTTCACATAATACAATGAATCAACTGAAATTAATTGAATACTTTAGCAACTGTAATAATGTTACACGATATTATTACTCCAAACATTTTAACGGTAGTGTATTAAATCTTGAATTACAAAAAAAGTTGAATTAAAACCTGTATTGAATACTTTACCTGTCCCACTGACCAATGCAGGGTCCACAGGCATTAGCCAGGACAACTCCACCAACATCCCTCAACAATTTGGCCTGCAGGTAAAGAAACATTTAATTGTAAGACTAAATACAGAGAAATCAAGTAACTTGGATGTTTACAAAACCAATATAAAGCCATTTCAAATGATAAAATCCCAGGGCTCTCCAATTCAGACTCACATAGCCATCTCTCTCAATTGTGGCACGAATCTGCTCAGACCCAGGGGTGACAGTAAACTGGGCTTTGCATTTGAGTCCTTTGTCAAGTGCTTGTTTGGCCAAGGAGGCAGCTCTGCCCATGTCCTCATAACTGGAGTTAGTGCAGCTTCCAATCAGACCTGTAATGTTCATGACAAAGAGCCATTTTAGTGAATAATAAAAAGTCTATCAATGACCATTAAAATGTAGTGGACTCCAAATCACTGACCAACTTTAACTTCCAGAGGCCAGCCATTCTTCTCAGCGACAGACCCAATTTCTGAAACGGGGTGAGCCAGGTCAGGAGTAAATGGGCCATTGATGTGAGGCTTCAGCTGTAAGGGAGTATTATAAAGCATGTTGTAAGCGCATTAACACCTTACTGTAACGGTACATTCAACTTCTTTTAACTGACCTGCTCTTACCTCACTTAGATTAATCTCGATCACCTGGTCATACTGACAACCTGAGTCAGGAACCAGCAGATCTTTATTCTCATCTGCTAGAGTAGCAATTTCTGAGAGGGAAAAGTGGAATGAGAGGCCAAACTTTTGAGGAAGCATTTGAATGATCCATTAATGAGAGACTACTGCTGCTTACCTTCACGACCAGTCTTCTCCAAGTAAGTCTTCATGCGGTGGTTGTAAGGGAACACAGAGGTGGTGGCTCCAATTTCAGCACCCATATTACAGATGGTGGCCATTCCTGATTAGAAAACCCAAAACCACTTCAGTTTTTATGAGTCACGTAACGCCCATGGCTGGTTAGAACAGCAAAAAAAAAAAAAAAGAAAACCACCTACAAAATATTTTGCGTTCCCTCAAGAAATATTGTGCTCTCACAAAAGGTTTTGCGATTCGAGAAATATTGCATT
The DNA here is from genome assembly GCA_037043235.1 of Rhodeus uyekii. Classification (NCBI taxonomy): domain Eukaryota; kingdom Metazoa; phylum Chordata; class Actinopteri; order Cypriniformes; family Acheilognathidae; genus Rhodeus; species Rhodeus uyekii. Next base: position 4,055,752 of record JAWRVZ010000054.1, on the reverse strand, counting down.
CGCTGACAAAATGTTTTGCGAACTAATGCAAACTTTCTTGAACGCAAAAGCATTGAAATATTGTTTCCTCCCAACTCATATTTTTTCCTGTTACCATGTACCTTTAGGGGCTTTGTACTATTCAACATGACTTTTTCTACACTCAAACTATAGAAAGAAAGATGACAATGTTTGTCAGCTAGTTGACATCCTCTGAGAATTCTAATTCCATCTGGACAATAATGTGCAAGGCTTCTCATTCATTATGACCGTCGCTGAACATTGTAACTAAGCTAAATTTATAACTTCACATCCTGGAGCACTGTAATTATGCATTTAGACCTTCCATTATGGATACATACTTTGAGCTCAAAGTAACAGTTGACTAAAGTAAGGAAGTTAAATTCCAAAGTGGTCACTAAAACAGCAGCTACAGGTATGATCACTACTTTAACTCCAACATAAATATTAATTACAAATTAAGTTTGCGATGCTTACTACGATGATATACGATCTGACAATGATATATAAAATTACATCCAATATTATTAATTGTATCTCAAACATTCTTTAGAAAATTAATCCTGTCCAAATTTTGCTTAAGCAAGTTTTCACCTGTGCAGGAGATGGAATCCACACCAGGTCCGTGGTACTCCACAATGGCACCAGTGCCACCCTTCACAGTCAAAATACCAGCAACTTTAAGGATGACATCTTTTGGTGAGGTCCAGCCAGATAACGAGCCTGTTAGTTTCACACCAATGACCTGGAAAAGCAGATACACCCTGTAAATAAACACTTTCAATTGCCCAATTTTAGACCGTAAGTGTTAAGTTAAATGGAAACTGACAATAGCAGCTTACGTTTGGACACTTTAGCTCCCAGGGGATGCCTGCCATGACATCAACAGCATCAGCTCCACCAACTCCAATGCAGATGCAGCCTAGACCACCACCATTAGGGGTGTGGGAGTCTGTACCAATCAACATGACTCCAGGGTACGCATAGTTCTCCAAGATAATCTTAAAACAAAAAGTTGATTCATATTATCCGCTTGCAACAAAACTGAAAGCCTGTGGTTAGTCAAGACCAAAAAGAAAGAATATGGAATAGGATTTCTCTCATTATCACTACACACTACTACTTCAATAATAATTAGTAATACCAGTCAATTTACATTAAAAAAAAAGTTATATTTTACAGAACAGCAGTACATTCACAACATCCTAATATTTATGTCCTAATTTCTTTGCTTTCAAAGATTTTGTGGTCAAAAACAAAATGGGGACCTTAAATCATCTATTTTATTGATAACTAATTAGTTTATATTAGTTAGTAATAAACAAATCTTATTTCCCCTAACATTTACATAATTCATGTGGGCCATACTTAAGGTTGCAAAAAACAGAATGAATAAATATTAACATTTTTATTTCACATCCTTATACTGACTCTGAACATTAAATATAAATTTGAATGAAGTCATTTAAGGGTACTACACTCAGCAATTTGGGGTCTGATCACATGATCGGATTACTGGAAGCAGCATTGGCAGATGCAGATCAGATACCCATTACCAAAATAAATAGGCCAACTATTCTTAACAATAATGTGAAGTTTAAATAAATTAAGAGAAGAGGAAGTATCATGAATTGCCAACTCTTTATTTATTAGCAAGCAACATGTGCAACACATTCACTTCCCTCCCTTAGAGGTGATTAGGAACAGCTTAGAGCATTCCTGTGAAATAAATAATACACAACAGTCTTTATCAACAGAAAGTCATTAAATGTAAAACATTGTAGTCTCCACTGTATAAATTAAATATAGATTAATCATACTAAAAAACAATGAGAGATTATTTTTGTCTTTGATTAGCATTAACGATAGACAGCAGCGGGAATATTAGGCTACTGTCACTTTAAGACAGAATGCGCAAATCCAACACAATTACATATGCGACTTTTTCCCCTATTTTTACGTTACGTTAGGCCTTTTAACAAATTCCTGTGCGCATTTAACATAGGCACAAACCTGAAGCTCAAAGTTCACTTTGCTTGTTTGTTCCAAAAGCATCACTTTTGTGTGTTATTGCAGTTTTAATAACTCTTTATCATCAAACACATCCAGCAGTTTAGCAATAGTAGACTGTTTTATGATAATCCTTGAGCTAGTTGATTTGGATGTTAATTTTGGACTTTTAGGGAGTAACAAAAGTGGGCCACTGTGAAGGAAAGAAATGCAGAGCCCTAATTTCAATCCATCACTGTTGTAGGGGTTTTGTTGTTACAATATCTTTGCGGAGAGCAGAGACATTGCAAATCTATTGTCCTTTACAGGTCCCATGGTAGAACTGCCAGACCAGTCCATGTAGAGAAGCAATTTTGGCTGTGATTTTGCAATTTTCTGATCAGCTCTTCTGATCTGCTTTTATAGAAACTACAGATCAAATTATATGAAGCTATTATGGTGCGTGATATATATGAGAAGTATTATAACAGTCATGGAACAACCTGCAAATAAACAAGCCATTCTGCTTAACTAGTTAAAAGGTTTTTCTCCAGTACCTGATGGATGATCCCAGAGCCAGGTTTCCAAAAGCCAACACCATATTTAGCCCCAGCACTAGCAAGGAAACTGTAAACCTCTTGATTCACTTCCTGGTTGAGAGCAGGTAAAAAGAATGAAACAATTCAATATTGAAAAAGGAAAAAAATCGGTTAAGAATAAGTGACTTTTGTTCATACAGTTCAAATGTCATCTTTAAGATAAATTGAGACGCTAAAGGGATAGCTCGCCCAGAAAGAAGCATTCCGTCATCATTTAAACATCCTCTTGTTGTTCCAAACCTGTATGACTTTTCTTCTGTACACAAAAGATGATATTTTGAAAAATGTCAGTAACCAAACAGTCGATGTTCTCCATTGACTTCCATATAATTTTTTCCCTCTCTCCATACAATGGAAGTCAATGTTGTAATTGTCAAGTGTTTGGTTACCCGTATCAAAATATCATCTTTTGTGTTCAGCAAAAGAAAAATTCATACAGGTTTGGAACGACTTGAGGGTGTTTAACTTTTCAATCAGGCACATCCAGAGCAATCAACAACAACAGAACAACATCTCTACATGGCATAATTCACCTTTGCCTTCTGTAGATCTTGGACACCTCCAGTCTGGGCCTCAATAAGATGGTCACAGTGGATGGTGGATGGCACTGCAACTTTTGGGAGTCCACTGCTGATGAACTGCAGCATAGCCATCTGTGCAGTTGCATCTTGCATAGCAACTCGATCAGGTCGGAGTCGCAAGTATGTGCGTCCTCGAGCGATTTCCTGTCCAACCGGGTCATCCAGATGGCCATAGACAATCTTCTCTGACAGGGTGAGTGGCCGATTGAGTCTGGAAGATGCGATTTCACATGTAAAGCACTTGGGGAAAATTCTATTTATTAAATTGATTTAAGACAACACATTTTTTAACTAACCCAGCACAAAAAAAAAGTACATTTCTTCTCTAAAAATAAAGTCACAAAATAAAACTGAATGTAAAACACTGTAATGCTTTCTGACCTTTTGCGCACAATGTCAATATTTGAGCGAAGCTTGTCATAGTTGACGCAAGAGCTTGGCTCAAAGCGGCTCATAGACACATTGGCCTTTGCGTTGAGAGCTGCCGCCACATGAAAGCGCCGGGCACCCTGACCCAGAGCGAGCTGAAACAAACACACAGCGAATCAGTACACAAACACACAAATTACATAGTAAACAACTAGATTATAAACACAGTTCCAACATCTCTTTGACCAGTGAATTTCCATTGTATCTCCATGACTTACACGTATTGCTCACTTGAAGAGAAACATAATATTTGAGAAAACACATAAATAACAATAACAAAAAGTCTATGATGTCTTGGGATTTTGTGTATTTCCATGGCTTCTTCAGGCATTGAAACAATTATAAAAGCTCCCTGATATTGTAATGACAGTGAGAAAACTGTATAAAAGCATCCTTTTTCTTTAAAACATTTAAGTTCACAACAAATATATAAAATCTCCTAAATCTTGACCACTACATATTGACACCTGTGATGCCTTTGATTAAAAAAAAGACAGTATCAAGGTTAAGCAGGAACAAATGTATCTCTAGATTCCTTATATGTGTTTTTATGATCATATTATTAATGCAATATATATATATATATATATATATATATATATATATATATATATATATATATATATATATATATATATATATACTAATGTATTGTAGTTTTTGCAATCACAGCTGCTCACTTCGCTCAATGTAATCACAACTTAGATGTGAAGCGATGACAATTTAAAAATACATCCAACAACGCTTGATAAACCAAATGTGATAATTCGGGTTTTCTAGGATATGATTTATTTCGTTGTCATGTGAACGACAGGTGTTGCTAGTTAATCAATATCGACGGCGCCGTTATTCTCACTGCGCTGTTTTAACCTTGTGTTCACCTTGTGACTAAAACCAAACAGCCAGACCTGAAAAATATACAATGGGCGACTCAATAAATTAGTTTAAAGTATTACTGTTGTCGTACTTTAGCTGTCTTGTATCAAACAGCTGGAAATAAAGGTTATACGCCATCTGCGAGACGCAAACGCGTCTGCTGTGACATCCTCGGTCACAATGACCTGTGCGAGCACTTCTCGAGCACATTTCAGCCCGAAAACATTGCGAGCCGCTCCAAATATCAAGCTTGTGTGGATGACATTGATAAATGAACTAATAAATCCAAAACATGCGTGTTGGTAAAATAATATAGAGATTTATATTGAGTACCTGGAGCCGGGTGACGGTTAAGCAGTAGGTTGCCATTTTGTTCACTGACAAAGATGTGACGCTAGAATATGACGCGGGGGTTTAAGAACTCATTGTCTTGGAAGGATGTTGAAATGTTTGGATCTGATTGCGCCTTATTTTAAAAGACCAACCATTTAAGATGCTCATGTTTTTTCATCATTATTTTTAACGGCCATAAAACATGTAAACAAATATAGAGAATGGAAATAATGTCAAATTCTAGTGTTTTGTCCAGGTGTTGGTCTCTTGCTTTTAGGACCTTGTCTAACATTACACTAACATTTCTAGCATATTTCCTGAACTTTCTGAAAATATAAAAACATTTCTATAAAAATATTAAAATATTTAGAGCCAAATATAGATTCATAATTCTTTTTAGGTAATACTTTACAGTAAGGTTTCACTTTTTAACTAGTTAACATGAACAATTAAAAATACTTAACGATTAAAACAAATTTAAAAAATAGCATTTATTATTATTTGATTTATTTATTATTTAGTAATGCATTTTATTTTACAATAAATTATTTGATCTGTTAATATTATTTAATGTACCATGAACTAATAGCAAGTTGTATTTTTATTAACTAAAGTTAACAATGATTAAATAGATAATATAAACAATGGTCGTTGCTAGTCATTGTTAATTTTAACTAATGGGACTTACCGTAGTAATTGTAAATCATGGTATTTTTCTTATACTTGATTGTATTAAAAAGACAAACTCATTAACTGAAAAATATTCTACATATTTAAATTTTTCATTTACAAAATTAGCATTAGAATACACTTAATTTATTTATCTATGTTATCACAGACAAGAAATGTGCACTCTGTCAAGACAAAAAAAATTTTTTTTTGTGGTTATGGCAATCAATGTAATACTCATAAGTCAAATGTCATTTATAATTTCACAAAAAGACCATCACATATGTTTTTTGGTAGATTGTATAAAATCTTCACCTGAATTTCTCCTGTTTTATTTGAAACGGAGAATTCGTGTTTTTCCTGCCTTCCTCTAGGTCTTCTATATGGAATTTCAATAAAAATGTCCCCTTACGTTTCTTTTCACAGTGAAACTTGTGCCTGGTATATCTTTATTATTTAGCACACATTTGGTCTTTTTTAAATATATATTTGAATTGCAGAACTTTACATAAATACAATACAAAATCAGTGAACAGCATTGAACAGATTGTGTCTCTCATATTGAACAACCAGTTCCTACAAAATAGAGAACAAAAAATAATAATAATTAAAAAAAAGTTTTGTATACATTACATTTGAAATAACAGAGAAAAATAAAATGACACTAATAAGGTTAAATCATATTTTAAATACTTTGCATCACACATTTATGTAGAATACGTGCTTGCCTTCGGTTGTGTGTTGGTTTGTTTTTATTTTGTCGCCTGTAGGGCTCTGTTGTGTCCAGTAGGTGTCAGTGAGTCTCTACGCAGAGCCTCCAGTCCGAACCATCAGAAGAAGAAAGTTCACAGGTCATCGTCGCGTCGCCGCATCGCTGCTAGCCTCTTGCTAGCCGAGCCGTGCGTTCTTTTATAATGGCTAAACATCACCCAGATTTGATTTTTTGCAGGAAACAGGCTGGAGTTGGTAAGGCTTTATATTGATTTGATCTAGATTGTATTAAAATCGTTTAATACATGAGTTTACTTATGTTGTTGGTTCAACGAACAAATGTATAGCTAACAAGGGAGTGAATGGTCGCAAGCGCTTAAATCACATGAACGAATTGTCTTAAAATTAAAAGGGTTGGTGATTAAACTTTATGTTGGCAACAGGAAACATAATTCTGAAGTATATTGTAGCTTCAGATGCAAAGGTATTTTATTATATTATTTATTGTATTATATTAGTAATAAATGCAATTTATCCCTCTTTTTTTAACCGTTTCTTGTTTTTTTTGTTTGTTCATTTTTATGTTTTCAATTTGATCAAGTATAACGTGCGTTGTCTAATTTTGCCTTTCTTTTCTTTGCAGCCATTGGAAGACTGTGTGAAAAATGTAAGTTTTGGACTTTGTCGTTATGTTCGATGCTTTAAAAAGTCCTCAACACTTATTGAAAACAAGTAGACAATCAGAGTTACTGGGAAGATTACTTACAAACTCTATAATTACACGACGAACGTAGCAGTATGTTGTAATATAACAATCCATTACGTTACTTTTTTTAAATGATACAATCTGACTTTTGATTGGTTTTAGATTGCTTTTGAATAGGATTATATTCATATAACAGTACAAAGAGTATAAAAATGTATTCTGTTCTTTATCAACAACATATAGTGTATTAAATATAACATTATGAACTGCAAAATATATTAGGTCAAATAGATTCAGCTGACAAAAAGGTTTTTTATTTCCTGCATTGCATGTAAATATGAATGAATTAGCTAATTTTAATGTGTTTGAAAGACCAGTTTTCACATGATTAATGGCTGGTGTGTGCAATTCCACCTTCTGAATGTATACAAGCTGTAGGCTTTTTTTAAGAAGGGAAATTAAGAGTAGTAGTAATACGGACCAGCCAGTTCTGTGTGATCAGGATGGTACTGCAGCGATGTTTTGCTCTATTATTAAAATATCTGTTTCTATTCTTTTTAAGGTGATGGCAAATGCGTTATCTGTGACTCTTATGTCAGGCCTTGCACACTAGTTCGTATTTGTGATGAATGCAACTATGGGTCTTACCAAGGGCGCTGTGTCATCTGTGGAGGCCCTGGAGTTTCTGATGCCTACTACTGCAAAGAGTGCACCATCCAGGAGAAAGATGTAAGTAAATCTGGTACTTAAAAGGTTGATTTTCCCCAAAAATCAAAATTATCTGTTATTTACTAACCCTCAAGCCATCCTAATCACTTTATTTTAGTCAAACCCAGTCTGAGGTATATAAAAAGATATCCTGGCTCTATCAAGGTTTATAATGGGAGTGAATGGTACCTTTTAGATTTTAAAGCCCAAAAAGGCAGTTAATAAAGACATTTAGGAAAATATAAATGTTTTTATAAACCAAAAGCTTTTATAAACCACAATCACTGGCCTCTGGTAAACGGACGTGCGTGAGTTGAGTTCAGGAAGAAGAGTGACCTCTGATCATTATTTTATTAAAGCATTCATTATGAAGTTTGGAAGAGCCAGGATATTTTTTAATATAACTCTGATTGTGTTTGGCTGAAAGAAGGTAGTCATATATGCCTAGGAATCGGATGGCTTAAGGGTGAGTAAATTATGAGATCATTTTCATTTTTGGGTGAACTAACACTTTAAGAAATTTGCCAATCCATTTTGTCCATTATCAAGGATCTATAACCATATTTTCCTTTCTTTAGTACTTATATGTACTATGTGCGATGATGTTTTGTTGTGGATGCATGCTTTTTATGTTATTTGAGGTTTCTGAAGAACTGTCTGTTTCGTTGATTCTCAGAGGGACGGGTGCCCCAAGATTGTGAACCTTGGCAGCTCAAAGACTGACCTTTTCTATGAGAGAAAAAAATATGGCTTCAAGAAGAGGTGAAGAAATGGGGATTTTGTTTGTCGCAGTTGTTTTGCTGTGCAAAAGTTTTCCATTTTGTTGATGCAATAAAAAAACTCTTTTTTTATGTTGTGGTGTGATTGTTCTGTTCAATTTGAGTCTTCTGTAAATGTATTTCAATTAATATTGTATCATTTGCAAAGAAAATAATTAAATTTCCCAGCTATTAACACTTAATTTTTTTCCTATTAAATGATTAGAGAGGTGAAAGATTGTATTTTATCATCCTCATCTTGAAAGTACAGTACTGTAATGTATAGCTTTCAAAATAAGAGTCCCGGTTCATTTTGAACTTTTTTTTATTTTTTATTTAAAGTCCATCTTTGTGTGTGTCCCCGTGTGTTGTTGGTATTTTGGTTACAAAATGCAATGTATCTGATTTCATGCAACTTAAACTCGTGTGGCTTTTCTCTGAGCCGCCCTGTCACAGAAAGGAAATAATACGAATTAAATTTAACACTTGTATATAGTTTATGGTAGCATTTTAAAATAAGGTTCCCAAACGCATAATTAAAGTTGAAAGTTGTATCTTTTAGTTTAATGGACCTGAGCTAACACTAGCGATGAACGTTAAAAAACAATTAAATACTGTAACAAATGTTTAACATTTAGGTTAAAGCAATAAAGTAAATGGTTATTCCATCGTGTCATGAGACCATTAATATATTTTAGATTACGTTGTTCATATACTAGTGTAACTGAAGCTATAGGTTAGTAAGCTTACTAGCATACTATACATCTACCCTATTAGCCTGCAAGCGCAGCTTTTACACCACGCATTTAAGCTCGCCCTGTGTGTATATATGATTAGTGTTAAATGTCCAAATGTTTCAGTAATTATAATAACATTACTACTTATATTATTCGAGTAATTTTGTTTATCAAGTGTAACTAACTTCAGTATTTAAGTATGTTTTATTGCTTCCAATATTATTCCGAATTACAAATTCAAATTCGTTGTCAGCAGTAGGGCGAGCGCATCGAGTGCGTCATGAATCTAGATTCTAGAACGATGGAACATTTACAGAATCTGGTAATAAATGGGTTCTATCTCGCACGGTTATCTAATTTACTAATATAGGTACAATAATCTTCGTCTTTTTTTTAAACATTATCATAAAATACAATCCACTATTAGATTGTATTGATATTTACATGTATGTGTATATATATGTTCAACATGTACTTACTGTTTTTCAGTTGAATGTGCGTCCAGCCTGTTTTATTTGGGGTGGATTTGATCTGTATGTATACATAACATTAACTTTATTTGTGTATATCTTAGTCTTTATTTCAATTTAGATTTAGATTCCTTGTAAGGGTTGTCAGTAGATTTTGGGAGTTAAGACCTTGACTGAAACATAATCGCTGCAGATGAAAAAACCCTACGTATGGAAATGATCACACGTCACTGCCTTTCTCAGCCCCTCCCTCTTTGTGTTATACAACTTTTTTTTTTTGGCTTCTATCTGTTACACAACACTGAAATTTGAGATTCAGTTAGTAACAATTCTCTTAGACCTCAAAGAATTTTGTGATTTAAATACACTATTGTTAAGAATTGTTAAAATTCAGGCAAGAGACGTTTGAGTTCTTTAATAATATGTACAACTTGAAACAGCCAAGACACTGAGTAAACATTTACAAGTCAAAAAATGCATAAAAGATTTAAAAAGAAAATCTTTCCTCAAAAAAGAACAACAACAATTAGAAAAACATTAAAATCTGACAAAATAAAGATTTGTTACTGCAAAAAAAGTTGGCATCTCATATATGCAACCGAGTATCAATATAATAAATGCTTCAAGCCATAAACAGTCACTAATCCTTTCAGAACAGACGTTTAGCCCCATTTTATTTTATTGTTGTTCCTCGTCTCACATCTCACTCGTCAGAAAGGAAGCTCAAGGAGAAATGGCAAACCGTTAAAGAGTGTCTACAGACCACAGATATGAAAAGTTGAAACACCTGATTTAAGTGTAGTCGTTTAAGCTACAGAAAACGTTATCTTTAACATTTTGATCAAAGCTAGCTTTTGGTCAAGATGACATTACATATCAGATTCCCTTTCCACAAAACATGAAAAACGACAAATATGTTCACATCTATTGCAAAATTCAACCCCCCCCCCCCAATCAATCAGAAATCTGCACCTAGTTAAGCTGCGTATCTCGGCTGTACCTTATCAAGCTCCGTCAAAGGACATCTCAATTTCAAGGATCCTTTGAAGGCAGCCTTTGTTTTGCATCCTTCATTCGGCCTGTTTTGGAAGATGCATCAAGTGTATCCTTCGTGTTCTCCAATCACCCACAATCCTTTGCACACCTGCCAATTCACAAATTACTTGTGCAACCATAACCGTGAGACTAATTAGCCCGTCTCATTCTGACGTTTAATGAGGCCTCTGAAGAATTAGACTAGAAAGAACGCCGCCTCACTAGGATGCAGCCTTCTGTTTGAAAAGCACCCTACATGTTTTGAAGGACAGAGATAAGTTGCACAAAATATATACCGGTACCTGAAAAAGCAGGACAGAGGCGAACAGATGCCCTTACAAGAGGTTTGAGTTTGGTTTCTGATTTGTAACACACTAGTGTGCTTTACAGGCACTCAGCTGAAGATACTTACGGATCCTTGTTGACTCTGAGCTATGAACGGTGTGGTTCAAACTGCGAAGCCATTTTTGTGAAATATTTGAAGTTATCTAAAAAAATATATATATCATATGATACATATGAAGAAAAAAACTCCTATACCAGCACTTACAAGATATACAAGATCGGTCACATGTACAGAGTGCTATTTCTGTACACAAACTGACCTACATGAGTCCCAGAAAGGGTTAACCACCATGAAGTAAACAAGGTATGACTTTTAAATATCTAGCGAGTTACTATGAAAGACTAATCTAAATATTTGTTCCGTTTTGCAGATAAACAGTGCACATATTTTCAATACAATGAATTCTAGCACTTGCAGACAGACATCAAACATATGACTTTTTTTCCATCACAAAAACATGATAAATTTACATTTCCTGCTTACAGTTTTTTCAATTTTTAGTTACCGGTAATTACATACTTTTGAAGTGATACATTCTTCCCATATTTTAATAACAGCATTTTAATTCTAATGTTGGAGATAAAAATGCACCGATTAGTGGTACAATGTACTAATTCTGTTAAAGGAATTTTTTCCATTTTTCAGGGTTAAACATACTGATATATATGAGAGTTTATTGAAGTCAATGCCAGTCGTTGGTTATGAATAAAGACCTGAACACATTACTCCTTAAAATAACCATGGCACAAGAAAAACTAGGGGGGGGGGGACCATTTCTGCCTTGACGCATTACAAAAAAAGCACTTAAAAGCTCTATTGGAAATATTGGGTGTGCTGTTGCACTGAAAGTAAAATGAATATATTGATAAGAGAGGCTGACAGGATTCATAATCATATGAATGCCACTTAGCTCTACAGTATGAATCATTCTTTCACTTATCTCCTGTCTCCTCCTCTTCATTCCATACCATTATTCATTTATTGCCTTTCGACAATGCAAATAAATCAATAATTGTTTAGAGGTCTTCAGCCGGTGCACTTGAAAAAGAAGAGAAAAGGTTATAAATCATCACATTTATAACTACTACTTCGTGTTTTATCAGTGGGAGCTGTGTTTATGTTTTTTAATGCAAATTTTCTGTGTGCACAATTATCCCTTACAGCGGCCCGTATTTGGCTTCATAGCGTGCCACAACGTTCTTGCAGCGCCCAAAGTCTTTGCGTAACTCTGCCACTTCCTGCCTCAGCGCAGAGTTCTCTCGCTCCAGGAAGGCGGCTCGTACTGTGATCTGATTCTCTTTAAGCCGTCTGGCATCTCGTGAACGTTTGGCTGCAATATTATTCTTCTTCCTCCGCTGCCAGTATTTGTCATCCTAAAATAGTTAGTGGACATTAAAAATATGTTGTGGAAATGTTCTCACTCTTGTGTTGTAATACATTCCAATTGTTTAAGAACAGATCATTATCAACTGAATCATTATTTCTGTGATTATTATGTTTCTAGCATGTTATATGTTTGACAACAGTAACCTTAACTGATGATAACTGAACTTTTTTTTACTTGACTTATAATAATAACATTATTATGAACAATATAATAATAAATAACATCACAACATTTATTTCCATCAAGAGGTGCATCAATTTTTCTCAAGATCTTGTACGGACAATGTCAATTCACATCCCACGGACTTTCAATCAATCAATTAGAGTTAGAAGAACTGTTGCCAAACATAATAATAATCAGTACAATAATGACCCAGTTATAGACTCATAAGTATTTGCCTATTTATATCCAAACAGCAGCTATATTTTGGGCTGGGTCGTATATATTTAACTAACTGTCACCAAATTTAGGGTGTAACAGTATAATTAAGTTCTTGGCCTCAGACACAAATACTTGCTTGGGTTTCTTGATCAGAGCTTGAGTGTAACGTTACACAATATTAAAGTAGTAATTCGGGCAGTGTTGTTTTAGTATAATTGATATACTATTATAGCTTTTATCTATATTTTGAATTATACTTTCTGTTTACATTTTGGTTAAAGATTAATTGTATATACCTTCTTCTCCTCAGGCACAAATACTTTCTTTGCTTTCTTGATCATAGGCTGAGGCTTCAGGTCCTCCTCTGTGAAGCGATGTTTACGGGGATTAAACAGTTCACCTCCAGGTATGCTGGAGAGCACAAGGTCTGTGGGATCCGGTTCGAAGTTTATCTCTACCTCAATATCTTCTGGATCTATGGGGTCGGGCGTCACACGGTCCTCATCTGTGGTGAAAAGTGATATAGTACATCGTAACAATGAAATAAAACCATTAAATCTAGTATTTAGTTTTAGTATGTTTGAATATCACTTGATCATTGTCGAGTCTTACAGTCAGATGTTCATGACAAACAGCTTAACTATGTAATGGACTTTAGTGAGTTGTGACTGAAAGTACACAGTTCTGTTCTCTCTCTGCTGACCTGTTTTGGTGTCTGTTGAGCTAGAACTGGTTGACGTGATTGTGACCACTTCCTCTTCACATTGATCCAGTTCCATGACTGGCATAAGAGAGATTGTTGGGTCTGTCTCACTTGTAAAGGTTGTGGATGGTTTTTCAGTTGTCAGCTTCAAGTTTTCCTTCTCAGGGCTCTTTTCCTGATCCTCCTCCTCAGTGGTAGGAATGCCATTCTCCATGAGAAACTCCTCCAGATCCATGTATTCCAGGTGGAAGGTTTCGCCATTGTAAGGAATGGTCTTTTCCCAGATAGCAGGAGTTAAGGCGGCTGATGGTCCCATTCCACTGACCCCTCCAGAGTCCACATCATCAAAGAGTTTATCTTTATCATTTTCTGCAATATTAAAAATAACCATAATAAACAAATTGTGACCAACAAAATATTTTGTTCAAATCCCAAATCTTACATCAGAAACAGGGTCTCAACCGAAAGACTGCAATAAGTTTCAATAACAGGCAACAAATATTCACCTAGAAAAATCTATTTAACCAAAATACTGGTACATTTTCACAGTAATAAAGGTGTGACAAGAACTGAATCAGATCCATTTAGTGAACATTAAAAAAAACGGATAAAAATATATTATGCTATAATATATCTCAGTTTAGTTCACTGGAAGGCAAGATTCAGCATTTAAAAACAAAAAGTCATTTATAGCATCTATATAATTTGCATGCACATTCATGATTTGGTATTTAAGTTAAGATTTAAGAACTCGGGCTCTAAAAAAACGATCGATTCAGAAAGCGGACATCACTAGTTACATCCAGTTGTTTTCCAGTTTGCAACCGAGAGACATTAAGCGCCACGAACCAAGTTATGAACAGCAGAACAACATGTTCTGCATTTACAGAGAGGCAGCGCTTTCTGCTCTGTCGCTGTATTAACATACAGGATGCATTTGACGATAGAAATCTGCAATGCGCCGAGGGCAGAATAGAGGCTTTCACTCACCATCGTCGCCTTCGAGAAGATTCGGTGGCGGAATTTCCAGGATTTTCTTTAAAACTACTGGAAAGGCAGTCGGAGTATCAGTGTTGGAGTCCATCGTGACGGAAATAGGCTCCACATCCATTTTTACCAACGCTTCGGACAGAGTAGCTTAACTTTAAAATTAAAGACTTCAAATCTTTGGTTTGAGACTTAAGTGTCTTTTAAAGACTTAAATGTCTTCATAAGCATCAGTTCTACGGGGGAAAATAAATCACCTCGTCAGTCGGAACCTTTCTATACGTAGATTACATTTCATTCTGCGCTTGACCCGATTTTCCAGTCAACTACAGAACATCGTTTTAATAGCCACGCCTCGTGTGTAAAAAAAAAACACTATTTGTCGATGTCAATTGGTTTGTTGCGCCTCTCCTCTCATGAATAATTAATTAGATGTAACCACTCCGTGTTGCCAGATTGGGTTGAATCGTTGCCACGATTCACAGCCCAAAAGCTCACCAAAACACACCCCAAATATTAAATTCCAAAATAATGCGAGAGAATTTTATGGCCATGTCAATTAAGGTTGATAGTACGCACCATTTGTAAAAAAATGGTATGGTTTCTCCAAAAAACAAAATAATGACGACAAAATAAAATACATACATTTCCCCAAAAAACGGATTAAAAAATAGGTTAAAGAAAGCGAGAAAATATGGATAAAATGTCCAGGTGGAAACTGTCAAAAAGGCAATCAAGAGATTCAGAAAAACAAATGCATAAATTTTAAGTAAACAACAACAACTGCAGTGACGAAATACAGTACGTAGATACATACCATATAGAATTACACTATCCTATATTTTTACCATTTAACATCACATGCTTTTCACGCTTCTGTAATAAATAGACCAAATTTTACGGTTGACCTTCAAAAATATCAAGCCTCAACTAAGAAGTCATAACAAAATTGTAAGGGATTAACACAATAATAAACAATAATATGCTTCGTCATTGCATTTAATGAGCTTGTGTCTCGCGGGAGAAGTGCGCGTATCTTCTTTTTGGCCACATGGCCTTGCACGTGCACTCAAGAGCGCGCACTGACCAATCGCGGAGCAGAACAGCTCTAGCGATAAATATCGCGTGCCTCACGTGTAGAATAAGGCTGTTATTATCTTGCCCTTGGGTTTACGACAGGTGATATACAATTTGTGTTATTCGGTCAAATTTCACGATATGTTCTATATGATGTCTTGCAAATGACACATTAAATGGACAGTAAATGCGGAGAGTAGCCAACAATTCGATTAACTGCACCTTTAATGAACAATTAAAAATCTGCCTTCATATTAAAATATCAGTCTCACTTTGCATGTCTTAATATAGATGGCAAATATGTTTTTTTTATTTTATAATTTCTCTTAGATTTAGGCAATTACCTGATACACTTGACAAATGTAATCTATACAGAAACCTCTATAATAAACAGACTACATGCTGTCAAAATGCAATGACTATGAAGAGGGTAATTTGCTAAATAAATAAATATGAAAATATGGAACAGGCCCCACTGAGAGGAATAAAGAAAAACTAATTTAAGGCAATTTTTCTAAAATATGAATAGTTTAATTGCAAATACAGAGTATCCAGCATTGTTCGTAATGATGATAGTAAACAACGTCCCAATGCACAATATTTGCTAAAAGAAAAAGTTCACGTCCATCAAAAAAGGCTGCATTTTTTTTGTTACTAGTGCTATAAAACTGGACACTTTACATCCTATTTCCAACCAGTTGATGTACGTAGTATTTAATGTCACAAGTACAAATCATGCCAGTTTGGCCACTTGCAGATTAGGTTACTTTATACACAGAGTGTGAACAGGTCAATAGTAGTCCCGATTCACATATATTGAGCCAGCAGAGAAATTCTTACCGTTGTCATCAATCGTAGGGACAGAGAAAGGGTATTCGAGCAAGGATTTGAATATCTCCGGGATTTCTGTAGACATGTCAAAACAGATTCAGTTTCTCAACACCTGGGATAACACAAGATGGATAACGAGACGGTTAACCAAAGCTTTTCTCTTCATCCAACTATCTCTCACATAAAGAGTAATTTGATGCGCGGCACCGAGAATTCAGAAACTTTTAATCGCGGTCACAAGGTCTATCCTAATCACGAAGTTACTTAACTAGTCCCACCTCAAATTGCCTTATTTTGTATTGGTTGAACATTTTGACCAATGAATATCGTTTCAGTCCGCCTGTTGTTTCACAGGCAACGATGCGCGGTAGTTGATTGGTCATTTCAGCTGTGGGTATTCCCTCCGCGAGCCAATAGAGATCGAGACGAGTTATCTAAGGCTAAAACATATGCGTGACAGTTATGAAAGTGTGGGCAAAAATCCCGCTTGAACGGCGCTATCGTCAGCTTTCCAGCGACGCAGAGACAGGCGTTTAACAGAGTTAAAAGAAAATTAAAGGTCTTCTCACTTTTTTAAATAGCTAGCGGACTGTTTTGTTAGTCAGAATTGTGTAAACCTGCAATTCTGAGATGAAAACGACCGAGTTTTGAGGGGGTTTTTTTTCAATCTGATATTTCTTCTTAGAATTATGAAATATAAACTTGTAAATCCGAGAAAAAACTCGGAATTACCTTTTTATTTTTTCATTACGTGGCTTCCACTGAGTGCCATTGCAGAACTGTAATTTTCTGCCACCAGGTAGACAAAAAACGTCGCTGCTGTTTACAAACACAAAATAAGCCTATTATAGTCAGTTATGAACTGCAAATTGGTGAAATGCATTCCACATGTGTGCATGTGGAGTATAAATGTTTCCATGCATAGGCAAATGTCATCTTTGACCTCTAGATTCCTTCGACCTACAACATACTAAACAGTTTTTAAAATAGGCCCAGTACTGCTCTTCTATGGTTTCATGAATACTGCATACTCGCAGACTACTCATGTTAGTTTTGCATTCTATATAGCCTTGTCTACTTGCTCTTCAGATGGTTGGATGTCTTGGTCTATAATCTTCATCACCACTTTTCGCCCCGCTACTGATGACCTTGGTTGGCAGAATCATGTTGTTTTGGAGAGATGCTGCGTTCTGTGGTATACTGGAAAACAATAAGCATTTCATACATTTTCAATGGCACAAACATTCAATAAATGCAAATATTTACCCTCCTTCTTCATTACTGCAATTCTCTCTGGCACGCTGGATCAAATCCTGACTAATGGAGACCCATTCTTGCCTTATTAGTGCTCAGAGGTGACTCAATTTTTGGGGGGTCTCTGCTTGTCCACTCACCTTCTCTGTGAGATTAAGATCCAGAGAGTTGCCTGGCTATAGATCCAAAATTCTTCGAGCCACTTCATTACCATTCTTGTCTTGTGATATGAGAACATTTTCCATCCGTTTTAAGCACAAATATTTAGATCACTATCAACAAAACAAAATCTGTGAACAAAATGCTAGTTTTGGGCCCTTGTACTTACATACAGCGGCTACTGCTTTATTTCAAGCCACTAAATGGACATTCAGACATTCTATAATGTAAAGCACCTAACATAAATATTCTGATGTTGAACTATGCATCATCAGTAAGGCCTACACTGAATTTGGTCTTTTAATATCATTGAACCTGGTTAAAAATAAGTCCTCCCCGTCCCATCAAGAATGCTCTTGACGGCGTGGACTTATTTGCCCTTAACGGGGCACCACGTGAAACATATGAATTGGGAGAAAGGACATCTAATTGGAGAAAATACATGTAGTACAGGATGAGTCCTCAATATTTTTAATCCTTTCTTTTTAAATGCATTTTGTTATTGTTTAGGAGGACACTAGGATATACAATAAATAACTTCAAAGCTAACATGTTGAAAGTCACAACTTAATTTTGATTGAATAATGTCTTTAAACATAATTCAATAAAAAGCAACAACATCACACACATTTGCTAAAACAGTCTATTTATTGTTAAACACTTTCATGAGATTTGGTCCACTGTGATCAATACATCACTTCCAACCAGGGAGAACAGGAAGAAACAAAACAAACAAATGTAAAAATACAGTACAAAAAGAGGCATTGTTGTTTTACCTTTTCATTTTTTCTCAAACCCCTGATTTTTACTGGTTATCTATGCAGGTGAAAAATAAAGCCATCACAAACAATACAATCCAACATTTGCTAATTTCCAACATTGTCTTTTTAGGCTGAACATGGATTATGATGAACAGATTTCTGGTTTACACTCCAGAAAGTGTAAAACACAAAGGACATTTTAAAATGGGCAAATTATCCTCCGTGTCTATCCAGAAAGCCCAGAACGTTCCAGTTCTGTGATAAAATAAACTCAAGTGGAGGATGAGGATGGTGAATAGATGACCATTACTGCAGCCTTCAGATAGTCAAAGGACAACAGTTCTAACCCTTTGATATGAATATGAATATGAATGATTGCCAACTCCATCCCATATTTGAGCAAGAGAGACTGTTAACTGAGCTCCTTGGTTCTCTTTATCTCTACAGTTAAGCACACTACCTCAACTACCATGATCACGTTCCTCAGAATATTTTAAATGCAAGTTATGTGCAAAACCAGTCTCCACTGTCAGTCAGAGAACATTTACGATACACTTTTCTCCCCTATTTCCTTAAACAAGATGTCTAACAGTGTATATTTCATTATACTGAAAGAGTAGGATTATTTGTTAAGGTATTTATAATTGTATATAAATGTATAAGGCGCTATGCAGACAAACAAATATCCATGTATGCTTTGTGCTCCGTCACAGCATAGCACTGTGAGAATCGAATCAAAACAATCAGGAATATGACGCAGAGGAAATTTGCTAAGGCATGTAGTTTTTACAAGATGTCTCTACTACAACCACTTTATTAATCCTCTTGACAGAGATCCCAAGTTTCAGTTTTCAGACTAACTAAAACACACCACAAAAGCATGACTATACGGTAATGGTGTCTCTTGCTTTTCACTGTGTTTAGGTTGAAGAAAAAAGACATAACTACCCTAGGATCTCAATTCCTCTATTCTGGACAGCTCACTAAGCATACATAGACATAATTCACTGTTAAGTATTATATTCATACATGGATACATATATTTAAAGTGTTATACATAGCAATTAACATATACATATATCAATAGCATATAGGAAGATAGAAGTAGTCATAATGACAATCATTATCATCACTGTCATCATCATAATAATAGCAGTAGTAATAATATGATCCCTCGGTAAAGCGTACTAGGTCACTCCAGAACGTCCCTCTCAATATCCATACCAACTGGAATCTGCCACCAGGCCCAAATCTGCTCCTTCACATATCACTTAAACCCTGAAATTCAATGCAACAAGGTACAAACTTGACTCTAGTTCTTTTTTTATTATTACTATTTTACAACAAACCATTTCAGGGTGCTTCAATTGCATTTCTATAACATTTATCAGCAGTTTGGGGCAGCAGATTCTCATCTAGTCCTCTCAAAACAGACACTCCTGTAGTGACTCATAAGAAGAAACAAAAAAAATCACTAACCATCTAATCAGCAATACATTGTCATATAGCATAGCTCAATAACAAGAAGTTCTATGTAATCAATACAAGGTAAGGTTATACTTAATTAAGCTTAACTGCTAAGTTATCAATAATCATTAGTAGTATGCCAATATAGTAGATATATGTGTGTGTGTGTATGTGTGTGTGTGTATATATATTTATATATATCCTGTCCAATGTAAGTTAGGACAAGGCATACTAAGGGTAGCACTGCATGTCTTGACAGTATATTTTGTATATAACTAGGCATAGGCAGGGCAAGTAGAACTCGTTTGCCTATTTTCTTGTAAATGTGTCTCCGTTCATGCTCCTAATATGAAATGTTAAATATGGAAAACTAATGAGCAACTCGCTCGCGTTGAACTGTGGAGAACAGGAGTCTCCTAGTAGCATGTTTATGGGTTTTATAGATTATGCACTTAAAATCCCAATCTAACAGCTCGAACAAGACAAACACGGGAGCACATTCCAACCGTCAATCACTCAAAGCAAAGAAGAAAAAAAATGAATACAAAGCGTTTCAATCCAAATCGTCAGATCACTCCAAACTCGGCATTCTAACCTACTCTTTATTAAGCACTGCCAAATTGTCACTCAGTGCAATCCTAAAGAATGAGGAAATGAGTGCGTGTCAGTGCAAGATCTGTGTTGTTGGGGTGCTTTTTACTTAGTCCATTATTAATTGCCTTGGTGTATCAAATACATTCGACATCTGAACAAATCTCAAATTTCTTGTAAATGGCCACTTTTGGCTGTACATTCAAACTCTTCTACCAATATGGCAGGAACACTGAGTTAAGCACCACTTCATAAATTCAGACAGAAATCATTCATCTGCAATCTGACACCACATACTTGACTGAAACATGAGTGGCCTTCATGACATGTGCTTTGATTTGATGCAGGGAAAACCAGTTGGTTTTAGGTTTGAGTTTAAAAAGCACTGTGGAAACACCATCAACTCCTCATAAATGTGTTTAAGGAACGTAAAATCTGCCCTTAGTTGAGTTAGCTGTAAAAAATACCAGTGTGCACTCACACACACACACGACACCCTACAAGCCCGTGCCTAGTGTCATGTCAGTGAGTGAGAACGTGTTTGATAATAATGAGTGAAATAGCATGTGGTGTGTGTATGTGGCAACAATCAGTGTATGTTAGTCATATAGTTAGGCGCTTTTGACCTGAAGGGCAACAGAGCCTGGTACTTCCCAGAGTGGCACTGAAAGAGTGTGGAAGGGCCTTAGAAGCTGATATCTGAACAGGAAGACTTATCCAGACTGCTTGTAACTGAACACTTCCGGCCCAGGTCACAGATCCCCTCCACCACCAGACATCCGACGCCCAACCTATCAGAAAGAACATGGATAAAGAGGCATTCAGATATAGTTCTGAATATAACACCAGCAGACATCACACCACAACTGTAATAATAACGGCAAAGACGAACAATATCACTTGAATCACTTTCAGAACTATTTTTTCCCCAGCTGATGAACAATAAAAACATTGTCAGCCAATCAGAATCCCTCCTGCTTTAAAGAGCTAGAGCATTTAAAGCATAAGACAACAAAACTGCAACAGGCTCTAATAAATAATAGACAATAAATAGAATAATAAATAATAAATTTTCCCAGGGAAAGCAAGAGCTGATTAGAATCTCAATGTGTTTCTTGAATACAATGCAAGCCGCTTTGGATAAAAGCGTCTGCCAAAAGCATAAATGTAATATTGTGCGTTGGTGTGGATGCTAATTTAATTACATATATATATATATATATATATATATATATATATAGGCATCTTTCAAGTTATTGATCTTTTGAATGGCCCTTAAATCTGATAATGCCGTTAAAAACTTTATTCTTGTTATTAAGCTTTCCATTTTCAGGCCATTTAAATCACATAAAAAATTATTTTCCTCAGCAGCCACCCACCATCGACTCAGAATAGTCAGCCGGCATGGCGATCTGTTTTTCCTCTGGGGGTGGAGTCACGAGGGTGCCATCTGCACGCCGGTTTTGATTGGTCAACGATAGCCACATCTCGTACATCTGCTGCATGTCTCTCACTTACAGAGCACAGAAAGATACACATCTCACGTTAAAATGCATTAGCAGATTCGAGAAACATCACTGGACCACACCCACAAAACAAGAAATGAATTAATAACTTAAGCAATGCATAATTTATTTGAAGGAAGTGGATTCTCACAGCTGTTGTTTTTCATATAGGTCCACACATCCCTCTCCTCCAAACTGTGTGCAAAAGAACAGTTCCCAATATAGTGGCACTTCTTCTGTTTCATGACATGAACACACATCTGCAAGCACAAATGAATAGTTATACAGATTATGAAACGCTCAAATTTCTCAGTTCATTTAACTAATTTTAAAATGGAAACAATGGTCCAACTCTTCACAGTTAATTTTTAGCTAAGCTCGCTGGCAACACACCACAAAAGATCAGTTTAAGATGTGTGATTTATTAAAATTGAGCATGAAAATGAACAAAAAGTGCTTTGTTGGACTGAAACAATAATTTCTAAAATACTATTGGATAACACTATTATTTGAAGATTTTACCGAAATTATGATAGTTATTATGAGGGCTGAGTTTATTTCAAGAAGCTGTTTTGTCAACGCAAAAATGAAACTTCACTCAACATTATTTGTAGAGTGCCTGCTATCCCATCCAATAATTGTGCTTTTTTATTACATGAAAAGTCTCAGTTTTCAAAGTCAATTAAATCAAGAAATTTAAATAATACATGCCGTTTTGATGCTCTTTGTGGCATGATAGATCGCTGAATTGATCAACTTTACTACTAGTTACAGCATGAATAAACATAAAAAAACATCTGAAAGTGTAAGTGAATAAAGAACTATAAAGAAAAGAAATCTAGAGAGGATAATTTAGCTAAACATACACATACTCTACATATTCTTTATATTTTTTGTCATCGTTAGAGGTCAATTATTCAAAACAATAACATCCTAAATGAGCATGTCATCATGGGAGTTGTCGTCTTTTTTTTAAACTAACATTAATTTGGGAAAGTATTTTTTCTTTAAGAAACATTTATATGTATATGAAATTGACAAATGAATCCGTAGCATATTAAATTAAGAACTTGTGAATCAGAATCGAATTGTGAAATCTGTACCGACACCCTGCCGTAATAATTGCAATGATACTAAAATACTTACTGAAAATATGTATTCAACAGCCAGTTATCTCTGAACAGAAACATTACATAATTCACTGAATTGTTGTTGACAGAAACCATAGAACAGACCGAGGCTGCGTTCAAAATCGCATATTCTTTTAAGTAGGTATTTATTTTTAATAAGTTCTCAAGTTCTCTCTAGTACATTTCTCTACAGTATGAATGCAATCCAGACTCACTACATTCCCCTTGTTGTACTTTTCATGTGACCTACCAGCGTCAGCTGCATAGCTTCAAAGCCATTCACAAACCCTCCCCTGTGGCCTCATGGGATAGTTTGCACACAACAGAATCTTGCTGGAAGAAACAGGTCATCTGGGTACTTTTCGCATACTCTTTTATGAGTACTGTGAATTCTGACACTTCTTGTCACATACTGTTTTTCTTCTAATATATAGTAGGGAAGTACGCGATTTTGCCTATATAAGCATAAGAACTCCATTATCATAAATATTACACTGTATGTTTCACAGATCATGAGAACAGCACTGCAGCTCAGTGTCAAAACTACAACCTGCTTATCTAAAAAAAACGATCACAGTTTAATCAACAAAAGGACTGACTTACATCATATTGTTGGGGGTAAGTACGGGAAAAAGGCAGCGGCCGCACTACCACCCACTTTTTCTTCTCAAAAGATTTCACTAGCAACACCCTGCGTTCTTTTGTCCAGCTGGGAAGAACAACAGACAAAGGAGAAAGAAGCATTATACTATAATTACAAAGATGCAATCTACTGTAGTTACATTACAACCGTTCCAGTAAACATTATAGGCACATTCATTTTTAATGAGCATCCTGGAGGAAAGATAACGCCTGCCTTCTCGAATAAAGGAAGCTAACCTGTGTCTGGCTTTGGCAGTGCAGTACTTCAATGACTTGTCTGGTTCATTGACCTGCCCCTCCCTCCAACACTGTCCACACACAAACTTCATCTTCAGATTCAGGCCGCGCCCTCGACCGCATCCAACAAGCCCACCTCCGCCTCCTCCTGTGCTTCCGCAGTCTCCTCCCACCCCTCCAGAGACCACAGCACTGCCGCTGACAGCACTGCTGTTACTGCTGCTCCCGCTGGGCTGGTGCTGCCCGAGCATGGGCTAAAGAAAGAAAGACTTGATTTGTAAATCAGACTTGAACCAAACAAAAAGCAATCAAATAAAAAGACTAGATTTCAGCAATGATGAGCGTTTGTGTGTCAACACAGTGGTGCTCTTTGTAAAAGCCTTACCTTTTGTCTCTGTGCATTCTGTTCCAATCGGTGCCAGTGTCTCTTTGACTCTTGCACCATTTCCTCATGGGTAATACCTGACCAGTAAGAAATAAGCACAGACAAAAACAGATGCAGCTTATTTTTACAGTCAATGACAGTGATAAACTAGGGCATGGGGAAAAAATGACACCGAAAATGACAGTAATGCCCAACACTGTTCAATTTTTTTTTAAAGGTTTTTAAAAAGTCTCCTATGATCATGAAGACGGCATTTTTTTAAAATGCAGTACAATCAGTAATTTAACATTTTCGGCTTTAATTTATTCAAAAAAGTTCCTGTGATGACAAAGTTGAATTTTCAGCAGCCAAATAACATTTCTTATTATAAGGAAACCATACAAATATTAAAAAGGATTCTCTGAAGAATGGAAATTTTAATAGAACACCACTTATTTCAATTGGAATTTTTGGTAATATGAATTTACTGTCACTTTTGATTAGTTTCTTTCAAAAACAATTCTTACTGACCCCAAACTTTTGAACATTAGGCTATCCTGTAGCTTAAACAGTGGAGCATGGCGCTTGTAACGGCAAGGTGATGGGTTCGATTCCAGGGAAAGCAAGAACTGACTAGAATGTCAATGTGTTTCTTGAATGCAATATATGTCGCTTTGGATAAAAGCATAAATTTAAATCTATAAATTTAAGGGGGTCATATGATGCTATTTTAAATGTTCAATATTTTGTTTATTGGTTGTAACAGAATGTTAACATATTTCAATGCTAAAATCAAAACATTTTTCACATATTGTACATTATTGCAGCTCCACTATTACATCCGAAATGCACCGAATTCAAACAGCTGACCCAGTGCATCAAATACATCAGAAAAAAATCCATATACATCTTTAAAATCCGATGTGCAAAAGCAAACCTTTCAGTTGTACTGCTCAGGAACAGAGCTATAAATAAATCTTAACCATTGATTCCTTGGTCAGTGTTCTATGTTAGAAAAATAAAAACTTTTGTGAGACACTATGAGCTTTGTAACTTTGTAGACCATATACATCCAAATAAAAAAGCATAATTTGACCACTTTAAGTGAACTTTCTGAAATTAACGGATGGCACACTGCAAAATACGGCCACCAAACATTTTTTTTTAAATCCAGCATAAACAAAAGCTTAATAAATAGGCTGCATGGATACAAATATTGTTACAGCATGTCTTATGTACCTGTGTCCTGCTGAAGCACCCAACACTTGAGTTCTATGACTGAATGTGCAAAGGAGCAACTGTCCTCCCGCTGGCAGCCATAGCGCACCTCATGGCGGCACACGTCAAATTGGCAGAGTGGGTGAAGAGGGCGCACTTTACTGTAACGCACGTTTGCTGAGCGAACCACGTGCACCAGGCACCTGTACGGCATTGTAAGAGACAAACATATGAGAAGAGATGTAATGTGAAGGCCAATTAAATGCTGCAAAGTGAGCCAAGTCAAAGTGTGAATACAGCAAAGGATAAAATGATTACTCACTTATTATCATCAAAGGGATGTCGTGCCGTGAGGTTGGAACATACAGCGAGATTCTCTTTGCTTCGCTTGCTAATGATTCGAGGCTTACTGTCAAAACATTCCTATAGAACACCAGCATAACAAGTTAGCATTTCTAAACAAGAATGCAACATTTCTAGGTTGAAGGTGCACATTACCTCACAGAGGAACATAAACATGCCCATATGGAGCTGAAGGAGACGGGTGACACTGAGGGCCCGTCGTTCATTGGTACCCAGAGGGTCAAAGAGAAGCTCACGACTTAGAGCTCCCTTCCTCTCTTGAGTCCACACATCTATCTCCTCCTGGCAATAGGCAAAAGTGCAGTTTTCACCATACTGGCACTCCTGACGCTCTTGTACCTCTGCAAAGACAGAACGATAACAAAAAAACAATCATTTAATCATTGGAAATTTCATTGAGACATTTATTCAGTACACAGCCTTCAATAAACCAAGACATACCTTTGCAGAGAACAAACGCCCCAAGAAAGTTATTACGAGCTGGACGGGGTCGCACCCTTTTCCAGGTGGGGTCATCTGCGGATTTGAGGCGACAGAGCAACACATCTCTCTTGCAGCGATGCGCTGCATCAGGCTGATAATTGTAGTCCATGACCCGAGAACCTAATTTTAAAAAATCCACATCTTTCAGACTGGGATGACATGTTCAGGAATAGTTCCAATATGTACCTCTTTTTTCATGTCACACATTAAGGGACTCAGTACCTATGCGACTGTAGCAAGCATTACAGGCCTGTCTGAACTCATGTGTGGCAGCCAAAGGGTTTCGTGACAGCAAAGAAAGGTTGGTACCGACTGGGCCATTCTGCAGGAAGCAAAGGACAGTTCTCTGACAAGGTGATCGCAAAGCAGGGTTACGAACATTTAACGAAATTTACATCATGAGTAAGAACAGTCAAGACTCACAGCATTGGCAGCATTATGATTACGCAAACTGGGGATGAAACTGTGAGAGATTCGTCCACCTAAGATTTGTAAGGAAAGACATTAATGGGATAAAAACGCTTTTAAAAATGTAAAAAAAAAGTTATCAATATCAAAATGATTCTGCATTATTCAAATAAAGGTACACTAACATTCAAAAGTTTTTTTAGCGTTTTTAAAAGTCTCTTATGCTCACCAAGGCTGCATTCATTTGATAAAATATATTGTTATTGTCGGCGCCAAAAACCTCTTGGCTCAGGTAACTTTCCCAATCCTGTCCCCCTCTCTCTCTCTCCCACTTTGCTTTTTGTCATTTACTGTCATATCTCTTCTTTAAAATCATTCTAATATGCTAATTTGTTGTTCAAGAAAAAAAAATCTTATCATCAATGTTGATAACAGATGTTAAATTGATAAATATTTCTGGAAACCATGAATCTTTTTTTCTTCCAGGATTCTTTCTATTTTGAATAAATGCTGTTCTTTTGAACTTTTCAGTGTTATACGTGCCTTTAGTGTTGTTGAATAAAAGGAATATCTTTACAAACTTTTGAACGCTAGTATCACACACCAAGTATCAGTTAAAACACTCACCAGGAAGTGTGTACTCAGAGAGGGAATCCAGTCCTCCTGTACTCAGTGATCCAGACCCGCCCTTCCCTGCAGTGTCTCCAGCTCCAGAGCTAAAGGAGCCAAGGGAGTCCATCGTCTGGGAAGAGGTTTCACTTTGACCTAGCACTGAGAAGGGCTCCAGTGGGGGGAGTGAACTGATAGAAGAGTTGAAAAATGTAGCCGAGAGTTGAGCCGAGGAGGCTGGGAGACCCGGAGAGTATGGGGGTCTCAAACCCACAGCAGTGTTTGGTAGGTTAGTGGGAATGGCGCCCTGAACTGGGTTCTGATGGAGAGACAAGAAAATATTAAGTACTTTTACACTGATCAATCCAAAGCAGCTCTCGATTACACTCACCACGCTGACCTCAGCTCCTTTGGGAATATTTTCCAACAAGGTGTCCAGACACGAGGTGTCCTCATTCATCACACATTCACCCATGTGTTCAGACACAGGCACAGAGTATGGCACCCGCCCCGACGGCTCCTGGCTTGGGCTTTCTGGCATGTCTTGGGGCAAAACTGGGTTCTGTGAGGGAATCTGTGGGTCATCACTGACTGGGATTGGTGTGGCCAGGGGGGCAGGGATGCATTGGGCACTTGTTAAGTCTGTGGGATAAACAGATGAATAAACTGACTTAATGATTATAGTCAAAGTAATATAATTGCATCACTTAGAAACATGGCAGCAACATGGCTCCATAAGTAAATTGGTATATTGTACTCATTTTCAGTGGTCAAAAAACAAATGTGGGTCACTGCATACAGCTGATACTTTTTTTATCTTTCAAAGAAGAATATCCGAAGATCAAATAATGTTAAAACTAGAAATTAGTCTTGTTTTTACTATCAACAGAAAAAGAAGATCAAAATCTATTTTTAGCCAGGGACCTCTGGTTGAGCTGACACAGAATTACCCTATATGTACGGATATGCTATATATAAATACCTGATCCAATATCAGTCAAAGACTCAAGACCATTTGAGGAGGTCTGGAAAGAAAGCAAGAAGGTTTGTTAATTTAACCCAAAGCATGCAATTCTCATTTTCACAAAATAGCTTTTATTTCACCAAAACATTTTATCTTACTTTATTAACCAATATAGAAAGATCAGTTTAAAACAATAAAAACTTGCCTCTCCTGTGTGAGAATTAGTTTCTCCATTGCTGTCTGCCCCAGGTGATGTAGAATCAAGCTAAAAGAAAAAGAAAAATCATATAAGGACAAGTACAATTATATATTAAGAATATTATCAATATTTTAATCTAAAAGACAAACCTGAGGGCTGACATACGCTTTGCGGATTTTCAAACCAAGTTTGTTAGCTAGATCCTGAGCAAGCTCGCCGACTTGCCTGTCCTGTGTAAAACAAACCAAGCAAACGATGTTTTCTTAGCATTAGATGAATTGTCAACAAAGCATTAACATTTCTAACTGCATATACTATACAATATATACATATAATATACAAATTTTCAAACGTTTGGGGTCAATATGACCATTTTCTTTTGTTTTGAGAAAAGTCTCTTATGGGCAGTAAGGCTGCATTTATTTGATGAGAAATACAGAAAAAAAAACATTAATCATAAAACATTATAATTTAAAATGACTTTTCAAATGTAATATATTTTAAAATGTATTTTATTCCTGTGAAGCCAAAGCTGAATTTTTTCCATTAGTCCAGTCTTCAGTAGCTATGTTTCTATCCATCTATATTTATATGCATATTTTATATGGGTATATGTTTTTTTTTAAACACTGGATGGAAACAGCGAGTCTAAACATAGTCTAAAAACATGCGCAGAAACTTTGATGGAAACACATTTAGCCAAAAAAAATTCTTGTTGTTCATCTATATATATATATATATTCTGCCCCCAACTTTTACACAACAGTATAAAAACTGCAGAATAATGTTTTAATTGCTTCTGCATATTAATACTTACGTGAGGAGCAGTTAATAGGCATCCAGTGCCACACTCATAAGCCTCTCTAAGTCGGCCCAGCTCCCTCAGACAAAGTGCCTTCCTGTAGAGCGCTCTGCGACTCCCCTCTGACACACAGAGTGCGCTATCACAGTCCTGCACTCCTCGCTCGTACTCCCCCTAAACATACAAGACAAGAAAAGTTTGATTTGGAGAAAACACGATAATTTGCACCTACTGAATTCTTTAAAATCCTCTGTTTTCAGTGATAGATTTTAACATCCAATAACCAATTGTCCAATCAAAATCGTACACACTTACCAGACTATAATGTGCAGCTGCCCGGTTCACATAAAGGCTCTCTAACAGCTCAGGAGGAATGACCAGCGCTTCAGACTGAGCATAGCGAGCTACATTCACACCCTCACCGTAATGGACTGCTGCCTGTCTGCACTCTCCATCACGATACACTGCATTACCTTCATCCAGCAAATTACATACTAGCTGAGTCAGGAATGCCTGCAAAAGAAAGAAAGAGACTTTCCATTTAAATTAAGATCATGAAATACAATAAATACGGATTATCTAGGTGGGGCATTTTTTCTTCAGAGATATTAAACATAAATCAGACCTCATATCCTTCAGGTTCTGGGAAAGGCAAAGATGACCTGTGGCAAAAAGACAAATAAATTTAGCAACTTCATCAGATAAATGCAAGAACAGAGAGTAGATCGGAAAAGCACCATAGAAATCTTCAAACTTACTGAATGAATCCCAAAGCTTTCTGAATTTCTTCCTTGCGCTTCTGTCGTTCTAGATCCATAGCTGTAATGCATCACAATCAGAACAAATTACCATTATGAAGACAAACGATGTAACAAAATAAGAATAAAGGAAAAAACATACAATTACTATGTGGTTTTCTAAAACGAAAACAGGAAAACATTTCAGTTATATGGGTTTTCATCAATCTAACTAGCAAGTGATACATATATTGGGGTGAAAGAAAAATGACTCATGTAAAGACTAAACATTACAATTTTTCCAGACTTAATCAAGGACAATGATGGCAACTAAAAAATAACTATGCACAAACAGTATGTATTGCAGAAATTTAATGCCTAAGGCCTAAAATATGAGATAAACAAATGAAAGCACATCCCCGATCTCGCCTACGAAAAACACCCATTAATGCAACTCACTCCGGACTTGAGAAATCAAAAACCACTAACACCAATCGATCAACGACGCTTGAAACACTCCTCAATATCACTTAGAATACACAACACATTCTAACGTCGAAAGGAACTGTTATTGAAACACAATAATGAGAAAGTTGACTTGCAAAAGGGCTTCGGGTTAACGTTAGCTTTAATGCTAGCTAGCGCTCGGCTAGCCCGCTAATGCTGTCAACTTCAGGTTTGTTTACACAAATGAATATCAATGACGGATTTTATATACCAGCGCAGAATAGTACCAACAAGCGTCTAAAACATATTTCTAAAGTTTAACATCTTATCAATCAATTCTAACGGACGTTTTCTGCGCCGTATCGTATAAAAATCTCTTTAAAATTCTCCTGGTAGCCAGTTAGCAAGCTACGCTGCAGCGAGGTCGAGTTTAAAGAATTGGCGAGAGAGCGCCTTAATAACTATTATTTTAAAATACCATAGGATCAAATGGAAACTAGGTTATTAGAACTTAGTTATTAAAGTGCTAAATACAGGCTAGTCTCCATTTCAATAAGCTAAGTAGCGAGATAAAACAGGCTTGCTAGGAGGACATTCAACCCACCTAAGACTTGAGATCTTCTTTTCCACCGGGAACTGTTTGTTAAAGCAGTGAATCCCTTCAAATGTCAGGTAAAATATTTGGGGGTTTTATTCTTTCAAAATCATACTTTTAATTTATTCGATTTGTTCCCCAAATCACTGGACAGAACATGTGCACATTGACTCGTTTCCCTCGAGTTGCGCTCAAGTTTAACTAAACCGTCCTGAAGGCAGAGCCGGAGGAGATGGGGCTGTTTTTGTTCAAAGGGGTGTTTTCATCCACTAGGGGCATGGGTGTTTTTCTTTATTAAAACCTTACAACCTTTCATTGAAAAATGTTTTTTTTTTTTGTTGACAAAATGTTCAATTGATGATTCAATTAATGTAACTCACAACCAATGATGACGTCTGTATGTCCCCATTATTATTATTATTATTATTATTGTTGTTGTTGTTGTTGTTGTTCTCTTACTGTTAATTATGTTTCCTCTTTATGCAATAAAAAAATAAAAGAACAACAACAGTAAAATTGCCTGTGATGACTGTTATTTTAATTCAGGTACATCTGTCAGTATTCAGGTTGGACATCATTTGTTTACGCTATATAGATTTCACAGCAATATAATACGTTTATTTATATACAATTTGTGTTATAGGGAAGTTTAGAGATAAATTGTTTAAATAAATAATGCATCTTTTAACTAAATACAGGTACAATCACGCTTGACATACTGCAACAAATTTACATGCAAAAATAATACAATAAAACATAAATTACGTGGGGAAACAAACTCAAATTAAGCAAAATTATCTGCCAATGGGGTGATAAAATTCTACTTGGAAAAAAAACTTCCTAAAACTTTAGATATTTAGCAAATTTAGATATTTAACTTTAGCAAATTTAGATATTACAACTAGATTCAAGTTAATTTATTAATTTGGCGACTTACGTTGCATTCAAGAGACACATTGACATTCTAATCAATTCTTGCTTTATATAAGTAATAGCTATATAAGTAGTACATATTTTTTCATTTTTAATTTGTGGTTGGTTTTAAATAAATGTAAAGTACATTGAAGCATAACATACAAATAAAAAAAATCTTTGTGACAGAATCTGATAACATTGTTTTCTAAAAATCATTGTGCTCTTTAAAAAAGAAAATATGTGTTGAAATTTCTGATTTCAGAATGAACTGTGACTAAATATACCGTGAAATTTAAAAAAATATTTAATTTGTTTAAAGAAATCACAAAAATTAGAATTTTTTCTAAGTAAGAAAATTAAAAGCACATTTTCTCAAAACAAGCAAAATAATGTTTTACTGTTAGTTCTAGGCTAGTTAATTTGTCTTAGAAGGGGAAAAAACAAGATTTATTGCCCTATTTCAAGATTTTTTTTACTCATTTTTTTTTTGCAGCGCACTAGCTGACACAATTATATTTTAACAAAAGAACATGAGGAACCTTTGAACTGTCACCAATCTTCTAGCTCACCAGAAAGACTTTTATAAAGGCTACATGCCTCAAAATATGTATTTTAATTTACTTTACAAGAGATCAGTGAGGAATATGCTAGGAATGTTTATTATTGTTTTAGCTTTACTGCAACACAAGGCAGGTTTATTTATATAGCACATTTCATACACAATAGTAATTCAAAGTGAATTAAAATAATCAAAATAGATGGTGAGAATAATAATAATAATAATATAATGGTTTATAAAACGCCATACTGTATTTGGTTCTAGAATTTTTTGGAAAGGTACTTTTAATTTGTAAAATTGAGCTTCCGGCGTTGCTAGGCTCCCCCCGGAATTAGCCCTTTGTTTACACGGGGCTTTTAGTAACAACGTTGAAACAATCGTAAGGAGAAACTGAAGCAGCAGTGTAAGCGTTTTACATTATACGTGTATTTATTTTCCAAACACAGTTGCGTGCCATCTATATATTGTTTATTTATAACCAGCTGCTTGTCTGTTACTAGCTGACAGTGTCTCGGTAGTCTCCCTCTCTTATTTTGAAATCAAGATGTAATTAGAGCCTTATCTGGACACTGTCATCATATGTTGGCTATATCGATTAATGATTAAAAATAATAATAACATGTAACAAAATATGTTTTGTGTTGCTGCAGGTTGGACTTTTACTTCAAAATGCCGTTGTTTGGCAAAACTTTCAGTCCCAAGAAAACCCCTCCTCGAAAGTCTGCTTCCCTCTCCAATCTACATACAGTAAATACACGTTTTTGTGTTGGTAAGATATGTATTTAGAGGCCAAACCATCATTTAACTTTTTTTTTTTTGTCAGCTGGATCGATCAACGCGGGAGATTGAATTAGGTCTAGAATATGGATACCCGATGATGACTCTTGGCAGCCAAAGCTTTAAATTTGAAGATGGCCAATGGATCTCAGGTATTGCTTAATATAATAAACAGACCGATTTAATTCAATGACAGTTAGTAGCCTGTTTAAAGAATGTAATGGATGTCTTTGTCAATCACAGAGTCAGGAGGTCATGTATCAGGGAGAGAGGTGCAGCGACTGAAGAAGAGGAATCTACAGTTAGAGGAGGAGAATAATCTGCTCAGGCTAAAGATTGAGGTTCTTCTTGATATGGTGAGTATTGAATGAATATAATGCGGAAAGCCATCACAGCTTAACAAAAATGTAGGCTAAGCTACATCTAAACATTTAAATAATCTACAAGTAATAATAAATAATCTAAATAATAAAAATGATATGTGTTGGTAAAATTGCCTTGCGCAAAGTGATTTAAAATATTTTTTCTTTAGCTTTCAGAATCAACTGCAGAAACGCATCTAATACAAAAGGAACTTGAAAATATGAATAGAAGAAAGAAATGAGGGAAGGAAGGAAATAAAGGGGATTCACTCTTTGCATTTGTGTGTGTATGCAATGTATGTGTTTTTCAATGAAATTAGAAAAGCTGTTTTAAGACCATGTTTATAAATCAGTTATTGATTAGTTTAAGAACTTTTATTGTATAGATCCTTTTTTTTGCTGTTTCAATGCTAATTATGTGACTGAACAAAAATATTTAGGTTAATGTAATTTCATGTAATCTTTTATGAGCATTTCTTTGTACATTGTTTTTTACACGCTGTTTATATTGCCATAAAACATCAACAGTGTTTTAAAGAAAGTGCTCTCATATCTATCATTGTTATAGAAAACATGCTGTTGAATTCAACTAAATTATTTCAGATGACATAAAAAGCAGCCAAAGGTCAATATTTCTGTTTAGAATACAGTAACTTTCTCATAGCCAGTTACACCAAATCATTCATTCCTGTGGCTCTAGTAAGTGCTTTTACGTGACAGCCCCAACACCTTTCTCCTTGTGTAGATCTGAATGTGCATTCAAATCACAGGAAACAATCACACTCTGTCTTTGGATCCACAGTAAGATTAGCCAAGAGCTGTAAAGGTTTAAACGTGTACATGCAGATTTAAGAGGATTTTCTTATGGTGTGTGAGGCATTTATTTAAACGGCTACGGTTGTTGTTTCTTTTCTCTCTTTTTATTTTATATTATTGAATAAATTGACATGAATAAATAGTATACTGATTTTATGTTGCCGGGTTATTGGCAAATAGTGCTTTATTTTCTAGTTTTTCTTTTATTTATTTGGACTTCTCTGTCCAGTTGTTAAACTTCTCGCAAGTGGACCTTGTCTATTTTTTTTTTTATACTGTGAACTCCATATTTCTAAACAATAAAATAGCGCTTTTACGCTAAGGTTGCGTTGATTCTGATGTTTTTAGGATAAAAATAAATTTTCAAGTTAATGTACTGATGTCAACAAGTAAACAACCAAACAAGAGTGCTGTAATACCACTTCTGCTGTCTGAGAATTTTACCTAATTTGCTACAAATAAGATACTTTGTGGGTATTACAGATTATTAGTCGGAAGTTCAAGAAAAGGAACGAGGTGCGCCAGGAGGTTTGTTAAATAGATTAACTTTTAAATTCATTCATATGCACAGTGCAGTCTGGCTTGCTTATTTATAGTAATTTATGTGTCTACATTATATGGATTATATTTATTAAGAAGGCCAGGGTTATAGCTATTTGAAAATATTTTCTGCTGTATCAAAAGCCAGGTAAGACATTGACTCAAATCGATCAAATAATTGTTCTCAACCTGATATTTTATACATATCTTTAAAGATTTTACCAGGTAATTGGTAAATTTCCCTTACAACCACTCATTCTAGTGGTTTCATTATTTGTGATATACAGATGCTATACTTAATTGCATAAAATTGTCCAGTTGGAAAACTTTTGCATGCCTAAAAAGTGTCCTAACTAATTATAAAGATTCTGTAAATCACTATTGTTGTGGTAAAAAGCATATTATATAGACATAAATACGCATTGTAGTAATGAAAACATTTAAAGAAGTCATTTTAAATGTGTGTCTCCATTGGAATCCAGACATTCTGAATAAGACTAAATAACGATAATGCCAAAAAAAATGGCATGAAAAAGGATTTTTATAGGAATCAAATATATCCACACCCTGAATATGTTCCCTCCTCATTGTACAAATAATGCATCCTGTTAAAATATTCATATTACATTCCTATATATTTGTCTGTATATGTAAAATACAAGAACAAATCAAATGTGAGGTATAACCAGACTTGGCATTTAAGCGCAGTAAGGATTAAATCATAATAGAAGTCAATGGGAGAGGAAACATAGTATACAGATCTCTAAATATGATACTTTACAAAAAACACTTTAACACTGCCATGATGATCAGTCACTTAATGAGTAGGTTTGACTATGACTATGTCTGTACTTCCTGTGGAGTGAAGGGAAACCTGTGGCTTGTACTCGCAGAGCTTCCTCTGTGTAATGTGGCGCAGGTGCTTGAAAAGCAGCACATGTTCAGTAGCGCATCGACTGCATAGAAATTTATTGCTTCCGTCTGAAAATTGTTTTGATTCTGCAGATAATATAAGTTTATCCTAAAGGTCTGATCTTGTCTTTTGGAGGCCTGAGCAACTATGGGAGTTATTGTAGTTGAGAGAGAGAAAGAAGGAGCCCCAGATGGCGGCTGGGGCTGGATCGTTCTGCTGGGAAGTTTTGTCATCACTGGCTTCTCTTATGCCCTCCCAAAAGCAATAAGTGTTTATTTCAAAGAACTTATGCGAGAATTTGAATGTGGATATAGTGACACAGCCTGGATTTCTTCCATTATATTAGCAATGCTCTATGGTTCAGGTAAGATGTTGAAAATTGAATGCTGTCAGATTTATAAAATCTTTAAGAATATATTTTTTATGCATTCTTAATGCTCAATACTTTTATTGTCATTTAATCCAGGTCCAGTTTCTAGCATCATGGTTAATAAATTTGGATGCCGGCCAGTCATGTTGTTTGGAGGATTACTGGCTTCAGGAGGAATGATAAGTGCATCTTTTGCTTCAAACATTATCCAGGTTTATCTCACTGCAGGTGTCATTACAGGTAACTAAACGATATTTGAGATCAATTATCTATACGGTAATTATATACATTTAGTTCTGGTACTCTGTGGGAAGTTTTCAGTTACTCTGCTGAAACATAAGGCGAAATGTGTCTTTATGAGTGAGTCATTGAATCGTTCATTTAACCAATTTGTTCACATACATTAATTAACCAAAGTTCTGTCACCATTTACTGACCCTGTACTCACCCTCATTCCAAAACCTGTATGACTTCTGTTGAACAGTGTAAATGCGAGTGTGATATTTATACATTTTTTTATTAAGTTGATAATAATAATAATAACTCATTACATTTATATAGCGTTTTATCATAGACACTCAAAGCGAAATATTTAAGGACATATTACCTGTTACTGCATTTTTATTTGGCCAATTTTTTTTTTCAAAATTAAGTCAAAGAAAAATAGTACAATAGGTGTTTTGATATTGCTAAACACAAGACAAAGCTTTGATGAAAATACTATTATAAAAATGTGTCTGGAAGATATTAATTTCAATTTAATTGAACAATGTATTTCTGTCTTTAAAGGTCTTGGATTGGCTTTGAACTTCCAACCATCACTGATTATGTTGGGGTCTTATTTTGACAAACGCAGACCACTTGCCAATGGACTGGCGGCAGCTGGAAGTCCTGTATTTCTGTCAGCTCTTTCTCCATTAGGACAAGTGCTGCTCAACCACTATGGATGGAGAGGAGGCTTTCTCATTACCGGTGGTCTTCTGCTCAACTGCTGCGCCTGTGCAGCTGTAATGAGACCCCTGAAACGTAAAGAAAGGAAAGCGATAGCCTGCTCCCAAGAGCTTAAGGAAATGCTGCCTCCTGAGGCTGGCCAAGAGAACATAATTTGTGAAAACAATAATGATAAAAAGCCCACTAAAAATAAGCTTTTGGATTTTAGCGTACTTTGTGACAGAGGGCTTATTATTTATATCATTGCAAAATTTATAGTTGTCCTCGGCCTATTTGTTCCAACTATTCTCTTAGTCAACTACGCTAAGGACCAAGGAGTACCTGACCAGGATGCTGCCTTTTTGTTGTCTATTATAGGATTTATTGACATTTTTGCTCGTCCCACATGTGGTATGCTGGCCAGTTTAAAATGGATTCGACCCAAGATGTCTTATTTCTTCAGTCTGGCCTTGCTCTTCAATGGCCTAACAGATGTTTGTTCAGCTACAAGCACAGACTATAAGGGACTAGTTATCTTTTGTGTGTTCTTCGGGCTGTCTTATGGCATGGTGGGTGCTCTACAATTTGAAGTGCTGATGGGTATTGTGGGCATAAGCAGTTTTTCCAGTGCACTTGGCCTAGTGCTCCTCATTGAGGCAGTGGCTGTGCTGATCGGACCTCCCTCTGCTGGTGAGTTATGATGAAAACATGCATTAAATTTAATCATCAGCTAAGAAATGCTAGTTTTTATGATCCATTGGTCAAGTTAATTAATATTTTCCTACATGTATTCTCCCCACAGGTTATTTGGTGGACAAATACAAGAACTATGAACTGATTTTTTACATGGCTGGAGGAGAGCTGATCATCGCTGGAGTATTTCTTGCCATTGCATCATTCTGTTTTATTAACAAAAAGAAACACAAAGACTCAATAGAAACATCGTGATAATGTGGCAATCAATCCTAAAAGATAAACAGTGGAGAGAGCGGAAGGGTGGGATATTCATGTTAAAATCATTTTGTTATTTATGTGTGTTATTAAAATTAGTGTCTTGTATTGTGTGAGTGTTGGAAATATTCTTTCCCCCCAGTCCGTTGATTTGCCAAGCCAAAGAAAGACGCTACTCGTAGATAAATGGAATCGATTTAATAGAGCATCAAAAGAGCTCTGAGCTCAGGATTACTGGACCACAATGCCAAAAGCTGACATCTGGGCAGTCCAGAATGTCTTACAAGCATATGCAAACAGTTGATATATTCTTGACTTTCAGTTCCTCCCTCGAGTCCACCTTTCCATAAAGTGACTGTTGTCAGGCAGATTCCTTCATTGGTTACACCATAGCAATCAGCAGTCTGCACACAAGAATGGAAGAACCCCTTGCCCCATCCCTTACATATTTATTTTTGTAACTTTTCTAGCGAACAGACAGCGTCAACAGTTACAGTCTTGGAATTTTCACCCTGAGTGCATTGTTCTTTGTTTTAGTCAGAAAAGGTTTGCTACAGAATTAAAAACAGTAACTTTATGTTCGAACGGAAAAGAACATGTCAATACAATTTGGAACATTTCAAACTATCATTAGAAATAAACACTTCAACACAATTTCGAACATTTTAAACTATAATTTCCTTCATGAGATATTCACATTTTTAGAAATACTACTTTATGTTCATGCTGGTTTTATGTGCTATACATTCATATATGTATGTATATATACAGTACATATATAATAATGTAATACATTTAGTAAATTATAGTTGAATCTACATTGAATCAGTTTTATTGTTAACTAAAGTGATTAAATGCAAACAGAAATGAAAAATAGGCTTAGTATGAGATAAAACAAAACCTTAAACGTAATAAAGTTAAAGTTACAATTACAAATGTTGCTACTAACTGAAAGTAGTTACTTGCTTTCACTTTCCTTTAGTCCCTGCATTCTCCAGGCTTATACTACTTCAAGCAATGTTCGAAACTTTGTATTTTGTGTACTTTTGCCTCTTCAGGATGAATCGCTTTCTGTATTCCTCAAGCTGTAAGTGTCTTTGGATGAAAGCATCCGCTAAATGAATAAATGTAAGTTTACACTAAAATGGAAAAAAAGACTACAACTGGGAAAAAAAATAACAAATTGAAAATATTAATAAATACCATATTGGTGTGAAAAATATTTCATGATTATAATATGACATGAGTTCGCATTGGCTAACAGCCTCTGTTGTAGAAATTCCTCTGAGTTTTGATTGGCCAGCCCAGCAGTCAATCATCAACAATAAAGCTCTTGACGTCACTCACAGGAAGCGACGGAACGGCGCTTTCAGCGGTATCAATTTGAGTCGACGAGGTTGCGTCATATTTAACTTTAAAATAGCCATTTTGTAGAGGTCGACAGAACACATTAAAGTTATTCAATTCGTCCGATTGTATTACATTTTAGCAGCAGAAATAATCGGTTCCCTTTGAGGGTTTTCATCGTCACAGAGTGATTCCACGATGCCGAGAGGAGGTGAGTACCGCGCGCCTGATCGCTAGTTTACCTTTCCTAACATACAGCCAGAGCCCGTTTTCACATAAGTACAACCTATAAAAGGAAAACACGGAATTGACGGTGAATATCGGGACCTTGAGGAAACCGTTTTTACTTACAGCCTCTCTATAATGGATAAATCACGGTGGAAAAGAAGCATGTACGCTATTAGAAACTCAGGCCATGCTGTACCAGTGCAGTCACACGTGATTGTCCGATAAGTCGATAGTTTCACATACAACTCTTGTTCATGCTTTGCCTAGTTATGGCATTAAATATCTGCATATGATATAATCGCCTATTAATGTAGTTGGTGAGTTAATTTGTGTTATTTCACCTTGCCCACCGCTTCAGGCAGAAAGGGCCATAAGGGCCGTGGGAAGCAGTTCAGCAACCCTGAGGAGATTGATCGGCAGATGAAAGCTCAGAGGGAACTGGTGAGTGTATAAGTGTTCATCTTCTGCTGCTTGCGTTTAGTTGTCACACTCATGAATGTGACGTTTGTTAATGGAAACTGATTATTTTATGTGTAGGAGGCGAATGAAGGGGCTGAACGTGGAAGTTCAGAAGAATCTGAAGAGGAGAGCAGCAGTGATGATGAAGTATGAGGTTTTAATTAAGTTCCCTCAAAGGGATAATTCATCAGAAATGACAACACTGTCATTTATTCACCCTCGTTCCAAACCCATATGAGATATAAATGTATTGTATATGTAATCCATATTGAACGGGCAGTTTAACCCCACATCTTCTGAAAATGTGCTCATTTGCTTCATAAGATAAACCGATTTTAATTTAAGGCCTTTATTCACCTTTAAACATTAACACCCATACGTTGAGCCATATTTTGTTTTCTCTCTCTCTATCTATATAACACACACACACACATACATGGATATGTATGTGTGTAAATGTGCATTTAGTGTTTATAGGTGAATAAAAACCTAAATCTGTTTATCATGTAAAGCGATTGTTTCTTCAGAAGGCTTGAATTAAGCGGCTCTTTTCAAATGGGTTAATCTTTTTTTTTCTTTTTTTATGGGTTTTGAATGGCGAGTAAATTAATTTTCATCTGACTAAACTTTCTCTTTAACACTAGGTTATGGTTATTTTTTTCTAATAGGACAATTGTTTTGCATGTGATGGTGCTGCAGAGGCTGTTTCTGATTAATGAATGTTTTAACTAATCGTTTGATTTCTTTTCTAAGCAACCTAAAAGGAAAGGTGTAGAAGGACTAATTGAAATTGAGAACCCAAACAGGACCTCCCAGAAAAGTAAGAAGGTTGTGGAAATAGACGTCAACGCACCTAAAGAGCTTTCACGTAGAGAAAGGTGTGTGGATGGCATAAACTTGAGATCCTCAGTCTAATAAATGGCTTTTGTGTTAATATACATTGTGTTTCCCTTTGTAGGGAGGAGATTGAGAAGCAGAAGGCAAAGGAGAGATACATGAAGCTGCATCTAGAGGGGAAGACTGATCAGGCTAGGGCAGACCTTGCCAGGCTCGCCATTATCAAAAAGCAGAGAGAGGATGCAGCAAAAAAGCGAGATGAGCTAAGGAAAGGTGAGCTGATGGCATTATATTTTCTGATGCAAGATCAATGAATGACTACATGTATAATGTATAAATTTGGCCCGTCATGCCTTTTGACATCACCTGCCATGCCTTATCAAAACATTCTATTGAACCATATGCTTTTCACATTTTTGCTTCACTTTTGCATTGAAATATAGGCAATATAAATTAGACATTTTTTTTTTTTGTACCATATAATATAGTTGGGTGTAATGAAATATTTACTTTAAGTCCATGCTCCTTTATTTTCAGTTAACTGGTCTTCTCTGCTTTTGTAAAAATTTAAACCTGTCCTTATTCTTTTACAGAAAAAGAAGCAGATGAGGCGAAGTCGAAACGCTAGCCCCGAATGTCATCACACAGGACAGGGCTTTTCTGGGGAGGGAGGGAAGGGGACTAGTTGTTTAGAGGAAACAGCTCAGGGTTATCTATACGTGTCAACCTTTCCATCCATCCAAGGTTGGAGGGGTATTTGGACATTTATAGGAAGTCAAATGGGAGGTGGTAAGTGGTGATGGAGTTTGTAAGGTTATTAATTGTCAAAACCACCAAACTTCACTCACTTTATCCCTCTCCTGACACATTCACTGTGCTCAGACTCTAAAGCTGCTGGAATTTACTCTCAATTTCTACGTTTCTATGACGTTATCACCATTACATTAGATTGGGATATTATGGCAGAGTGAGGTAGGGTTGCAGGTGTACTCGTGTGAGCTGAAGAAGCAGGTTGCAGTGTGGAACAGTCAAACACTAAATAGACATTAGTCTTTTTATGCATCGAATGACATCAGCCCTTATACTGTCTTTAGTTTTGTCCACCTTTGTGGCCTCATTCTGTTTAAGTGCAAAACAATGCAGCTCTAGTCATTTAAAGGTTAATGGGAAGGTACTTTTGTTTGTTACTTGGTGTAATCAGGACAGGCTTGGACGTAATGCTGCAGGCTAAATTCTTATTTAAAATGTTAATGTTTTTAAATGCTTAAACCCAATAACGAAGTCTTGGAACGAGGCGTCACTATCAACAGGACAGTATTACAGTAACCGAGTATTCACCACACAAACTTCTATAATGCCCCTTTACTCAGGGTTTTACATTTATTTTGAAGTAGGACCCTTGTTTTTGTCACTACCAGACCCACTGGTGTGTCCTCATAATATTTTGAAGAGTTTTACGCTTTAGCTCCGCTGCTGGGACCTTACTTGCCTTGACTGTTTAAGGAAAGCAATAGTACTTAGATAATGCTGATGGTGCAAAAATCTTTTTTTTTTCAGCTCTTAAACAATTATTTACAAAGTGTTTTAACATTTGTAATGCATTCATCAGTACCGAAATATGTATTTACTCGGGGTATTGATTTGAAATTAGTGGATTTCTGTATTTGAAACTTTGTTGTATACAAATAAATGAATAAAAAGTGTTTTCTCCTTGTCAGTACTTCTGCATTGTAGCACAGGAATATTGGTTTCACACTATTGTAGTGATTGAGCAGAAATGTAAAAAAAAGTAATGAAAACTTGATTCTACTCGACTGAAAATGATATTTTTGGTATATTAATTCTAACCACCTTTGACCACCAAATAAAAATGGTGCTAAATAGCACTGAAAGTGGTTCATGGGCTTGTGAGCATAGTGGAATCACTTTATGTGGTATATAAACCTATATAGCAATTGAGAACCATGTTATCTTTCCGTTCTTTATTTTATAACTTTTTTTAATCTTCCCCAGCTAAACTGAGAGAAAGTTAGAGATCTTTTAAAGAACTATACAGGTGCTTAATGGCTTCTTTGTATGCCAGTGGTACTATATACCACCTTAACCACGCTGAATGTTGTTGAAGAACCCATTTTTGTGTGTGTGTATGTGTGGTGAAAACTTTTTTTTCCCCCATTCCATAGACTGTGAAAATGGGATGGTTTTAATACAGAAACATTAGCTGTTTAGGGGGAAATAGTTAAGCAGCTCGTTCAATTTAGAAGCTGTGATAACCTTTAATAATGTTGAAAAATCATAAGGTGGATAAAAATGTTGGAAATTATGAGATCTGTGTTACAAATTTTCTGTATTTAGTAATCAGTAAGAAAATATGGATATTGCAAAGTAGCGTAAATGACCATATTCTGAAGTCAAAGAGCATGTGTAATGTGTTGCCTTTGCTTTTCTCAACGCTGATGTTGGAGCAAATATATTCGTTTGTGTTTGAAGAGACATTTTCAAAACTGTGTTTGATAGAGTGATAATTTATCATTCAAAAGTGACAAGTAAATAAATAGGATTTTCATGTAAATGTCAAGAGATCCATCCACTTTGTTTAAATGTTTCAAGAATCCATGCTATTTAAATAATGAAA
Organism: Rhodeus uyekii; assembly: GCA_037043235.1. NCBI lineage: Eukaryota > Metazoa > Chordata > Actinopteri > Cypriniformes > Acheilognathidae > Rhodeus > Rhodeus uyekii. The sequence continues at coordinate 4,011,865 of JAWRVZ010000054.1, read as the reverse complement.
CATGTCACGCCAATTCTTAGATAATTACAATGGCTTATAGTTTTATTCAGAATCAATTTTAAAGTACTTGTATAAAAATCAACCACGGAGGCCAATTATGAATGTCCTTTGCTCCCTGACAGCCCGAGGTGGAGCGGAGAGCCAGGGTGGAGCAGTTAAGAGCACGTAGTTAGGGCGGAACAGGCAGAGCAGGTGGTCAGGGAGGAGCCAAGAGATCACCACAGCAGAGCCGGTGGAACCACGGTGATCACAGTATTTCAGGCTGCAGGATTGCCGAAACGTTATTAGCAAGATAGTAGAATTACCATACACTGCAACAAGAAAATAAGCAGTTAATAATAACAAAATATGTGGGAGAGCATTGCTATAGTGTGACGATATTGTATTGCAATAGGTAGCAAATAATATATAAAAGCTAATAGAAAACCAAAACTAGTTAGCTCATCATTTGTTTAATTAGAGTTTAATGACAATATCGGGTTATGGATGGTTACACTTAAAATAGTTACAAAGTAGATGTATGAGACGATAAAAACTTAATACATTAATCGTATCCACCATACCGAAAAGAGAAGAGAGAAAGAGCCAGAACAAAGCACCACCAGGGAAAAGAAGAGAAGAGCCGAGAAGAGAAGAGCCAAGAGCAACAATCTACTTTTATCCCTTTCTTGACCATGTGATTGAAACCCAAAGTGAGATATTCAAACTAACCAATCAGATAATTATAACTTCCCCCACTGTACTAAAGGTATGATAATTCATAGACCCCTGAGGAACACACATCTTGGGCTACAGGCCTTGACCACGATCAACCCCTCTAATTCCAATTAGCAACCACTCTGGTTACCCTAGCAACTGCTTAGCAACACCCTAGCAACCACTCTGGTTAACATAGCAACCACATAGCAAAACCATAGCATCCACCCTGAATACCCCAACAACACCCTAGCAACATGATATTTTCTGATCATTCATGGCAGCAACTTCTTATTTAATGTTTACTTGTGCTACCGACATGCGAAATTAAAGTTTCTGGTGCGACGTTCTCAGCCAACTTCTAAAGTTTGTCTCAACGAACTTTATCCTCTAGTTCCAATTGGTCTTTGTGGTAAGAAAGAGGGGGATGAAACAGTACAGCAAATGTCTTTGTTCGTGTTCACATATATTTGATTATTCTCAACCCTACAAAGTCCAGATTAAAAACACATCTGTTTAACTGCATTTCCTGTTTCTGCTCTTCACCGATTATATGCACTGTTCTTTTTTTATATCCTTTTATTTTATTTATTTATTTTCCTTTTCTCTCCCTCATATTCACTGTAATATAGAATCTTTTTTTATTTTAACTACTTTATTCCCTTTATTTGTAGTTATTTATTTAATTAATTTCAACTTCTTATCTTACTGACATTTCCGAAGAAAAAAAAGGAAGAAGAAAAAAACTTCCAATGTGGTTTGAGCAGGCCTACTTGCAAAAAATTTTCAGAGTAACCACAGTTCGCCAGAAAAAGCACCTATTTGTAATAAATATTGTATTTATCTGTGTTGCCGAGGGCCACCTTTAGGGGGCTCTATCTCCTGCTTCATATTTACTTAGGACATTCCACTGGTTTCAATTCATTGTCATAACCACAGTGTTTCCCAGGGTAATTATTTGTGATGATACACTTTATATGATAGAAAAAAATATTTCCCCTTTCTCCTTTCTTTCACATCCTGGTATTTGCACACACAAACAGTGCATTTGTTATGGTTGTAATGTGATGGACACTTCATTGCCAAAGGTAAGATAATGAAGGGTACCTTTTTTAATGCCACAAAGTAAACTATGGTGAAACAACTCCCAATTTGCATAATATGATAATCAACAAAGATGTATTTATAGTTCATTTAATTCATATTCTCTATCTAAAGCCCTCTACTACCCCACCTCAATCCTGACACTGACAGCTGGACAATCCTAAAAATCCTAAGGCCAACCTTACAAAATTTACAAAGCTCAAATCTTCAGTCACATAATCCTTCAGAAATCATTCTAATATAGTGATTTGGAGCTCAGGAAGCATTTTGGAATTTTATCAATGTTGAAAAGAAGTTGTGTTTTAGTCGAAAGCATGATACAATACTGTACATTCAAAGAAATATTCTTAAAAAAGAGAGAATTTTACTTGTATTCAGCACAGATTTCACATATGATGTATTTTTGTTGAAATAACTGGTTCTTAGTCTTCTCAGCTTGGGGAAAAGGTGCTTATGATGAGCTTTGATTCATCATGTGACATTCTCTTTACCAACCATTTTTTTTTTTTTTTGTGTGTAAATCTAACAACAACAAAAAAAACAAAAAAAAACATTTTTACAATGTACTTACATTGGTTGAAGTAAAAATTTGAATCTACTTCAGTGTTTTCTGTGGCCAAAGAGGACTGCATGACTTTCACAGCATGATATGAAATTGTCTTTCCTCTTATGCATTTGGTAACTTCCTCTTTCCCCGAGTCGACGAGGTGTGTGCACAAATGTGAAACAGTCAAGTTCAGACTATTGGTGACACAAGTCTGAATGACATGCCTGTTTACTGAGTTCAGAGAGCAACATTTTCCATCAAATGAAATTAATATACTCTTGATCTGCGCTTAGGAACAATTACTTGAAGGCGTCAGATTCTTCACAATCATGCTGAAGCAGTTTAACATTTTAAAGCAGTTTGGAAATGGGGGGAAGTAAGTACTTTCATTTGTTGATTTCAGACAGTTTGTGGTGTTGTATATGACTGTTACAGGAATGCCACTACATGTGACCAAGTTGTGACTTTTATACAGTAGTTTTGCTTATTTTTTCTTGCAAAACAAAATATTAATATGATTGATAGCTGTTTTATTTCTCCTAACGTGACTCATTTGTGATGTAGGATAGTCTGAAAAGAAGAATGCAGTCTGTTGTGGTGAAAGCGTGAATCTGATAACAATACAATTGTTCATTAATTTACATGTTCATAACTTTAGGACATGTTTTTGAGGCAACTTTATTTCAGTCTGAGTCTTGTTTCAATTGTTCAAGCCTGAGGAAATAGCTAGAGTTGACTGCAAAAACAAAATGTCACCCAAACAATGTATACCAATATTAGATTTGCACTTTCATGTGCATAGCTTTATGTTCTTTGAGAAGATATGTCACTTACATTTATTATTATGCAGCGTCTTAATCACATGATAGTGAAAGGTGATTGTTTTGAAAGAGGCCATGAATAAAGTTATCGGTTTTTGAGTTGCTGAGGGCGGAGAGCACATCTGCAGGTTGCACAGAACAAGATGCTAGTTTTGCAGACCTCTATGATATGACGTTAACAGGATATTAATAAACTTCTTAACCCCAGACTCATAGCAGAGACAATACCTTGCTGATAAAACTGTTTGTGTGACCTTTGAAGCTGAAAATGTTTACCACGCACACCATGTGCTTGTTAAGGTCCTGTGAAACAAACAGACTATACAATTCATGATAGAATAAAGCAAGTAATGGTATTTTGTAACTGAAATACTTGATGTACACTAGTGAGAAGGTCAGAAAGATTTTTTCTAAGGAATTAATGCTTTTATTGAATGCATCTTTGCCAAAAACAAATTCACAGTAAAGATCAAAATACACAGTAAAAAGTTATACGGTTACAAGATTTAGATTTCAAGTAAATGCTATCTATCTCATCCACAAAAAAAATTAGCAGAACAACTTAATATTGAACTGCTTTCAAAATTAATGATGATGATGATGATAATAGTAAAAGATACTAAAATAAATATACTAAAATCAAAAACAGTTTTGAACTGTAATAGTATTTCACAATATTATTTTTTCTACCATATTAATCAAATAAATAAGACTAGACTTGGATACAGACGCGTATGACATGATAATCTGATGCAACCACAGTGCAACCTGGTCCTCTCCTCAGTGGCACAAAAATGACTTTTCATGGTTTTGTGTTCTTGGGTGCTTTTGGAAACGTATACATAACGGAAATTACATATGTGTTTGTGATAGCTTTTAAGGCTATAAATAAGGATGTAGTTTACATATCTATGTTGAACAATAGATTGTGGTTAAAAGTGAGAAAGTAAAATGGTTTGAGCTTCAGCCTTTAGTCCACTTCCCCACCCACTTTGGCCTGTTTTTGACAGCGGACTTGGCTATCTAATTTTAGTTTTTGCTGCCTTGGGTATGGTCAATGGTTTGTTTCATCCTCAACTTTTGCTTCAAAAAAGTGTTGACTTTTATGAATTCAGAATTTAAATCGCCCTTATTATGCTATTTGTGTTAATGTTGTTAGGAAGGTTTCTAATGTTTAACAGGTTGTTGCTTGATGCATGTAATTGGTTTACATGCATCAAAGGTCAAAAAACACTTTAATTTTCCTATAATATACATTGTACATCATCACATTTTTAAATGATTCTCAAATGACCAGTTTAAAGATTCAGTCACTCTAAACCTCTCCTTTCCGAGACCCTACTCTGCTCTGATTGGCCAGATGCCCATCTGTTGTGATTGGTCTAGGATGTTTTTTGTAAAGTAAAGTGCAATTATCATAACTGAATTTCAGCCCTGGAGGCTTTTTTCAGTCCTCAGTGATTGTACTCACTGTAAAGATAGTAACGATGGCATCAAATTTTACAATGATTACAATGATGTGTCTGATGATGAAACTTTGGAAAAAGTAGTTATTCAACCCGAACTTCCATCACAAGGACGACTTGTGCAGGACATTTTGCAGTGATACGCAACTCAGTTTGTATTACACTATGAGATGTTGAAGATGTAATTCTTCACTATCAGCATTAACATGTGAATATCCATCAACAACTAATATGTATACTTGTAATTTATTGAGGTGCACACTGTATCAACAACAGTGCATACGTTTGCCGAGCACTAATGTGAATGACTGATGTAACATTAAAGTTTGTCAAACAAATATTACTCCATCCTTTATAATTACTCAAATTAGTAAGAACAACAGACAATCTGCATTAATGGACCCAATTTTAAGTAATACTGGACCCACATCTGATTAAGTTATTACAGTAATAAATACTTCTGCTATGAGTTAGTTGGTTAGCTGGAGGATCCCACAATAAAAAACAGAAAACAATTAATTTTGAGCACCTGGTAGATTAGAAAATATATAACATATTGTCACACTTTGGGACGTGTGCAATGCAGAGAGGAAGGACGAGGAGAACAGGTTCCCAAACGAAAAGTCTTTTTATTTGAAAACCGAAACCAAAACTTTAAATGCAAAACAAAACGGCACACTCTTTGTGCAAAACTCGAGATGACCATGGAACACCGGAGACATCCAAACACGACATAACATTAACGACTGACAAAAACAAATGAGCACAGGAAGGTATTTAAGGACAAACACAGGATAGGAAGCAGCTGACGGGACTTGGGATGCGATTAGACACAAACGGGGATGTGCAGGACCTGGAAGATACATAAAGGAACCTGGATGTGACAGACGCGACAAGACAAGACTGTGAAACATATAGAACGAATATTTAGAAAAATAAATAATCATACTTACAGGTTGTGATTCAGAGGAGCAAGTTGGTACAAATAAAGTGGGTACTGTCTTATTTTTAACGGTTAATTTTTTTGCAAATACCGCGTTGACCTTGCCAAGATTTGAGAAGCAGCTAACTATTCAAATAGCTTGTTAATCAAAAATTATATTTTCACATCCTCATCCTTTGGAATTGTTTACAAAGAGAAATTGATTTTGCTGTGCAGATAACAGCGTCTTCTTGACATGTACACAACACAAACCAGCTACAGTGTTTGACACAAACCAGCTACAGTGTTTGAGGGCGGGACAAAGTAGATGTTGTTCATGGGCAGCCTCAAATATCGTTAGTTTGCGAATGTAGGTCACGGAAGTGTTACTGACGACTCGTTTCGGTAGTTCATAATACATTTTTTTAGGGTTGTTGGGGATTTTGAGACTAGCTTTATTTATCGTGCACTTTTATCTTTAAAACTTTGTAGACCTTTTACATTCACAAACAACTTTATTGTACTGCATTAGAGGTAATTTCTGACAAAAATTAGTGGTCCGCATTTTCAGTGACTCTTTACACAGGTTACATTGTTACAAGCGACTCATTCGTTCAGCTGATTCATTCATACAAAACTGAATTATCCAGGAACAAAACAATGGCTGCATCCTAAATTGCAAGTACTTATTTTGCAAAGACCGTTAAAACATGTCCTGTGTAGTATGAATGTATGTATTATGAATGAAATACAGATGTACTACATTCGTCATTTTACCTACCAGTGTCAATTGCATTGCATCACTGCCATTCACAACTCCTCTCCTATGGCCTCGTGGGATAGTGAAGTGTCGATTGGATCCACACTGAAGAATTTGCAATCAATCAGATACTTTTTGTCTACTGTTTTATGAATACTGTGAAGTCAGACATACTACTCTCATAGTTTACTGTTTTTAGTATATATTAGTATATTCATATGTAACCACTGTCTTTATGAGTCAGTCATTGAATCATTCATTCAACCAGTTCATTCAAAAATATTGATTAATTCAGAAATAAACATTGAATTATGACTCATTGAATCACGAGTCATTGAATTATTCATTGAACCAATTTGTTCACTCACAGTCCACTTTGGTTAGGTTTGGAACCGTTTTGTTATGTAAATACAATTTACTCAGTATTAGATTCTTGTTTATTGAAATTGTTGCTTATAATTAAGCAATATTACATTCGCAATCATGCTGTTGCTCTAAATAACAACACACATGTGACTACCTGGTATATATACAGATAATGTTTCTGTTTTGTAGGTCACAGGATGCAACGGACCTTCTCACAGAGGATCTGGTTTTGGTGAGGCATTTCTGCCTCTATTACACTAAACTTTTAAATCTGTTAAACTATTGAAACAGTATTTGAATACAAGGGCCCTGTAAATGAATGCTCCATCTGGTTGCTTTAAGGTGGAACAACGTGTGGAGCCAGCCAAGAAAGCTGCTCAGATCATCCATAAGAAGTTGGTTGGCTGCCTGCAGAGTCAGCAGGGACTGGACTCAGAGAGACGGATGGTAAGCTGACCCCAATTCAATCATGTGGTTTGTAAATGTGGCACAGATTTTAAGGCAGTTTAAACAGTTGTGAAGATCATCTATTCTACATAGACTAGACTACCATCACAGAGGACAATGGTGGGATTTTTTCCAATAGTCTATCTTGGCCTACCATTTAATTAAGGTAATCCCAAATTGCTCCAAGGGTGATAGAGAGTCCCTCAATCAGTCTTCTGAGGTTTTTCTTATGTCAATGTATAGATAATTACAAATGGACAAAACATTTTGGAAATGCTTCAAAAATGTGGCAGCTAAACGCAGGCTTTCATTTTCTTATTCTTCAAGAACATTTTTCTTTCGCTTTGATTCAGTGAGGCAAATCTGCTCCATTTCCTGGGCCATTACACAATTGTTACATATATCCCTTTACTGAGATACCCATGTAGACTAATAGTTCTAAAGCAGAACTATCAAAAACGTGACATTCAATACTTCCTGATTTCCTCACTCACTTTGCTCATTCATACTTTTCATTATTTACAGAAAAAGTTACCCCTCATGATGCTGTCTGTCAGTATGGCTGAGAGCTTTAAAGATTTTGATGGTGAATCCTCTATAAGGTGAATATTTACTTTAACATATCTAGCATGTAAATGTGGATTTACAGGCAGAGTTCAGAGTAAATGGCAACGTAGCACAGTTGTCTTGGAAATACACCATTTACAGTCTGTTTCTAAGCACACTAACCTTCCTGTAGAAAAGTTCTGGAAATGTGCTGCTTCATGGAAAATTTCCTGGCACGGACTCTGGCTGACTTTGAGATGAAGTTGGAGAAAGAAGTTCTTGTGCCTCTGAATAAGCTCAGTGAGGTAGCATTTTTCTTAGTACCCATCATTTCAACTGAAATAGACAGTATTCATGACCTATTCATGACCTATTCATGACTGATATTATCTATACAGGAGGACCTGCCAGAGATCCTGAAAAACAAGAAACAGTTTGCTAAACTTACAACAGATTGGAATAATGCTCGCGTCAGGTGATTTTCTTATTTTGTCAACATTATGACCACAATTTGTCTCAAACTTCTCTTTCATCACAACTTCATATATTTGTTATCCTCTTTTATTGTGTCATGAACAGTAATGCAATGTTGTGTCTCCCACATGCACTTTCACTTTTAGATCTCAGGCCAGCACAGGCCCACAGGCTAAGCAGGATGGACTAAGAGAGGACGTAGAGGAGGCCTGGAAGAGACTGGAGGCCATCAAGGTTAAACTTTGTTTATTCAGAGGTCCCAGACTTCTTACACTACCATGGCCAATGTAATACATATCTAGTTCAACCATGAAACTCTAGATGGCGCAGACGGGTTCTTTACATGTAATCTGCTAGTAATCACATTATTTACTACATGACACTATCTGATTGACACTATCTCTGCCGTTTCTGCAACAAGTGACCTTGATTGCTCAACATTAAATGGTCTGCTTCAGTGTTTGTTGCAGGCAGGTTCTGCAGAGTACTATTAAGTCCTCTGAAACCCTTCACCTCCCCCAGCTCTCTGTCTAGATCTGTTATGGGATTTATGTATGGCTAGGGGTGTAATGGTAAATGTATTCACCTCAAACCGTCATGGTATGGATGTCAGAGTTTGGTCCATACGGTCAGGTGATAAATACAGTCAGTCACAGACGTGCGGTAATGCAACACTGTTTGCTAACCACAATGATAGTATGACAGAATGATAGCAAAAGAAGAACAGCACATGTGAAAAAAGGCTGTACTTTACCAACTAAATGCTGCTAAGTGGAACAAACTGTACTTTTCACTACTCTCTGTTCAAAATAAAATAAAAGAAACCTAGCATTGTGGATTTGATGCCTTTCCTGGTAACACTTTAGTTTATGGTCAAATTTTCACTCTTAAATAGTTTCTTATTAGCATGCAGATTACTAGGATATTGTCTGTTTATTAGTACTTATAAAGCACATATTAATGTCTTATTCTGCATGACCTTATTCTACATCCCTTAATACAACCCCATACCTAAACTTAGCAACTGTACTAACTAATAAGCTATAATTAGAGGTTTATTGAAGCAAAATTCATACTTAATAGTGAGAATTTGTTGAAATTTATAGTAAAATGTGATTTTTTTTCTTATTGTACCATATTCAATTGTATCAAAACGTGAACCCAAAACCAAAGTGCATATCGAACCCTGACTGTATACCATTTCACCCCTAATGCCAAATCCCTAATCATGCTCACACCAACATGTTTTTGAATCTACTGGCAGAAGCAAGAGCATACAGATCTAGTTTGGTTAAAATCAAATACATTATATTACATTAAGGTCATATACAGTAACATACTAAAATTATTCAGAGAGTTGTCATGATTGGAATATATTTTGCTATTCTCATTCTCATCAACTACGTTTAGATTGCCAGTGTCAAATCATAAATATGAAACAGGATCTCTTCGTATTGTATTAACCTTGACTGCTTTTACAAATGGTTATGATGAAAACAAATCTGACTACCAACTGAAACTTTACAGCACACGCATCAAACTCCACTCCTGGAGGGCCACTGTCCTGCAGTGTAGCTCCAAAACACCTGCCTGCAAGTTTCGAGTTATCTTGAAGACCTTAACTGTGATCGAAATCCACTACTCCACTAATATAGTCCACTTGAAGGAGTGAATAAAAACAACTGAGCGAATTCGGCTACTGAGTGCACCTGAAGGCCTTCCGCATTTGCGTAGTTCGTGCTTGTTGTTTGATAATTATTTGAAACTTATCCAACTTGCAGCTCCAGTAATAATGAAAAGATTTATCTTGAACTCTTGAAACTTGAAACTAGTATGTATAAACCTTAAACAATTTTATTATCAATTAAAATGGAATTTAAGCCTGTTTAATATATGGATGATTCAGCTGTGGGCGCCATCTCCTGGCGAGATGTGGAAATACTTTCAGCACGACCCTCACAGTGCATTATGGTTGTTCTCTGGCTGGTTGGTGTACATTAGTGATACACTCGTTATTGCAGTGCATTGTGGGATTGATTGAGTGAGTGCGCTCGATTACAGCCACTATGGTTTTGGACACCACATCAAATGGCTGTCCCTTCAAATAGTGCCCTAGTTAAGGGTTTAGGGGCGATTTTGGATGCAGCCGTTGATTAGCTGGTTCAGGTGTGTTTAATTAGGGTTGGAGCTAAACTCTGCAGGACATTGGCCCTCCAGGAACTGAGTTGACACCCCTTCTTTACAGTTTGTTAAAATCTAGATTACCATACATCATTTGCTGATCCTGTTTCCTCTCTTTGCTTTTCATTGTCAAAAGTCCAAGAAAAGCATGCTGAACACATCAACTAAACAATCCTGTCCATGCTAAGCTGACATGAAATGTGTGATTTTATAGGATTTCTGTTACTTTCTCAGGCCTCAATACTGTCAAGGAATGCACAGAAAGAGACATTTATAAACCTATACATTTTCTTTCTCTCAGGATCAGTACTCTGCAGATCTCTATCATTTTGCCACTAAAGAGGATGATTATGCCAGCTACTTCATCCGTGTGAGTTCCTACATCCTTACCTCCACAGGTCAATTAGTAATGCTCAAGTACCCTTTTTAATCAATACCAAAATAGAATTGTTCATTTGAACCCATATTACACTAAATATCATTCAGCATTATCATTACTATCATTAAAGAAATGGCTCTTTAACTCAGTGATTAGATTTTAATTTACAAATAGTCAATACTATAAAAAGAAGAGTCATAATTACCTTTTTTAAATCTAATTTTTATTTTCAATTCATCCATTCCGCTTATCCTCTGTAGGTTTATATATATTAAATTATTTACTTTTGTGATATATATATACACACACACGCACATATATGCACAAAAATATAAGGATATATATATATATATATATACACTGAACAAAAATTAACTCATCACTTTTGTAATTGAGTTTTTCATTTTTGACATGACATTTTTCACATTTTTCATGAGTTGAACTCAAAGATCTAAGACTTTTTCCATGTACACAAAAGGCCTATTTCTCTCAAATATTGTTCACAAATCTGTCTTAGTGAGCACTTCTCCTTTGCAGAGATAATCCACAATAAAAGGCCACTCTAAAATGTGCAGTTTTATCACACAGCACAATGCCACAGATGTTGCAAGTTTTGAGGGCATGTGCAGTTGGTATACTGACTGCAGGAATGTCCACCAGAGCTGTTGCCCGTGAATTGAATGTTCATTTCTCTACCATAAGCTATCTTCAAAGGCATTTCAGAGAATTTGGCAGTATATCCAACTGGCCTCACAACCGCAGACCACGTGTAACCACACCAGCCCAGGACTTTCACATCCAGCCTCTTCACTTCCAAGATCCTCTTGGACCAACCACCCGGACAGCTGCTGCAACAATCGGTTTGCATAACCAAAGAATTTCTGCACAAACTGCATGCTCATCATCCTCATCGAGGTCTCGACCTGACTGCAGTTTGTCATCGTAAACGACTTGAGTGGACAAATGCTCACATTTGATTGTGTCTGGCACTTTGGAGAGATGTTCTCTTCATGGATGAATCACGGTTTTCACTGTAGATAACAGTGAGCGAGTGAGTCAGTGAGTGAGTGAGCGGTTTGCTGATGCCAACGTCAAATGGCCCATGATTATGGTATGGGCACGCGTATGCTATGAACAACAAACACAGGTCATTTTATTGATGGCTTCATGTTGCAACATGATAATTCACAGCCCCATGTTGCAAGGATCTGTAGACAATTCCTGGAAGCTGAAAACATCTCAGTTCTCACAGGACATGTCATCCATTGAGCATGTTTGGGATGCTCTGGATCGGCGTATATGACAGCGTGTTCCAGTTCCTGCTAATATCCAGCAACTTGAAAAGTTGAAGAACAGCAAAGAACAGCACAGCCATTGAAGAGGAGGAGGAAAACTGACAGGTTTTCGGACTCCCCGAAATCCCCCAAAACAGTGAAACTGCACATTTTAGAGTGGCCTTTTATCTATCTATCTTTCCATCCATCCATCCATCTATCCATCCATATTAATGATATTTCATTGTCCTGAGATGACTCTTTGGAACATTTTCAATCAGTAAATAAAATATAAGGGGGGAAAAACACTCATGAGTTTGTTTGTCCTTTACTGCTCTAACTGGGACCTTCTCACAGCTTCTAGAGCTGCAAGCTGAATATCACAAGGCCTCCCACGAATTCTTGGAGAGAAACATAACAGAGCTTAAAGAGAGTCACAGCCACACAGGTAAGAAGAGGACAATTACTATTAGCAAGTATTTAAACATCTAAACATTAATATATTACATAGACAGCAGCATTAGCATGACTTTAAAATTTGTATTTGTCTGTTTCAATATAGAGCCACAAGTGAGTTCATCAGAAAATAAGGTATTCGGAGTTCCTCTACTGTCTCACCTTAAGAGTTGTGGAAAAAAGATTGCTGTTCCTATTGAGGAGTGTGTGAGCATGCTGATTCGTACAGGACTCAAGGAAGAGGTAAGCACACACACACTCACGTTTATTCAAAGCCATAAACACTCTCAGCGTGCCCAGTACACCAGTATATTGTTTAACTTTTCGACTCTCATCATCACTATATCTCACTATCTATTTTTATAATAGGGGTTGTTCAGACTAGCAGCTGCTGCATCTGTGGTGAAAAAACTGAAAAACTGTCTGGATTCAGGGACGGTAGACCAGAACGAGTTCAGCACTGATCCACATGCTGTGGCAGGTGAAAGCCCATTCTATTTTATTTTTGTGTGTATTTTGTGTGACAGACACTTTAAATGTGCATCCTGAGTTACTGTATGGGCATAGTGCTAGCTAACAGTTCTCAGAACGAGAAGGTTCTCTCAATGTTGTAATATGTAATGTAATGAATAAAACCTTCTTCCATGAAATGTTAATAGAACATTTGTTATGGAGTCTTTAATAACGTTTTTAGAACATTAGTTCAAAAAGATTTTTCATATATTGTTCATGGAATGTTCTTCTGGAACATTTTACTTGGACATACGTTTTTTTTGTTTTAATTTTAATAAATTAAGAATTTTATTTAAAATTTAAATCAATAAATTTAAATAAAAAATCTTTTTTTAATTTAAAAAACTAAAACTAAAAATTTTTTTTTTTTTAGTTCAGATTGGCTGATGCGTTTATTGATAATAATGGGAAAAGTGCATTGTGTTCAGTAAATGTGGTTTTCTATATGTGGTTGAGGTGACAAACTGCCGAATATATATATATATATAAAAAAAAAAAGATATTTCTAGGATCATCATTGTCTATTACAGGAACATTTCAGCCATCATTTATATATGTGGTTTCAAACTCATGTGATTTCCTTACATGGAATACAAAATTAGAAGTTTACTAGAATGTTCAAGCTGCTATTTTTTAATACAGTGATGGGGACACATTTACTGGGGGGTCATGTTTGACATCAGTGGTTATATATGTCTAATCATTAACTAATCATCAAAACCGCTTTAATTTATTTTAGCAATTGTTATTAATGTATATATTGTTTTGAAGATTTAAAGAATTTTTTTTGACCTTGTCGATTTCAGTTCCGATTTACTTTCATTGTAACAAAAAAATAGATATTCTGCTGAACATTTTCTTTTGTGTTACATGGAATAAAAAAAGCCACGTGGGTTTGAAACAACGTAAAAAATCTAGCTTCAGTGTAACCTACTTTCATTTTTTGCAAGAGGTTTGATTGGCACAAGATTCAAAGCTTTTAAAATAGTATTAAAATGATTAAATGTTATTTTGTTTGTACTGTCCTTGCAGGGGCTCTTAAGTGTTACTTGAGAGAATTGCCTGAACCGCTCATGACATTTGAGCTATATAATGACTGGTTCACAGCAGCAGGGTAAGTCTGTACATGTGTCTTGTTTGTTTCTGTAACAATACTGTAAAAACACATGAGACACTGAGTTTAAATCCTTTTCCACTATCTTGTGATTTTTTTAATCTTAGAGAAAAAGAAACAGATGAAAAATTAAAGCAGCTACAGACAACGCTGCAAAAACTTCCCACAGAAAACTATAATAACCTCAGGTAGGGTAGACTTCTCTACAGAATCTACCTCAAACTATTATTGTTCACGTTCACACTCTCTGGGTCTATCTTTGACTTGCATATCTCTCTCCATCAGATACCTTGTCCAGTTTCTGTCACACTTGTCAGAACAGCGAGGAGTGAATAAGATGACACCCAGCAACATTGCCATAGTGCTTGGGCCTAATCTACTGTGGCCTCGCTGTGAGGAGTCAGTATAGCACACACAAACACAAGTCTGGACTTCTGAACCAGTGGCGTAGCCACGGGGGGGCCTGGGCCCCCTCATTTACATGTGCGGCCCCTCAGATTTTCAATTGTTTAAAATCGCGACTGTGAAAACTAAAGTGAAAACACATATCGCCCGCTGCACAAGAAGATCGCAACGCACCCCCAAAGTCAACAATAGCGCTCTGATTACACCACAATCTGTCTGGCTGAGAGGTTAAGGCGATAGACTAGAAATCCATTATCGTTTTTGCGCGCAGGTTCAAATCCAGCCGATTACGTTATGCTCAGGCCCCCTCATTTTAAGCTGGGCCCCCTCAAAAATAAAATTCTGGCTACGCCCCTGTTCTGAACTATGCATCCATCTGCAACTTCTACTGTTCTCTATCTATATCAGACAACTCAATCTTCTAAAATAGCCCTCTACTTTTTTTCTATATCAGAGACACGTCATTGATGAACATGGCATCTGCATGTTCAGTGCAAGTTGTGACTGTTGTAGAGCCACTTATCCAGTATTCCAAGAACCTCTTCCCTGAAGGTACAGGAACATTAAATAAGTCATTGTTCATCTCACTTGATGAGGAAAAAACTGTAATAGATAGCCTTAATGTCAAAGTTTTATTTTATTCGGTATGGTTAATGCTTCCAGTTTACTTCGGTTCATCCTTTATCGTATGTAATAGTAAAGTTTTATGTTTTTAATGCTGTGTAACTGCAGAAGAAAGAATTGATCAGATTCCAAATATAAGAATGTTTCCAAATAAATCAAATGTATTTTTAGAGGCTGACTTTGACATCCCAGAACTCCCCGAAAGCCCAATATCCCAGAGAACTCTTTCTGACAGCGTTTTTACATCTGTCCCTTTCTCCTCTGGTCGACCATCCCTATCAAAAACTGACAGGTAGTGAAGCTCCTTTGTAGATCTTTTAAATCAAGCCTCTCTTAAATGAGTTAAGTTTGCAAAAGCCTTAATTTTTTTTTTTTTGCTGTCCTTATTTCAGCTCAGCGTCATCTGAGGACCTCGGGGTGACGGTAGTTGTTAAAGCTGCTCAGGTGAACCGTGATGCTGTTGTGTGGGACAACAATGATTCTGATCCAATCGCTCAACCACCTACACTGAATCACATGCCTTCAGCACTTCCTCGTTACACTCCGGTACACGCTCAAAGCCTAAAGACGAAGTGCATCAACCAATCAGAGCCAACTCAGGATCTGCCCTCCCAGTCCCAGGAGCCCACGCTGAAGATCGCTGGTCCTTACAAACGTATGTCTGAAGCCTTTTTTTAATAGAAGCTTTTTGTGTCATGTTATTTTGTAGAAACTAAATTTTCACCTGACTTCTACAGCAAGGAGGTCGTTCATCCAGCACAAGACACCAAGCCTCACCAAAGGCCCTTCTGTGAGCCAGGCAGGCCCTGTATCTCCAGCCCAGATGAGAGGAGTGTTCCCTGTTCCTCTGCCAAGAGGCTCTGAAATAAAACCACCACCTTCACCAAAGCCCGAACCTGCCCAAACTCCACTACCCCCGTTGCCTGAAGCAGGATCACAAAAGAAACCCCAAGGCAGAAGACCAAAGGTCCCTCCTCCACAACCACCCCAAGCACTGAACAAGCAGCTCTCCTTTCCAGCTCAGTGAGTCTTGGATTAGAAAGTCGACTGGAAAAAACACTTTTTTTTAAAGAAATTAACCATAAATTCACGCAGTACCTTATGGGTAGTACTTTATCCAAAGTTTGGAGTCTGTTAGATTTTTTTTAAATGTCTTTACAAGAAGTCTCTTGAAGAAGCCCACTAAGGCTACATTTATTTGATCAAAATTACAGTAAAAATGGTAATATTTTGAAACAGTATTACAATTTAAATTAAATTAAATAAATTTTAAAATGTAATTTATTAATCTCATGACAGAGTCATTATCAGCAGCCATTATTTAAGTCTTCAGTGTCACATTGTTCTTCAGAAATCATGCTAATGATTATTTCAAGAAACTCTTCTTATTATATTATCATCAAAGTTGACAATTATGTTGCCTAATATTTTTTTGAGAACACGTTCAAAACTAAACAGCGTTTATTTGAAACAGAAATCTTTTGTACCATTATAAATGTCTTCACTGTAACTTTTGATAAATTGAATGCATAAAAGCATTAGTTTCTTTAAAAATCTTACTGACCCCAAACTTTTGAACAGCAGTGTATGTCTTTTTGGTTATCTCCTGGTGTTTTAGATACAGGTTTTAAGCACTCTCAAACACAAATATAGCTTAGCTCAATCTGACTTCCTTTGGTTTTGGTCTGGGGCGTACTGACACGCTTTACGTTAGCTATTTATGTATAAGCTTATTCTGAAGCATGACATTTGAAAAGCCATTACAGTCAAATCATGAGTACACTTGTTAAAACAATTTAAGGCTGATGTTGTTCATAGCTTCTTTTAATGAAAACTTTATTGCTGTCATTGATAGGTAACATACATTGCTATTTTGTATATTTCTTGTGCAAAGCTGCACATGCGTACAATATGTACATATTATATTGTGATTAAGGGAATGAATGGAGAGGTCAACTCCTCTGTAATAATAAACAAAAGTTAAATTCAAACAAAATTCATATTAATATTTAATCATAATCTCATAATACATTGATAAACATTGTTTGGCATAATATTACTGAATACTGTGTTGATCTGAACATATTTATCATGTAATAAAGGAAGTGACTGTCATGGTTGCTTGTTTTTTCTGTTTTGTTTGTGAACATAAAAACATAATTCACATCACAGCTTTGTGCATCACAGTGACCTATAGGCCCTGGTCTTGTAAAGATCGCTGGTTTCATAAGAAAAAAAATGTTTTAATGAAACTGCCACACAATATCATCCACAATGGAAATATGAGCTTTTAAAACTACATGAATGCAAAGTGTTTTGCATAGTAAATACAAGTTAGCTAGCAGCTATATGTCTGTACTTCTACATGGTATCACTGTAAACTACATAAGGTTTACTTAAAATGTAAATACTGCATATTTTTTATAAATACTATTGCATATTTTAATGGCCTATTGTTACCATTGTTAGCAGTGTTTATTGTGCATTACAGAGCAACTGTGGAAGGTTTTATTTCACTGGAACAAAGCTAATATTTTAGGGATGAGAAGGTAGGATCAAACAAAAGTACAAATCTGAGATGCCTATAACAAAAGTACAAATCTGAGATGCCTATAACAAATAACAAGCCACTAGCTTTCATTTTCCCCATTGCAAAGATATAGAAATTATTAAAGGAATAGTTCTTTCAAAAACGTTACATTTGGTCATCACCCTCACGTCATTAAGAACTCTTTTTGTGGAACACAAAATAATAGTTTTAGGTAAATACCTTTCCTTCTCTTTTCCATATAATGATCCTGAATGAGAACTGGGGCTGTCAAACTCCGAAATGACAAAAACCCACCAAAAGTTTGACTTGAGGGAGTCATATCTCATTCTTGTACCATTTAAATTGTATTATTTAATAGTTATTGTTGGAAATTCTGTTATTATTAACTCACCCTCATGTCATTTTAAACCTTCCAAGCATTTGTCTGCAGAAAAAAAAAGTACTTTGAAAAATTGGAACCCAAACAACGTTGAACCTCACTGACTATAATTGCGTGAAAAAACTGTTGGAACATTCTTCTGAATATCTTCTGTTGAGTTCTACAGAAGAAAGGAAATCGAGCAGTTTTGGAACAATACAAGGGTGAGTACATAATGACAGAATTTTAATTTTTTGGTATAGTTTCCATTTAAATGATGAATTATTTATGTTATTCATTGAAAAACTTGACATGGGTCCTTGTTCTTCTTATCACATTCATGGGGAAAGTACGCCAGATTCATGAACACATTCTCTGATCATTGAATCAGTTTCTCCTTTTCAGTAAAACAGTTTGAATGAGTCATTTACAAATGGAACTGACTTAATGATCAAGTTCACAATGAATTTTAGCCACTTTATCACACCATGCTATAAAATGTCTTCAGAAAACCACACAAGTCATTTAGGCTACTTTTATGATAGTTGTATTGAGCTTTTTTAGCATCATGAAATTTGACAGGGTCAGTCCTTATTCACATCCATTATAGCGAAAAGAGTGGGCTTTTGTGTTCCAAAGAAGAAATAAATGGGTTTGGATTGACATGAGGGTGGGTAAATGATCACAGAATTTTCATTTTTGGCTGAACTATCCCTTTAATAGTGCTGTGTGATTTGGACTTCCCGCAGTGTTAGACTTTGATCTCATCCTCCTCATCAGCATAGTTGTATGGTCCTCTCTTGTGAGAGTTGTTGGTGTTTGTATTCCTGAGTCCTCCGCTCCCATAATGACGTGCCAGCACATCTGCAGCTCTCTGGAAACTCTCTGGCTCCATGCCATGATCCTCAACAGAGGAGGAGCGCATTCGATCCCCCAGCATGGACCTTTTGGGTGACTCACCATTCACAAAGTCTGAATGCTTCCACTCTCCTCCATACAACCGCGTCCTGCCGTCATCGTCTTCTCTCAGGAGAGAGTCGACTAAGGACATGGTTGCATCCGAGTCCACCTCAGAGTTATCATCGGTGGATGGTGTCTTTTCACTGATGGGACTGGCCATTTCGCACATAGGGCTGTCAATCAAGGCAAAGACTTCAGACATGAGGGAAGGGCCCAGATCAAGGGTGAAAGAGTTCATGGAGTCAGAAGGACTGACGGAGTCTGAACAGGGGAAGGATGGGATACCCGTATCTGTGAGAGAGCCTCTGTGGATTTCAGGAGAGCAAGCTGAGGGAGAGCTACCCTGGGCTGGACGCTCAGTGCGTGACAGTCTCGGCAAGGTCACAAAGCCAGACTCCAAACCTGCAAAACAAAGAGAGAAAAACAAAATTGTTCTTGCATGTGAGTTTGACCAACAGAGGGCAGTGAGAAGCTACACATTTCACTTAATGGTTCCAGACTGCAAAATTTTGTCATCATTTACTTGCCCTAATGACTCTGTGTTTTTTATTCATACAATGGAAATAAATGGGGTCCAAATATTTGGTTTTTATTTTTCAGCTCTCACTGACTTTCACTGTATGGATGTATGCAAAAAACAAATAAACCAAATAATGTCTGGAATGAAATGAGACATTGATAACAAAATTTTAAGATCTCCTTAAGGATTTCTGTGTCTGGCAATATAAAGCTTTGCAACAGTGCCAAAGAAAGGGCAGAAATTACAAACTACAGGATAGTTGTACATTATATGAATTCAGAAAATCTTCACATGATTGAAAACAGGGCTCTAAAACAGGATGTGCGCTCAGCACCAAAACATCTCATTCATAGCTGCTGGTCATTACCGTTCAGTCCGATGGTGAGTCATTCAGTAAACTGATTTAAACACTTAGTTTGCATACTAATACTTTCCATAAATTGATAATTAAACCCAGGATAAACATCAGACTGTTTGGGTGCGAGTTTTTATGAGCATGCGGGGGTTTTCTGAACATGCTCTCCAGCAGAGAAGCCAGTGAGGCATGTTTGTGGTATTTGAATGGGTGAGGCAGACGCTAATCGCTGAACTGTAATGTCTGGGTCTAAAAAGGAGTCTGGAAATGCCACAGGTGTTTAGATTGCTTATCAAAAAAAAAGCTGAATTTTCAGCATCATTACTCTAGTCTTCAGTATCACTTGTGTACAAGTTACTCCCAAACAGCAATATCTGGAAAATGAAATATTACACAAAGGAGTAAAACTAGAAAAAAAGATTTTTTCATTCATTTTCATTCTAAGCCTAGATATCTCAAATTTAAAATTCCTTCAAACCATTTCAGGAGTGAGTTATGTATTCTGTACACACACAGAACACCTATAATTTATGGGATTTACTTCTGAATCTGAGTGTGAACACTGATGGACTCACCATATAAGCATGTGGAGGTCTCTGGTGTTTTGGGTGAACTAGGGAAAAGCACTTTCACTGGACAGCCATTGGGTGAGTCCACGTCCAGCCGGGGGAGGGAAATGGCATTCTTTATGATTGGAGAAATGGGTGGAGGAGGGGGTGAAAGGTCCTTGGATCCACCGCGGGGCCTGTCAGGGGTCTTGCGGACATGGCGTAATGTGCGGGAGAAGAATCCCTCGTTCTTCTCTGAAGTAGAGGAGGAGTCTCCATCTGCATTATTTCCTGCTCCACCATGATTGCTGAGGAACGATGTGTCCCCGAACACGTCCCCTCCGCGACCCACGTGCATGGTATGGCGGAAGTCACCCAATGGGGGACTGATCATGTCCGGGGTGAGGTCACCTTTAAAACGACGCTTTCCTGAGGAGTGGGAAACCAGACCCTTCAGCTTACCCAGGTTCATGGCTTCTCCAGGTACAAATCGTACGTTTCCAGAACCAGTAATAAAACTCCACAAAAAGGATTTTTTTTTTTTAAGAGAACAACGTAAGAAAATTATACACGCATTACCATCAAGCTTCAAAATATCTTAGCAAAAAAATGTTTTAAACGCAGTTGAATGGAAAGTTTCTTTTCACGGTTTCCCAAAAAGCAGACGCATTCAGCTTTGTCCCATTTTGGCCATCGGTCTTTGTTCATATCCAGAAAGATTCAGTGAAGATAAATGTGAGCTGAAAATATGCATGACTCCAATTCCTGAAAACCTCTGCTGCATTTGTGGTCAAAGACTCTGGGCTTCACAGTTGTTCTTGGTTTGTGCTTCTGAAAAAAATCAGTTTAGAAATAAATTCAGCTCTGGCTGCAGATATCTCTGTGGTTTAGGACTGAAACCATGTGCTCCTTTTTTTAGTAAGGTCCAGAGAATCTGCTGCTACATGCCCTGGAAGACGCTAATATTAACAATATATCTGTAAATAATTTGGTTCGTAAAAAGTGACGCAGTGTTTAAGGTATGAGATTTTGACACAGACAAGCAACATTAATTATCAACGTTTGCAGTGAAAATTTTAATTTTAAAAAAAAATTGTGTTCTGTAAATCTCAACTAATTTGACTTGACATATATAAAAAATTATTGAGTGCCCTTTAAATTCCTATATTCATCTTTGACCCCTCAGTCATTCACTTGTACACTGCACTGTACAGTATTTCGGTCGTTCACTTCAAGGATATCCCGTTACAAAAATCTGTATTTACCAGAGCATTTTCCCAGTCTCAGTTTGTAAAAGCGAAGAGACACTGAATTTGCATTTCACAATGACAAGAAATTTTTAAGGTTAAGAACTATTTTTAAGGTTCAGCCACAATTAGTCTGAGTTTATTTGTAGTTTACTTGATCTTTTTATTTGATCAGTGCTAAACTGGTATCAGCTCAGACTTTTAATTCGGCTCGACTGTAGTTAAAGTAATGAAAATCATTTTAAATGGAGCTAAGTCTCATTCCATCAAACCACAACAAGCTTTGCTTCGGCTGTGTTGCAAATTTCACGCTAAATTGCCACTAAAGACTCACCATGTGTGATAAGCACAAGTTATTTAGCCAAACCCTTTAACCGATTAGTGTCAAAAATTGAATCATTGGCTGTTTGGTCCTGTGAGAAACAGTACAAATATTTTTTTTTTACAACTGAAAACTTACAAAAGCCACATACCTTAACCAGTTTTGTGTAATCACTGGGACGGCATACTTTCCCAATCCAAGTTCATTCAGTGACCTCTGACCTGCACCCTGCTGGAGTGTAAGGCGGCAGGGAGGCTTGTTGCATTATCCCTGCATGTATACTCTCCTCATGCTCCTCCACTCCCACCGGCCGCTGCTCCTGATCCTTTGTTTTTAAAGACACTGAAATCCAGCGGCACACTCGCCAGGAATCCCCCAGGGGAGATAAAAGGTCTTTAATAGGCAATAAATTAAATGTAATAATCTGAGCAATGGTATGGCTTGACGGAGGCTCCTTAAAGATTGGTCATGTCCAGGATTAGTCCTTAATCCCTCCTCCCTTCCTTCACCCCAAAACCCCCCACTGCTGGCTTTAGTCCACTTAGATGTCCCGGTTTGAAGGGGTTCTTGTAAAATCAATAAACGTCCTGTATGAGACAGAGAAACAAGTGCATATGTAACACAGATCAAAGCAGATCGAAAGTCCAAAAGTCTATTACAAATTATATTATCAGCGTTACAATTTCAGAGAAAATTTGGGCAAAAAATTACTTTTAGAATTTCTTGGCATTTGTTTTGCTAGGTATTTCTCAAGAGAGAGGAGAATTCATGATCAATGACAAAAAACTTTTTATTAGTGACCTAGAAATTGTGTATATAATCTTATATTCATTATTTTTTATTTAGTGTTTACTTTTATATTGTTATTTATATTACTATGAATATTTTAAATAATATATAATATTTTATACTATAGTAAAAGTTTGACATGTCAACATATCGATGATTTCTACTCATGTGACACTGAAAACTGGAGTCATTATAATGAAAATTCAGCTTTGCCATCATGTGAATAAGTTACATTTATAAATATGTATAAAATATAAAGCAGTTTTTTCATATTTTCATAAGTCTCACCAACTACCTTGGTGAGACTTATGAAAAAATGTTCCACATTTTTGACCAATGGCGTATATAATAATAAATAATATTGGGTTTCAAAGTATTCATATTCAAGTAATAGGTCAACATGTTGTCAAAAATGAAATCCAAGGTCTAAAATGAATTTACTAATGAAACATTGTCCCCAAACATAATTTTCCCCCCAACATCTTCTGAAAAATGGGAATGGTTTGTGGCATATATCATGTAATATGCTAAACACAACATAGTACGTTGACATTCAGCAGGGCTGCTGTTGACTCTTGACATGACAAACGGCAATAAACCAAAACACACAGTCTCATAATTCTTACAGCTGTTTCTAGTAGATGCAAACAATGCAATTATGTCTGTAGGAGACGTACACGTCAGAAACCGTAGTCTAATAGAACCCGTGTGTGTGAATGCATTCCTGGGGGACACATCTCTGTCTATTACAGATATCCAGTACAGTACCCACATCCCAGATTGGAAACATATTTGGGGGGTTTCCTCTTCTTTCTTTCTGTGGGACTGTCGGGCTTCTTTCATGTGGACATTAAAATGGATCTGTGTTACCTTAATAGCTCTTCGAACATTTGTTCTTTTGAACTGAAAAAGGGAGTTTGAAAATTGTTGTTTAACATAGTTCTCCCTTTCCCCAAAACTAAATCTTGATGAGCTTAGGCTACACTACTTTATAACTTAGCTAACTAGGTGAACAAACATTCAAGATAAGGCCTCATTTTTCCTTTTCACCCAATGACCTCCACTTTTTTTCTTTTTTTTTTTTTGGCATCTCATGTTGTCTAAAGGAAAAAAGGCCTGCCTAGGAGTAAATCATGATTGCAAATATACTCATTTCATCATCAGAATATAACCTATTTTTACTCAAAGCACTCAGCATGACCGTCTGGAAGAGTGAGTCCATGATGGAAAATACCATGATGGTTTTATGTGCGAAAATATACAGCAACCGGCTGGGTCTGTTTTCCTCATGTCTTTACTTTCTGTGTTATCTTATTTACACTTCTTTGGCTTTAATTTTTTCAGAAATCTAAATGAGATTTACTAATCTAAACAGATCCCAAAAAATATAGAGGCACAATGATGAAAACTAGTTCTACTTCTCAGACACCCAAAAATGAAAGGAAATTGTAATTTTCATCTCTGATTAACTGAACATATAGGACAAAGACAGATCAATGTTGCTGTACTAATACAAAATTTTGCTGAAGCAGTTTTCACTTCAGTCCATTGGTCTAGTCATTTATGAACTTTGGAATTTGCTTAATAGAAATGCCATTCTAGATTATTCACTCTTCATTGTTAAGGAAGCAGTTTAATATATAAAAGTAGAGTTGCAAGAAAGTGCATGTTCTGCTGATTAGTTACCAAAATCAAATCTTGAATCGAATTGATTGAATAAGGTATGTGAATAAGAAAACTTAATTGATCAAAAATGAATCAAATTCATAATTTGACTGCCGCTCATAAGGACCATGAACTGTAATGCAGTGGCGCGCGCATACTAATTTTAAAGCAGCACAGATTATGTTTCCTCCGTCATGCACACAATAAGACACGACTAGTCTGTACATATCCCATAACCTTTTTATTAACGCTATTAATAGTGCGCACTAAACAAAACGCGAATTTTGTACACTTTACTTTAGTTTTTAAGTGTGTTAAATGTGGAAGCAAAAATAATATGTCCTTAATCTAACCATTCAAAACAACTCACCTTGTGGGTTGATGAACACAAGCCCCAAAAAGCAAGAATGAGATTTATCTAAACAAAAGATAAGATCCAGCAGGTCACATGAAAACGTTTCTCGTTTGTACAGTCTTCTGTTTGAGAGGCAGCGGTCAGTGTGAAGCTCCGTGTCAGTCTCGCGCTGCTGGAAGCCCGTTTGGTCAGGGCAGAATCGGGGGCGGGCATTTCGAAGATTTTGGACAAGTTCCATGTTCCCAATGTGTTCAATGCCACGACTGTATATCTCTCGGGTAGTCGAAAAAAACAAACTTTATTCAGTTCTCAGACATTTTTAACTTGCTTATCGCGTTTAGACGTTGAAAGATTCATTTTAATAAAAGATTAATAAAGTGTTGTTGCTTGACGTTTAAAGTTGCAGGGTGTATATTTATGTAGGCTATTTATTTGCTGGAAAAGAACACCACTTTGGGAAGGAATAGCATCATTAAAATGATCTACATTTAAATTAAACAAAGATTCCAGACCCCAGCAAACACGTGAATGTGGGGCCCACATGGGTTTTACATGGGCTACAGGGGTACAGAGTGGGCATGGGCTCAAAATGGGCATCTTATCTGGGGCCCACTTGGGTTACCCAGCTAGGACCCACATGGGTCCACCCAGGTGGGCATCTTATCTGGGGCCCACTTGGGTTACCCAGCTAGGACCCACATGGGTTCACCCAGGTGGGCATCTTATCTGGGGCCCACTTGGGTGACCCAGCTAGGACCCATATGGTGAACCCAGGTGGGCTCCCCATGTGGTTCCCAGGTGGGTATTTAATGGGAAATTTGTGCATGGGCTAAAAATGGGCTACACATGGGACCCTTTTTGTTTTATCAAATACAAACATAATTGCATAAGTGCAAATATAATTAATTCCATAGGTGATTACAATGTGCATATATGCCTTTAAAATTATTTTTGTTGTTGTTGTGACACTTGAATTAATTTTAGCAATCTTAATTTAATCATAATTTAAATCAAAATAAAATAGACAGTACATATATTTGTTGCTTTGACACTTGGACTAACAACCTACTTAAATAAAAATTAAAAAATGTGAACACTCATGCAATTGTACCACATTTTCTGATTTTAAAAAGATCAAGAGCCCACGATTTGAAAAAAATAAATAAAATAATTGTGAGGTCAAAACTATTGCAGGAACTCACGCAGCAATTCCCATCCCCCTGTCGACTATATCGCGAGATCTTAAACAACACTACCATCCCCCACCCGCTGTTGCGCGCCACTTTCGTCTATTTTCCGTTGGTGATTTTGCTGTCAACTATACTTAAGGTAAGAACTACAACACTACATAAAAACTGAAAAGTAAAATGTATTAGAAATACCTAGTTTTCACAACATAGTGTTAACCAAAGCATTAGTTTAACTATTGTCTCGTTAGAATGTTGACAATTACAGTTAGACATCTATCCTCAGAAATCGCGCCTCTTTTTGAAAAATGTTCGCCGTTTTTTTGTGGCTCCCCATAACAAAAACGATAGGAGTTACAATATTAGAGTAATATATTTTCTTATAATTTACAAACTGTTATTAAATTGTTTCGAGTTGAGGCTTATATTTGACTACTGTTTTACGATATACCTCAATGGCATTTATAGTGCGCACATCAAACGCCCAAAAAGAATTAACGTTATCGGTATTTTGAATGTTCAATCTGTCTGCTCCCGTTTATTTTTAAGCACAGAATTATACGTTACACAAAACACAGACCATAGCGCTTTTAGTCCAAAAATTGGGCACATTCATTGAGATATAATGCACTTTCATGTGTTTAATAGGCATTTATTCACTGAACTATAATGCTGATTTTCCACTGAATTATGCGATCTCCGCGTTCTGCACATTCGGGACTGGTACACATGAGAGAGAGAGCAGGCCCGTAGCAGCTAGCTCACAGTACATGTTTCATGTTTAAAATAAAATTTGTTATCTGAATGACTAATTTGCTGTTTAAAACCACTCAGTACTCATGAATGTGTTTATGTACAATTTTATCATGTATAAAAATCTTTAGGAATGTCTAATCTCTAAAATGTTTATTGTCCGTGTATGAAACGAATCGAGGCTGCTTGAGAGCTGAGTGAGTGAGGACGCATCAGCAAGGCAGTAAAGGATGAAGTTGTGAAATTCTGACTGGCCACAGTTTAAAGTGCGCATATTGGGAAAAGCAGGTAATGTTTTTATTGAGTGTGGAATGGTGATAGTTATAATGATAATTATGTGTCAAATTACACACAAATAAGGTATGCTTTTTTTATGCCTATAACCTACAGGAAACTATGCCCATGCCACAGCAAAGCTTCTAAAGTCTGAAGTGATCTCTGACTTGTAGGCGGAATCAGATTCTGGAGGAAATATGGGAAAAGGGAAGCGAAAAAGAAGGTAAGACTAAATTTATATATTGATATATTTACACACTCTGTACTAGGCATGTAATAATATCGGGGCTCTACAGTGTGACCATTACATAATCCAGTGAGATTTTTGTCAGGTAGGTTTCTTGAAGCATTTTGGAGATTTATGTCAATATTTTATTTGATACCATTGTTTTGTGGAAAACAGTAAAATTGGAGACCAGCTACGCTGTTGCCTGACATGCACCTCTCCAAAAATCTTACAGCTTGTTCTACGCTCTGTTGGTTTGCTAGAACCCCTCCCTCCCTCCCTATGTGTTTGTTTTGTGTGTGATTTTTGCACTTTACTATACTTTAATGTTACATCTTCTTCGGCTTTTGCCATGGTACTGCGGGTCACACATCAACATGCCCGTGGACACTGCAGACTAGCGGTCCGCATGTGTGCAGCATGTGACGTGGACAACGACGCAGAAGTATAAATTATAACCGATTCACAGGCTACGGCTTATGTCTGACGCAGAAGTATAAATCAGCTTTTAGACATTTTGCTGTCACTTAGTTGTTTTTGGTCGCTGTGAATGTAATACTAGACGCTGTGTCTTATACTTATTTTTGACACTTATTTATGCAACTGACCCCAGGTCTTGGGTTATCCACTAATAAACTGATGACCTAAATCAGGTGTGTTTGATTAAAGAGACATGCAAAATGTGGTTTAGAACCACTGATTAACAGCGTGATGTGAGATACGAAAGGCTAATCAATCTGACATGTTTAAACTAAAAATATAAAATTAATTGTATATGTATTATATAACATTTTAGATATTTTAATATAACGAGTGGTAAAATATATTAATTTGTTCTATCTTTTCAAAGGGCCACTGGGAGAGTGAGAACGGAGGACTGAGGAGCCACACTGTTGCTTTAGCTTGTTTTGTCTTGGGAACTCTTCAGTTCAAGAGGTTATTATAACAAATATGTTGCTGGAGCATTACTGCACTTTGTGTTTTGTATTTGAGTTTTAAAAAGTTCTTAATAAATGAAAGCGTGAGCTACTGGTCTTTCTTCATTGACTTTTCTGGACATTTTACTGTACTTTATTGGGTTAAATGTAATATTTGTAGTTAGGGGTTTACTGTAAAATAAGGTAACCCAAACAAACAAGTATGTTAGCCCATATATATAGCTGTTGTGGCCCACACGAGACCTACATAAAACCTAGCCAGGTCCCATCATTAACCCATTAAACAGTCTCCTATAGGCCCCAAATGGGCCCTATATGGTGCCCATCAAAGGCCCATCATAAACCCATGTAAGCAGCCTCCTATGGGCCCCACATGGGATTGCCCAAGTGGGCCCTATATGGAGCCTGTCAAGGGCCCATCATAAACCCATGTAAGCAGTCTCCTATGGGCCCCACATGGGATTACCCAAATGGGCCCTATATGGTGCCCATCAAGGGCCCATCATAAACCCATCTGGGCTAACCCATGTCGGGCCACCATGGAAACTGAGGACAAAATTAGCTGGGTCCCAGTTGGGTAGCCCAGGTGGGCCCCAGAAATCAGCCCAGGTGCAACCCCTTTGGGCCCCACATGGATGTGTTGGCTGGGACAGCTTTGTAGAAAAATATTTTTTATTCTACATGGAGAGGGGTACCCCCTCATGGGTGCAGCCATTTTGAAATCACATGACCAGCCCTGTAAAATGTCAATGGTGAGAATGATTCCAAAGCATAAGGGCCATCTGCTCTGTAATCACTCTTTCTGTACTTTGCTGTCTTTCACCAATCGGTCTACGCAAGTGTTGCTTCAAGTCACACACCTTTGTACTAATTTTCAAACTTTGTGCTTATTATTTTGTTTAATAGTAAAAGTATTTGAGGGAAAACAACAAAGTTAATCGTTCAGCTCAGCAACACGATCCATTTTATCCTATCAACCTATCAAAGCATGTATTGTGCTCAGGAATAAAGTTTTACACTTTCAAATTTGAGTAATGCATCTCTGTTTGAAGGTGTTTACTTTCTGCAGGCATTGCATAAACTGTAAAAAGGCCTGTGATCAAAGTCTTGATGGCTTTAGTTCTGGTGTCACCACTGGGTCAAAATAATTCATAACCCAGAGAGCAGTGTTGTTGATGTAAGCAGATCAGTAGATCAATGAAAGTCTGGCAGTTTGTATCCAAGAGCTATGCATGAGCATCAGTGGGAAATTGATTGTGATTCAGAACAGTCCTCTCATGCATTGAGAGGGAAAATAGCCTGGAAATACACACTGATCTATTCAAAACCACTGTTGCTGCTGTTAGAATTTAAAGATGGATTGGTAAAAATGCCATTTGGAAGGATGTTAGGAGCTTGGGACTAAAGTCAACATGGAAAGCAGCAATTTACAGAGATATGATGCCATAGATTGCATTTCATACCAACAACTACAAGAATTTGAACAGTGCATTTTTTTCTATGTTTGTTTGCCTAGATCTTTTCATCTCTATTCTCTGTTTTTCTCTCTGCTCTTTCATTGTCCCATCAGCTGCTCTATCTAGTTCTTCCTAGAGTAAACAATCCCCTCTGCTCAACCATGCCAGCTATTTGCTGTGAATAACATGTAGCTTTTGGATACTTTTCAGATGTTGGTCCCAAAAGGGAGGTAGGGATATAATTTTAGGTTTTTCTCTCGCTTTCACAACGGTCTATCTTTTCCTTTTTTCTTTGTCCACACCAGTCTCTCTCTCTCTCTCTCTCTCTCTCTCTCTCTCTGTCTCAATCTGTTTCCCCACAGTACCTCCTCTTCC
Organism: Rhodeus uyekii; assembly: GCA_037043235.1. Classification (NCBI taxonomy): domain Eukaryota; kingdom Metazoa; phylum Chordata; class Actinopteri; order Cypriniformes; family Acheilognathidae; genus Rhodeus; species Rhodeus uyekii. Next base: position 3,981,888 of record JAWRVZ010000054.1, on the reverse strand, counting down.
TTTCACAGTAGTATTATTTTATATAAATATTGAAAATTAAATATAAATATTAAATATTTATATAAATATTGAATGAAATGAAAATAAATGAATTAAACGAAAATAAAAAATTACCTTGGCAGTTAGTTGAAGCATTAACTGGAATTAGATAAAAGTGAAAACTAAAATAAACCTGACAAATACAAAAATAAATTAACAATAACAAAAGCATATATACCAAAATCACTAAAAATATAAACTAAAATTTAAATTTGAATTTGAAAATATCAAAAGCTATATCAAAATATTAAATATAATAGTAAATAATATCAAAATAACAGAGCTCTTGCATCAATATTGTCAATTGTCTTAAAGTATTTGTCTGTAGAAGCTTAAATTATTAGCCTCTTTCCTTAAAAAATAAAATCAAAAGAATTAATATAACTTTGTTGTTTCTAACATGTCCATGTGTTTTGTCTTCCTGTGTTCTTTTTTACAGTCTTTTTGCAGTGATTGAGCAGAAACCGCTGGTGTTCAGGCCCGTTAACTGTGATTCCTGTCTTGAGATCAGTGCCAAAAAGGGAATAGATCCAATGGAGAATTCCTAGCTTATCATGGCAATGTTTATGGAGCTCAGATTTGAGCGATGTCCTGGGGCTGGCTTTCCTCTATATAAGCTACCTCGTAATGAACTCTGGGTTAACAAATAGCAAGTATTGAAGTTTGTAATATCACATTTCGCTTCAAAAGCTTTAAACAGTACACAAAGGCATTTGAACATGCACAAAGTTATTTTCACACATGATCTGATGATGACAAATGTCTTCATTTGAAAACAATGTGATTCTTTCTTTCCCACACTTGATGCTTATTGTTGATAGTGAGGTGATTATTAAGAAATGTAAGATAAGCTTGTAATTGAGTATAGTGTACACACTGTTACAAGTCTAATGTTATCAGAGTTTCCGCCCTGAGTTATTTTCTACTTTGGGCTTTTTTGTTTATTTCCTTTTTGACTGTAGTAGACATACGGTACAGAGCTTACGGAACAGTAAAAATGCAGCCATCACCACGGTAAACCCTGTAAAGAAAGCAGGCTGCACTACTTTCTGTTTGTGAACAGTATTTAAATTTAGATTTTTGTATATATATGGTGTTTATCACAGTGCTAAATACTTAATAATAATGCTTAATACTTTATGAAAATTATGTCATCATTCCCAAGTTGTTCCAAACCTATAAGGAATTTCTTTTTTCTGCTGAACAGAGTAGAAGATATTTTGAAGAATGTCAGTAACCAAACAGGAACACACAAACTGGACAGACAGATAAGTTTTCCAAATAAAATTCAAATGCTTTATTTACAAACTGGAATTAACTGTGAGCGATGGAATGTAATGGCAGCAAGCAGTGAGAGAAACGTAGAGAGGTTAGTAGCCCCCCCCCCCCACACACACACACACACACACTTTGACAATCACTGAAAGGGGTTAATGGAACTTTCCTTTATCTCTTGTGGATCGCACGTTGGAGGACGGGAGAAGAGGAAGGAATGGGAGATTGGAAACAGGGAACCAATGATTTAAGTAAACTTCAGGTAAGTAACAATCTGAGGGGGCCAAACTGAGCACGATTGTTGACGGGGGGAGGGCTGCGCGTGATTGTTGATGGGAGGGGGGGGGGGTGCGCGAGATTGTTGAGCGTAGTGATCATCTTCTCCAACGCATCGGCAGGAGTATGGGCGATATGTGCTTTCACTTCAGAAAGTCAATTGAAAATCAGGCCCCCTTGTGGCTACGCCACTGGTGTGTAGTGAATCCTTTTAAAGGATAATGGTGTGATGAGGTGATGGGTGACAGCTGGTGATGGTTAGAACTCTGGTGATGGATGTAAGAGTCACTGGGTGAGGACAGAGCCTGGTGATTCTGTGAGATTCTAGGATCTCTCGTACTGTGAACACCCCTCCGTCTTCTTCCATTATTGGCAAGGGGGGCTCATCACTATTACCAGGCTCTGTGGAAGAAAGGGCAACAGGTGAGGGATAGGTTTTGAATTGAAAAACATTGAATTCAGGGTGGATACGATACTGTTTTGGAAGTTTTAGTTATGAGAAGGTTGATCTCCTTAATGATCTCAAAGGGGCCTATGTACCTGGGAGCTTTTTGCATGGTAGACACAACCTGATGTTCCTGGTTGAAAGCCATACCTTGTGTCCAGGTAGGTAGGGGGACCAGTGGATCTGTGGACATTGTCCATGGTTACGTCATGGGGAAATTAGGAACAGCCAGAGTAAGGAGATTACCTAATAGAAGAAGGCGAGGAGACTTGAAATGGCGCAGTCAATACATCCACTCATGAACCTAATGTCCCTTGCTATATTGAGCCACCAGTACTGATCTTGAAGCGAGAGAGTTTGATTGGCCCCTGGTTGTCCAGTACCAACAGAGGAGTGAGTGGTATGGATAAGAGTGCTTCTTTGGGTCCATGGGACGTACTTTGGGTCAGTGGGACAACACTGGCTTTGTTAACTGCAGTCCACTAGATGGAATTCACAAACAACCTTGGGTCAAGCACCAGTTCGGGTTGTTCTGGAGACTCCTCAGGTGAGTGAATGTGAGACAGCACACTGACATTGCCATTCTTAGAACTTAGGACGGTAAGCAATCTTTAAGTCAAATCGTGTGAAAATAGGACCCTAGCATGCTTTACAGGTGTTGAGTCGCTTGGCATCTCGAAGGTACTGGAGGTTCTTGTCCACGCTCTGAAGGGATGTAGAGCTCACTCAAGTCAAGCAAGACACCTTTATTTATATGGTACGTTTTACAATATAGGTTGTTTCAAAGCAGCTTTACAGTGGTGACATGAAAATAATAAAAACAAAATTGTTTTGTTTTGGCTGAACAGCAGCTCTGAAAGAGTAGGCGAATCAATAAAATTGAAGAATAGAGGGCGACAGAGGCAACAGTGGCAAGGAACCAAAACTCCAACAGGTGACGGAATGAATGAAGAACAGAATGGAGAAAAAAACCTTGGGAGAAACCAGGCTCAGTCGGGGGACCAGTTCTCTTCTTTCCAACAGCCAAACAGTGCATGATTATTATATTAAGTCAAATATTAAATCCAGTTTGGTCTGGTTGCAGATGGCCAACCAGTGCCACCACTCTTCTAAGGTCAGTTTAATGGCTAGAAGTTTTTGGTTCCAGATATCATAATTCTTCTCCACCGGGTTGAACTTATGGGAAACTAAAGCACATGGATGTAGTGGGAGAGGAACCTCCTGCTGCTGTGACATCACCACTCCTACTCCAGTTGTTAATGCATCCACCTCCACAATGAAGGGCTTATTAGAATCTGGATGAGTGAGAAGCAGTGCCTGGCTGAAAGCTTGCTCCAGGGTGTTGAACATGGACTCAGCCTCCAGAGACAAGGATAAAGATTGGTGCTTAAAATGCCACGGTCATGGGTTCGATTCCCAGGGAAAGCAAGAACTAATTAGAATATCAAAGTGTTCCTTGAATGTAATATAAGTTGCTTTGGATAAAAAAGCGTCTTTGATGGGAGAGATGAGGGGACAAAAGCAATGGTAGAAGTTGGTGAATCTTAGAAATTTCTCAAGTTCTTTGACTGATTTGGTAGTGGGCCAGTTGTGGATAGCTTCCACCTTCCTCCAGTCTATGGAGACACCCTTTTGGTTGTCAGTATAACTGAGGAACTGGATCTCTGACATGAAATCCTGGAATACGGAGGGGGCATTTACCAGATACCAGATAACACAATACTCGAAATGGCCAGTAGGAGTAACAAGGCCGTTTTTCATTTGTCCCCCTTACATATCTGGATGAGGTTGTAGGTTGTATGTGCTGTGGAGGTACCACTTGGTAAACATCTTGGCTCTCTTGAAGTGTTCTATGGCTGCTGGGATGAGACAAAGGGGTTACTGGAACTTTACTGTTATTCTGTGGAGGGTTCGATAATCGATGCAAGACCATAAGCCTCCATCCTCTTGACCACAAAAAAGAAGCTTGAAGCAGCAGGGGATGTTGATAGTCTGAAATACCCTTGAGGTAGGGCCTCCCGAATGTACTTCTCCATGGCTTCCTGTTCAGGTAGTGTTAAGGGGTACATTTTGCCTCTTTGTACTGATTGACCTGGAAGGAGATCAATGGCGCAGTCCTTGGAAAACTGGGAAGCTCTCTTGGAACAGTAACAGTCAGGGATCTCTACAGACTGTTGAGTTATATGACTTTCGATGGAGGTGAAGCACAGGGTCGAGGTGGCTTCCTTGTTGTGACAATGTAGGGAAACTTGAGGGGTAACACTGATCTCTCCAACTAATTATCGCACTTGCCGCCCAAGAGAGCTCTGGATGGTGTTGAATTAACAAGAGTCACCCTAGGATGATGTCAGCGGTGGAATTCTCTAGAGTGCTGTGCCGGGTTGGACACGGGACTTGCGATTATGGTTACAAAGATGTTTGCTCGATGCAGTGACTGGTGTGGTGGTGGCAGGGTTGGTGTGTTGGTGTGTGTCCCAGTTCCTGGAACGTGTCATGTTGGGAGGTACTCATGCTGCCAGTTCTGTTCATGGCCAAGTCTTCTGTCAGAGAACATACTGGACAGACTGGGGTTAGTTTTCTTAATGGCGACAAGCAGTGAGAGAAACTTAGATAGTCAATGAAAGGGGTTCATGGAACTTTCCTTTATCTCTTGTAAATTGTATGTTGGAAGACGGGAGAAGAGGAAGAAATTGGAAACTGGAGACAGGGAACTGGGATAACCGGAGAATCAACAAGGTACATAAGTTTGCTTGTATCGTCGGCAAAGATACAAGCAAAAGCAGTCTGAGCCGTAAACAAGACCACACAAAGTGCATACGTGTGTATGTGTGGGTGTGGTGAGTCCTTTTCAAGGATGCTGGTGTGATGAGGTGATGGGTGACAGCTGGTGATGATTAGTATCGATGATTAGACTTGGTGAGGATGGAGCCTGTTGTTTATGTGACAAATCCTTCCATAGTATTTCCCCCCATATATTCCCCAGGTTTACAACAACTTGGAGGTGAGTAAATAAAAAAAAAACTTTGGGGTGAACTATCCCTTTAAAGACTAAGGTTTTCAAACATTTCCACACTTATATTTCAATCTGGACTAAAACATTGCTAAAAAATATACTGGTTCTTTAATGTTTTTCTTTATAGTTCCTTGGCAATTTTATCCATTTAAAACATTTATTTACTTCATACATTGTTTGTGCTGCCTTTTATTTTATTGTATTTTAATATTCAGAATTATTTTTGCTTTAAGAAAGTACTGTCAGGTTGAGGGAAGGGCATGAGGCGAGGGCTCAAGGATGCAAGAGTATGGGGATTTTATTATAACAAAACAAAAATAAAACACAACAAAAACCACCCCGAGGGGGAAAAACAAGACTAGACTAGAAAAACAATTTTGACTCGAACACGAACAAGACTTAGAACACAACTGAACACTGGACTAACAACACAGAATGTACAGCCATGAAATGACGACGAAACAGCACAAGACAACAAAAACGAAGGGATTAAGTACACACAGGAGGAAGGGTAATAGAATGGGAAACAGCTGGGACAAATCTAACTAATGACAAGGAAACAAGGAGGGAGAAGAACACAATGACAAGACGTACATTGCCGCATGTTCAAATTAAATTATACAAAGACAACGCGCAGCTGGTGAATAACCAGGCTTGAATAATATGGCTTGAAAAAAACCATATAGGTTTTGAGCTCTGCTTGTACCACGTGCTCTCGTGTCTTTGTGCAGTGTTGTAAACACGCGGTACAAGCAGAGCTCAAAACCGCGGCCACTCACATAACATAGAGTGGTTGCTCGTTCTCGCGTGCTCACGACAAGGATGTCATAACCCGCACACAAAAGGTTACACAGACAAGAGTGTGAGCGACTCGAACCCTCGAAGCCACGCACACACACACAAAACTTGAGATATTACGGTAGTGTCAGAGCTCTGCCACAAAACCAAGAAATGACTAGACAGAATGTAGCAGAACCCTGACAAGTAAGCTATTAAACCTGTTAGGATGACAACACTTAAGTTCTGTTGTGTAATTCAATACGGCCATAAATGCTTCAGTAATTATTGTGATATGAAAATATTTTATCCTCTCAAAGCTTAATCTAGTCCCATCCTGTTTTAAAGTATGTAATGTGTGTCTTCTTGTATCCCCTCATCTTATACTCTGTGTTTAGTCTACACCATCATCTTTTTGTAGAGATCCTGTATTTTTCATGATGAGAGCTTGATGAGCGAATATTTCCCCAATCCACAGAGAAACAGCAGGGCATGTCTTTAAGTAGAAATAAGTTTATGTTCTCACATGGATGGGTCTAGTTATCCATGCAGTTGTTGTGTCCATGTGCCTGGGACTGTGTTTCTTGCCTACAGCAAAATACCATTAGGCCATCAGATGTCAATAATGTTATCATGCTGGATCAGTGTGACAGGGCTTTGGGTAAATCCTATTTGTAAATGTGCATTTGACAGACAAGACAGACAGAAACTAGAAAGCAGATGTTTCAGGTTTCAAGAAACAGGTGGATAATGCAGTGTAAGGGATAAGGATCAAGAGCAATTTAAAGTATGGGGTAGGTAGAGGAAGCGAGATGGAGGCTGGGGAAAGGGGGCTAGTAAAACAGGATAATTTTTTCTCCTCAGGAAATTACTTTCACATAGGTTTCGAAGCCTGCCAAGTCTTTAAACTCTCGTTTTTCGTTTCATTCTTTTTAAACACAACTCTAAATTCACACAGTAAACACTTTACATTAGGCCTATATCAAAACGTTTGATAGCAGTTGCCTTCCAACAATACTCCTGTCTGAGTGTGAAATTAAATGACATCAGGACAACAAAGCCATGTAGTCATTCTCTTGTTGTTATAGGCAATGATAGACATTTTTATAATTCTCTGACGTAACAAGTAGAGTCTTTGAGGTGGAGTCTAAGTACATTTTTTCAAGTATAAATGCAAGTCAAGTCTCATAATCCTTTTTGGTAATATCTTTTATGTTCAAAAAATGTCTCAAAACATGTGGACACAAATCTTTGTAGAATAAATAAGAAAATTAAAATGTATTATAATATATTTCAGATTGCTTGCTACATCTGAAATTAATTAGTTCATAAGGTGTAACAATGAATAGATAAGTGTTTTAATGTATTTTAACTATGGTAACAAGTATTCATTGGACGATACAATCCATTGTAAGGGCATAATTAATTCATTAAAAAATACCTTTATAATGGACTATATACACACAGTATATATATATATATATATATATATATATATATACAGTATATACTGTGTACTATATACACACAGTATATAACAGTCGGGTGTTGTCCATGTTTTTACATATTTCTGATTTTAACTGGACTGCAAACCACCAAAGAAGTTTCATCTTGATCGGGCATGTGGAAATTAGATTTCATGTGTTTTTATTTGGTGAAACTGATTTGAGTCAGAGTTACTCAAGATTTAATCCACATGTAAGGCAGTTGAGAACATGTTGAGTGTCTTTTTGCTGTTTTGGAGCTTTAAAATTAGAGATTTGGAATCCATGCGGTGAATTATTAACTTGCCATAACTCAACTATCCGCGAATTCCGGCTGTCTTGTTTTAATAGTCCATTTTCTGTCCTATTTCTAAAGAATACACAGTATCTGGGATACTGTGTGTGATTTGTGTCTGTGCATATATATTAAGTGACAGACAAGAACAATGAAAGGGTTCAGTGAATTAGACGCAAGCATCTCCCCATTACATGTCACGCTCACAAACTCAAAATTATTTTCCTCATATTTCTCCTTCACATTTTCCACTAAAAAGCAAATATTTGTCTAATTGTTGCGCCAAGGCACAGACACCGAGCCCAGTGGTCGGATCTCCTATTTAAAGTCCATTAGTAGCTGGAAAGGAGCATTGACTTGGGTTATGAAAGCCAGATGTTGCCGTCTGTGAAGGAGAGCAGTTTTTTTTTCATGTCTTTGTGTATGTGTGTGAGAGTATGGGATTGAGTGGAGGATGGGGTGTTTAATATGGGGGTCGTGGGCAATTGGTGAATTGTTAGCATTTAAAACTAACTCATAAACTAACGACAGAGCATCTTTATGACCTTTGCAAACTAAATTAACTCATAATTAGGGTAAACACATCCATATTTTATATTGTAAGTGCATGAGAAGCCAGTCATATTTCTGACTCCACCTGCTTCCTTCCTGCTTTCCCGAGGAGCTTGACGCTAATTAACTTCCTTTTGGGAACATGCCCTTTCTTGGCACAGGGCTCCTTGGAATGGCGGGTGCAGTGAAACCGGGGTGGAGGTGTAGCCCAAAGAATTTGTTTGGACTATATCCCTGCTTCCGTGAATTCTGCCCTGTCAGGAAGTGTGACTTGGCCCAGACAATAGACAATTGTAAGGCTGAACCTGAGCTAGCAGGAAACCCTAACACACACACACTCACACACAGTGTCAAAATCAACCTTAGCGTCTTAAAACAAGACCCCTGAAGTCAAAGTAGCCTTCTCAAAATTACTTTTTAAAGGCCCCTTCACACCAAGAATGATAATAATAATTATATCGATAAACGTTAAGTTTTAAATATCAATCTATATTTAAAAGACTTTCACAACACAACTATAACAAAAACAACACATAGGAACAAAATCGTAAGAATGACTTACAAAACAATTTTTTACAGCTGATGATCAATTAAAGCATTAAAAGCCAAATCAGAATACTTTTTTGTATTGCAGTATTTATTATAACTGATTTGAATGATTTTATGAATTATTTCCATGCACATCTTTTTTTTTTTTATTCACTTGCTTTCATCACTGGCATGAGCTGTCACTCACATGATATCACAACAACAATAGCAAACCACAACAATACAATTTTTCCGATTGACAATATTAAGCCTCGCCCAACATTTTTTCTTGTTTGAGAAGTCATTTCACTTGAATATACACCACAATAGGAATGAAAATACTTTGACATCTTCTGTTAACTTAAAGTATTTAGCAGATGAGACAACTGCAACAGGCTTATATTAAACAGAACGTTATCATCCATTAGTGTGAATGCTATTAGTATACACATGAAAAGCCTGCTGTAGATCTCATGGAAAATGTCATCTCATTTCCTAATCCTGAATCTATCTGTTTGGTGTGATAACACTCAGGAGGACAGCTTACATAACTATGTGTGTGTTTACTTAGTTTAGCCTGTTTTTAGAGTATGTCCAAGGACAAAAACATAAGAATGTGTGTGTCCAGAGCTGTGAGGAATGTCGTAGTCTGACCTCTGACCCCTCTGTTTGTTTGTGTGTCCACGCCTTGCTTGTCTCCACTCATGCACACACACATATAAAAAGATCTGAAATCTTTCCTTTTGGCTTTTGACAAAGACTAGAAATATACGGTAGACAAAGAAAAACACCTGAAATTGTGCACTTCCTAAAACAAACAAATGGACCATTGTGTCCTCATGTATCCTTCATTCTTTCACAGTTAGCGTTTTGTGTGTATTGCCAATAAATGTTTGCGTCTGTCTGAGCAAACGTGGGGTTTCTGGTCTGTTTCTCTTGGACTCTTTTCCCTGTGCATTTGAAGTCTGTGCACATATCTCAGTGTAATTACCCTTGTGGTGTGCCAGGGGTGGGATCTTAATGGTAGTGTGTCAGGGAGGGTATAAAGTGTGGCATTTGTGTTTTTATACAGTAGCAGCATTTTAAAGTCAAAGCTAATGGGTATGAAAATGGGATTTTTTTTTCTTTACATTACTGTTGTGAGAATAAATACAGTAAAAATGCATGTGATGCATTACCTTTAAGCAAGCATAATTTATTTATATAGCTAACACTCACTATTGTGCTTTGCTATGAAAGTAATGCAAGACTGGCTTTCAGATGTTTTGTCTTTTTAGATGTAAATCCTCACTGGTAAAATCATTTAATATCAAATCCCAGCAATAGGGATTTACAACTGAAAAGGAAAAAAGACACAAACATGGAAATCAGATAGATACGTGCATGGATTATTTCTAAGCAAAGCAAAATGTTGAGTATTAGCTATATAAATAAATTATGTCCATTATTATTGTAATAAGAAAAAGAATTAGAAAAATTTAGATATGGTAGTATTTGTTGTATGGCTTTTAATTTATGTTGATTTAATAAAAAATACTGTCATTTGGTATATTATATAGAGGATTAAATAAAAATCACAATTTAGAATAATGGATCTGGAAGTGCATAGACCAATACATTTAAGATCAATACAAATTAATATAAATTAATATATAAACACTCCAAAATATCTTATCTTTGAAAATTGTGTTGGACAGTGGCAGGCCTTTGCATTAAAAGGTTGAGAATCACTAAGGCTAAATTATGCTGAAAATTGGGTGGGTGTTGAAAAATATCAGTAAAATCTATACATAAGCATATAAGGGAAATATGACTTGTTTTATTCCTTTGATTTAGAGTGTGTGCGACCTGGACATGTTTTATCCATTGATGTGCTGTGTCATTAACACTGCATCATAATATCCAGCATCCATCAGCTGAAATGTAGAAAGTAAATGTTCACCAGCATGCACAGACTATCTGGTTGTTATGTGGTTACTGGAGCAACGGGGCTCTTGGAGGACCATGCTGGAGCCTGTGGCCGCTGGGCTGCTGTGTGTGAAGGCCTGTCGCTCCATGGCTCTATGCCCAGCCACCACTCCGGAAAATTCCTCAGTAAGGGTCAGCGGAGATGCAGTCGAAGCCATATACAGCTATTTTACTAACTGCACTTTTAAATGGTTACCTCATTAAATGTGCTTGCTGAGAACGCAAGTCAAGTGATGCACATTCATGTGGTTCCACATTTTGAATAAATCTTGCACAAACATTAAAACTAAATCTGAGGAATTGCAGTTGGTTTGTGATTCATGAGAAACGCAGTAGAAAAGACTGTGTGGTCCATCGATTTTGCTTATTTGGCAAGGCTTTGTCTGGCTCATAAGGCTTTCTGTCTGTTGAAGTGAGACTTTGCTAAGCTTGATGTTACATTCACTTACCAAAACATTAGCCTTTGCATTTCTTAAGGACATTCGCCCTGTTAATTTCACTTTTTTTTTAAAACTAAACAAAACATTTAGTCCTGACAGATCCCAACAAATGTGCAACATGGGTTAAACTCCTGTTCAAACAGTAACTTGGCAGGATTCCTGCAACCTCTTTTTTGGCTTTGCCTTTAGCTGATTTTAAGGTTAACTGAATGTTGTATGCCTAAAAATGATAATAAAACAGGATATTACATATTCTGTAAATGGGGATATAATCTCACAAAATATAAAAGTCTACAATTTTATACCTCAGGATCTATTAATTAGCCTTAATAATGGCAAGTTGTTTCATATCAGGTATAGTATAAGAAGGAAAACATAATGAGACCTGGAAACATCTCTCATGCCATATGGATACCAAACGTTTCATCCCCTGGATGAATCAGAGAAACTAAACAACGCACAGATGAATACATATTCATTCATATACTGTCTTATGATTAAGTTTCAAAACCGCCCTGTGGTTTATTAACTACCTGACTGATATTTCCTGTTGGATGGCAAAGAGTAGCAGATTTCAATGCAAGGCACTTTTGTCTTCCTGTATAAATTCACACTCTGAAACATCCTTCCTACTGCTACTTTAAAAGTCTTAAACCATTTCCATAGGTTTCTAAAAGGCAGCCCTTACTAAAAATGTGTTTTTGCAAGACTGCATGTGGCATTCTTGTGTGGTCCAGCTAATAGTGGGCTGTGGAAGTGTAGAGTTGCGCCCTCTGTGCAAGCAGCTGCACCTGAGTTGGGACTCGGGCCCAGGGTGACATGTGAAGATGGTCAACAAATTAAGGTGGTTCCCTTCAACTCAAAGATGAGAACGATATGGAGGAGAAAAGCTAATATTTATAGCATTAAAGAGCAGGGATATTATCATTAACTAAAACTGAAATAAAAATAAATGAAACCTAAATAGCATACAAAAAAAGCACATAAATAACTCAAAATTAATACACAAAAAACGAAATAAATGATACACATACATACACACACACATATATTTTATATATAATGTATGTGTGTGTGTGTGTGTATCATTTATTTTGTTTATTAATACTCAAAATTAATATAGAAAAAATTAAATAAATGATACACACACATACATTATATATAATGTATGTGTGTGTGTGTGTGTGTGTGTGTGTGTGTATCGTTTATTTCATTTTTTGTGTATTATAATTTTGAGTTATTTATGTGCTTTTTTTGTATACTATTTAGGTTGCATTTATTCTTAATTCAGTTTTAGTTAATGATAATAACCCTGCTCTTTAATGCTGTAAGTATTTAGCTTTTATATACATTATATATATATATATACTAAAATAAAGGCTTTAACTGTTGAAAGACAAGAATGCACAATACACAGGATTACAGCTGTCCAAATCCGGGTTCCTGGCTCCCTCTTATGGTCAACATGTTTATAACTCCATAATCAGCAGAGTCTTCTAAAATGACTAAATTAAGACTAAATTAAAACTCAGCTCATTTATATATAATAAGAAAACATATCTTATTAAATTTATATAATAAGAAAACATATTATGTGACCAAAACCAACAGTATTTCTAGAAACATGAAAGAATCACTAAATTCTCAGTTAATAAGATGCAGGTTTACATTTGCAAAGTAATGTTTATTATGCTTCACCAATTATAACTCTGCCATGGCTGGCAGATATCTAATTCTTCACCTTTTTTCACAAAGGGAGTAAAGGAGCTCTATCTGTTCAGTGTACTCAAAGCCTGGGCTAGAAAGAGAAGATGCAGATAAAATATAAGTCATTGTTGTCAGATCATTTAATTTGCACCAAAGTTTGTTTTTCCAACGTGAAACTTACCGACCGGGCGTTTCTAGAATCAGAGGGATATTATCCAGTCGCGGCTCATTCACAATTTCTCGGAAAGCAGTAATACCTATTTGGCCACGTCCAATATCTTCATGGCGGTCCAGATGACTGCCTAATGTTCCTTTTAAAGACAAATTACACAATTTTAAAAGAAGTAACAATGCTACTAAATATGGAATATTTATATTGACTAAAACTGTCACACTGTCAGTATTGTGCATATGAATTAAGTCATTACACAACTAATATAGTGCTGCAGTGATGATGTATTTTTGCAGGCCAACCCAGCTAGTTTCACCCTGGTTCCAACTACAAAAATATTTGGATTATGGCTTTTGGATTATTGTATAAAATAAGCTCTGAAACCAGCAAAAGTTTTTGATTTTTACACTGTTTTTTGGAGCCTACATACATTCGACAGATGTAAAAAGTTAAATGCAGACTATTAAAGAACTACACCATAGTCACATGACTGAACATCACCATCATTAAGCTTCTGACAACTTTATCACTCTTTATTAAAAAGAAAAAAATATATATATTTTTTTTTTAAAGTATTTTTTAATATAAGTCTGAAATAGGATGGATTTTAGTTTTAGTTTTAGGCTATAAAAGAGGACTAGTGAGTAGATGACTTTTCCTGTTCGGCGTAATGACCTCAACATACTTGTTAGTAACCTGCTGAATTCTGAACAGTGTACTAGTATACTACTTTTATTACTTTTACAATGTCTTTTTATGGCAGAAATAGTAGGAAATGTCTGCGGTTCTGAATTCAACAACCATCTTTTTCAAATCAAGTAAAAGTTTTTACCCTCCTATTGCATTTGGGTCTATTTTGACCCAGTAGTACATACATTTTTTTTTTAATCGATAGTTTTTAGTACAAAGATGAAACATGGGAGGTTTGTTAAGACTGTTGAAATACACATATTCTTTCCTCTTTTAAACAAATTAATGTAAGAGATATAACCATTTAAACTTTTTGTATGTGTTTTTAATATCTATTTGTTAGATGTGTGTCAAATTACTTCTGTACTCTACTTCTATGCTCACACAGATATTTTTTCTATCCCACTGTGGTTGCATTTTATTACTAAAAATGCTCGCATAGGCACTCACAATAATTCTGAAATTAAAATAAAATGACCAAAAAAATCTGTAACTGTGATTGTTGAGAAAAAATTCACAGACCAAATAGTCTAAACTTTCTACAGTTTGGAAAGAAAAAGTCAACATTTCACTTTGCTGCCACCTATTGATGAACCATTGCAGCATAAAAAGAATTCAATCATTTTTTCATATGAAAGTAAAAGTTTATGCAAGTAAAACTTATATATTTAGTTTGAACACATTTCAGAGTTTATTAGAAAAATAATATGGAGGGTTCATAAATGTAGACATACATTTTGTGCAGTCATTAGTTATGTTTCACATTTATTTAATACTGGTAATTCTCGGTTTATAAATTTAATCTAATGATATATTAAAAGAAAATCTCACCTAAATAATACATATGTATTTTATATTATGGAATAAAATGTGAAAATGTCTTATCAAAGACCTTATTTCAGGCATTCAACCAAAACCCTATTGATTTGTTAGTGCTATTAACAAAGATACTAACTCGTTTTCAGGTTTTGGCCTACAAAAACATATCATATCTGAAGCACTCTATATTGATAAGACCAAATGAATGCTGCATACCTTTAGAGTCATTTAAATGAATGGCTCTCAAATAATGTATCCCAACCACGTGGTCAAATTCATCAAGCATATTCTTTACTCCTCCAGTTGGTGAAATGTCATAGCCTAAACAGAAGAGTATCATATCATTTCAAATACTTTATTTATATGTAATCAGCAGGGCTATGTTTATGTAATCCTTTGTAATACTTTTGATCTTGGTACCAAAAATGTCTTTTACCAAATCATTTGTGGCAATATCTATGGGACTTTACACCGTACCTGCTGCAAAAGCATGGCAAGTGTCCAGACACACCCCAATACGTGTCTTGTCACGCACCCGATCTATTATGCTTCTCAGTTCACTGAACTGCCCACCTACAGTGCTGCCCTGACCACTCATGTTTTCAAGCACTATTGAGAGAAAAGAAAGTCCAAAAGAAAGAATATAATCCAACTAAATTCATCAGAAAGCATGAACACAAATCATCAGGGTTGTATAGTTGACCTGTAATGACGGCAGGGGTTTGCTGGTGTGCGTGGTTAATAGCTTGGGCAATTTTCTCCATGCATTTCTCAGGGCTGGAGTCCAGAGAAGCTCCAGGGTGAAAGTTAAACTGGCTGAGGCCCAGTGCACTGCAGCGACTCAGTTCATCCACAAGCATAGACTGGCTCTTACCGAACACATCTGGAACACAACATGCAGAGTCATTTGACAGTCTTATATACAAAACATATGCAGCCTAGAGTATTGATTATTAACTAGATAATGACTAAATCAGCTGAGCTGTGTTTTTAAATATGCCAACCTCAAGGCTTCAGCTTCAAATAATACATATTTGGTGGATACATACACCGTGTGCATAATTATTAGGCAAGTTGTATTTTTGAGGATTACTTTTGTTATTGTACAACTACAGTGCTCTTGGTTAATCCAAAATGTTAACAAACCCTCAAATGTTAACATTTAAGTAGTAAAAGTGAAGTTTTGGATTTCTTAAGAGAATATCTAGATGTACACCGTTATTAGGCAACTATTAGTGTGCAGAATTATTATGCAAGTAGATGAAAAACAAAGATTTTCCCATCTCACTTGTTTATTTTCACCTGTTAAAGTGAGAATAATACACAAACTCAATTTACAAATAAACACTTCTGAAATTTCCACACACACAAAAAACCTCAGCCTTCTTTTCGATAACAGTCATAACCCTTCTATTCAGACAATCAGTCAGTTTCTTGATCTGGTCAGAATCAGCTTTTTGTGCAGCCGCAACTACAGCCTCCCAGACACTGTTCAGAGAGGTGTACGGTTTACCTTCACTGTAAATTTCCTGCTTAAGAAGGCCCCAAAAGTTCTCAATAGGGTTCAAGTCAGGTGAAGAGGTGGGCCATGTCATACGTTTTTCCATCTTTAAGGTCTTTACTGGCCAGCCAAGCACTGGAGTACTTTGATGCATGTGATGGAGCGTTGTCTTGCATAAAAATCACAGTCTTCTTGAAAGATGCAGACTTTTTCCTGTACCACTGATTGAAGAAAGTGTCTTCTTAATATTGCCAGTAGGTCTGAGAGTTTATTTTGAGTCAATTTTCAACTCGAAAAAGGTCCAACTAGCTGATCTTTAATAAGACCTGCCCATACCAGTAGCCCACCTACACCTTGCTGCCTGAGTCGAAGTGGAGCTCTGTGTCTGTTAGTGATCACTGATGATGGACCACTGGCTCATCCATATCGTCCCTCAAGAGTCAATTTTCAGAGTCAATTAAATCTCTTTTTTGGCCAATTTTTCCAGAAGAAAAGAATCTGCCTAATAATTCTACACACCTTGAAACAGGGTGTTGATCTCCTTAGGCCACACCCTCCCTCATTACACAAATACACATCACTTGTTATGCATTGTATCCAATAAGCATTCAAGTTTATACAGCTTGGAGTTGGAAATTATGGATAAAATGATGATATGGTCAAAATAATCACTTGCCTAATAATTGTGCACACAGTGTACAACCAGAGCAGGAATATCCAACGCACAAACCTTCTTTGGGGGAACCGCAGTTCATCAAATAAGAACCATGTGGCAGGATGTGTTTCGGATCGAAGCCATGTTGAGCACAGGCTTTTTGAAATTTAACTGCAGCTGCTGGATCAAGTGCTGGTCTGGTCCAGGAGCGCTGGGAGCCCAAGAAAATGGCAAAAGCATGACCTCCTATGGCCACACTCGATTCGACTGCTTTCCATATTCCTCCTTAAGAATATTTGTAAAGTTGATATGCATTTAGCACAAACATAGCACTCATAATAAAGCATCTTTGCTCACCTGATATTGAGACGTGAGCGCCTATGTATTTTTTCTGTGCCTTTATCTGTCTTTTCTCTGCCATTTCTTCCTTTCTGCTGCTGTTATCTGATGGTTCTGCATCTGAATGTTGAACCTCCTTTGTTTCAATAACATCCTCTGTCTTTCTCTTCTCTCCTTTTCTTCGTGAGGCCATATTTTTCCTAATCAAGAATAACCATGTGGTTTTTACACTATGAATTATAATCAATCAAATATAATGTGGTAAATCTACACTGGTGAAAACAATACTAATCATGAACCAAAAATTGGCGTGCAGAGATTTAAAATACAATTAAAACAAAAAAAAATTCTTCTAACATTCATAATACTCTAGATTTAAACTGATTTGGGCGACTTTCATAATTCAGATAACATTTTACACTTGAGTTGGGCTCGGAAAGGAGCTTTCAAAGTTGGATTCACGCACCCCTAGGGACCTCAAGAGTGTGAAAGTTCAGTGGAAAATGTCAGAAAGTAAAAGGTTAACATTTCTGAATTTGACAGTGTTGTTTTTTTTCTTTCATTCTGCTTTCTAAAAATGAAAAAGAAAACAAAAAGAAATTGGAATCAAGAATCATTTTATTCTATGGAAAATGTTATCCATCTAACCGAGGGTAGAAAAACTGATTAAAGGAGGATTTTTTTCCATATACTGTAAAAGCTTTATTTAATGGTAACATAAAACTCAATTTAATTCTACAAACATGTTGTCTATATATGATATTTTATTGTATATTATAAAAACAACGGGTGTTTATACAAAAATAATCCCTGTAGTCAAACATTATCTATATTTAAGTATTATGTGAAATGTGATTGGATAGACTGAGGTAGCCATTTAACCGATGTCGAAAGAGAAACAGTAGCCTATGTAACGGTATGCACAGTGAACAACCACTCAAAAAGAGCTAAATCTCACAATAAATGGTCTTTTTTTTATTATAATAACGGCGAAATAAAGAGTTATTGGACTTTTAATACTGAAGGTCAAAAATCTCCCTCGGCTGCCCCCCTTCCGTCAGACCCGTCCAGACACACACATTCACACCGAGCAGTAAAATGGCCGACCGTCAACCAACTGACTTTACAGCGCTTTAAAAACAGATTCCACCTCTTTCGTTTACATTATCGTATTGCATATTTAAAAACTATAGGAGGAGTGTTTTCATGACTAGCTATTAGATTTTGATGGAGTATTGTATTTCACGTTGCCTCAAACCCCAGAAATTCGCACTTAAGCACTTTAGCTGTAGCTAGAAGACTAGCTGCGGTGCATGTGATTCCTGAGGTAAGTGCTTTGTTTTAAAGAGCAAATCATATAAAAAGCTATTCGCTACTAACGACAGTACTATGCATTCGTAAAACCGCAGTGGTGTGAAAGCTTTTATGTGTGACACAGTTTTCCTCGTCGACATCTGTTAGCCGCTAGCCGGATTGCTAGTTAAATTAGCCAACCAGCTAGTTAGCATCTGCTTGTTTGCACCTTTAGCTTTCCGCTGGTCGACCGTAAAAACATACTCGTTTGTATTGAGTCCGTACTAATTAATACGGACCATGATGGCATTAAATGAAAACGCACGAGTTGGCTTTATATGAGTTGGTGGGTAATGTATCCCGACTCGGTCTATTGCTGCTGTTCAACATATTTGGTCAAACGCATATTTATGCATGCATTGTATTTTCGGCGGCTTACCCTTTTGATACTTGTCGTTATCCGTATGCAATTAATCGGCGTGAAATGGTCTGATTTACGTTTAGTATGTGTCGATTTCCCCTGCTAACTAGCTAACTCGGTAACAAGAGTTGCCAGTACCGCTAAATCACACGAGTTAACTCTATTTCATTGATTGCCGTTTAATGAAGCAGTTGAATAATCACGAATTGTTCTTATAGCTGATGTATGGAATGCATGTAATTTTGCACCGGAGGAAATGGGCGGGTGATCGGAGCCCCTGTCCAAAATTGCCCTGCCTGCCAACTGCAGGCTCGCACACAGATAACAATAGTTTCTCCCATTACCACGATCACAGCATGAGTTTAATAGGCATCCGATTTATTACAAGACGCATGGAAACTTAGGTTGACCCTAAAACCAGCATTCCTCTGAAGTTACATATGCAGTGATTTGTGATGAAATGATCATGTGTTTGGTGCCGCTGTTGCGTCTCATTCAGTTATGCATTTGGTTTGGTAACAAGGCTGCACCTCTTAGTGCTTAGACTGGTTAAGAGTGATGCTCAACAAAAACTACATTTTCTAGAACCTTGTACTCCGTCAGATTAGACAGAGCAGGTATATATATATATATATATATATATCCATGAGAAGGTTTTACAACCTTAGTTTAGCATGTTTGTTTTGGCCAAGATGGTTTTTAAACAGCATGATGAATTGTATATCTTTTGTAGAAAGGAGCATCAGGAAAGGGAACAGCAGTTCATGGAAGACAAGAAAAGGAAAAAGGAAGATAAAAGGAAACGGGAAACCTCACAGAAGGTAATTGTTATACTATGTATCAGTTATTTTGGATTGTGAAATTATACTAAATGAATTCACTCCCTGTGGTGGTAATGTGTGGGCCGGTATGCAGGTGTGCTTTAATTTTTTTAGTAATTCAGAAAATGAGTTCAACTACTCTTTTGGTTCCAGAGTCTATTTTCGTACACCACTGATTCATCATCTTGTTAATAGTTCAAAAATCATCCAAGCCTCCATTACTATTTTGTCAAAGCATGAGTTTAGAAGTAGTGATGTAGGCTTGTACTAAGTTGTTATTGGATTAAGTTTTTTGTGTATGTGTGATAGTAAAAGTAGTAGCACAGTATTTCATTTTCTGTCATTTATTTGCATTGTTTATCATGTTATTTTGCTGTGGTAGGCTGTAAAGGGCAATTCACACCAAGAATGCTAACTATAAAGATAACAGTAACTATATTAGCGTCCACACCAACGAACGATAATGTTCTTTTAGTTCCAGAGCATGAGCGCAGAGCCTGCGGAGAGTGCCTTTCTGACGATTCAGCTTCGCTCGCTCGCTTTAAATGAAGTTGCGAACATAAAACGTAGCTTCAATGCACAGTAAACAAAGTTAAGAATGAAGAAGAAATTGAAATGGAGAGAAACTGAGTTAGCAAAGATTGATTTTGTAATATATTTTCAGCAAATTTCTTTTTCGTTTTTTGCTAATGGATTAAAATAAGTTTGAAATGCCTAAAAAAAAAATATGGTAACACTTTAGTTTAAGGACCATTTCTTATTAGTAACTAGTTTATTGGTACTTGTAAAGCACATATTAATGCCTTATTCTGCATGACCTTATTCTACATCCCTTAATCCTTCCCAATACCTAAACTTAACAGCTTACTAACTATTATTAAGTAATAATTAGGAGTTTGAGGGGGAGGGGGGGGGGAATAGTTATATAGTTATAAAAATAGTATACAAATATGTACTGCATTTTCTCTCAATAACAAAATAAATGCAGAACAAAAAATGACATCTGTGTGAAAACATCAGCAAGAAAGCATCTGATCTATATGCTGTGGATATGTTTGCAGGAGTTTTGCCCTTCAAGCGCTTCAGTGAAGGCACGTTTATTTATATAGCACTTTAAACAATAGATATAGTTGCTTTAAAGCTAAGAGATTTACAGTATTAAATAATAATAAAATTAACATGAGGCCATGGAGTTAAATACTTGAGAAATTAAAAGCTACTTGACTATGAACCAATAAAATGTATACAGTTTGTGTTCTTTTACAGTTTTCTGAAATTAGATGCTCTTCCTAAAAAAACAAAAAGTATTTAAAATATTCTTTCGTACAGTACTGCAATACATTGTATTGTAATCCCTGTGTCGTAATGCTTATCTCGCCAGATTATTGGTGATACACAGGCCTATTTGCAATGCTATGTTGTTACGTCCACAATGATAAAAGCGCTGTTTAGATGAATATGAAAGTGTGTGCTTTCCTCTCAATAACAAAATAAACATACATCAATATAACAGTGGTGGGAAAACGGCACTTAAAAAAATCATCTGATCATGCTCCGCAATTCAGCACTGTCCAGTCACGCCACTTAGCCTAAATATCCTACTACTGTATAAAGTATTGCTTTCAAGCCACAAATATCGTAACTGTTATCTATAGACTTACTTTAATTGTGACCTTTTTTTTTCAAGAAATTCAAGTGTCGAAAGAAATTTAGTGTTGAAGCGAGATTTCAGTTAATGTGGTTTAACCGGTGAGCGCGAGTGGTAGAATGTTTGTTTTGGCCGTGAGCGCACTGGCATAGAGTGGAATATTGTTGCTCTGCTTTGCTCACATGCTCTGGTTTATTCTAAACATGCTCTGCAATTATGGCATCTACAATTATTAATTTTAATTGTTCAAGCTTTATAAAGTCAGGTGGATTCTGATTTTCATTTTTATCATTTATAAACTTGAAAATTGTTCTGAAGGTGATTCCAACAATATCCTTCTTCTGTGTAATTATCAGTAAAGCTGTAGTGTGGACTTCCCTATTCTGAAAATAATTAAGTGATCATTAAAACCTAATAGTTATTGTTGTAGTTATCATCTTTGGTGTGAATAGGCCTTAATGCTCTTTGCAATCGCTAAAATAGTTATTGAAAAAATTTGCAGACAATCAGATGTCATGAAGACCTGCTTGGGACAAATCTATGAATTATTAAATTTCATGCATCAGCCCAGCAAACATTGTTCTGTACTTAGAGTAATTTAAATATGTTGCCATCAATAGTGACTCTTTTTTCCCCCTCCCCTTGTTTCAGGTTACAGAGCAAAAAAATAAAGGTAACTACATTCTGTTGTCTTTTAAAGTGTGTGTGTGTTATAGTTTTGGTATTTTCAATCTTCTTTTTTTAAATTAATTTATAAATCAGATTCAACATCCCTTACCAACAAATCCATGGGATTACATCCATGCTGACCATTGATTTCTATAAGAATTGATAGAATAGATAGCATATACATGCATGCCTACGCAAACACTTGCCTATATGTGTACAAGTATTTATGCACAGATTCAAGGTAAAAAGAAACAACCTGAATAAAACCCCACTGGTTTGACAACCATTTAGGGTTTCATATAGAGAAATATAGTCAATGAAAGGGTGTTATTTAGAATGGGGCATCAGATCCTAAGGAATTGTTTTTCTGATGCTCTGAGTACATGGTCTTTTCAATGCAAAGACAAGATATTGTATCTCTGTTCCACTGGGTGTGAGTGGGTGGAGTAGCCTCCTTCCTCTTTAGTGGTATTGCACTGCATGCTAACTAGGAAGAAAAAGAAAGGACTTTACATATTGATGCTGATAACCATGACTGCAAAAAATGCCACCAGGGAATCTGGCTGTAACCTGTGCTGGAGAGCTCCTTGTACTAGTTTGAATTGAATAAGTCAGTGCCGAGCACACGTTGAGGATGAGTGGACTTGCTTGGGGACACGGTCCCATGTGTCATCCAGGAGTGGTCTGCCAAAATCTTCTTCCCAAGTTCTGCTAATTTTGAGTAAAGAAGATGCTTGACTTCTAGCTGGCACTATTAGGTGCTTAACACTTAATATTCATCAATTGTATTAATTCGCCTGCTCTTTTAAGGCTGCCGTTCAGCCAAACAAACTTTATTTATAATGTTTTCCTGTGACCACTGTAAAGCTGCTTTGAAACAATCTGTATTGTAAAAAGCGCTATATAAGTAAAGGTGACTTGACTTGTTTGTAAATTATAAATGAGATGTCAAACCTTGCCTGATATGTTGCATGAAAGAAAATTTTGTGATAGTTTTGGCTTTTTAATGTTATTTTTCGACTTTCTTGTTTGTACTGTTTGCTGTATATCCTGAAAGTTATGGAGACAATGCATCATTGTGCTGACAAACATATAAAATGAAAATGTGTAAAATCTATTTGTTCTTTCCTTTGCCTAAATGTAGTTTTTTTGCAGTTCTGTTCTCATTTGCTCCTAAATTTTCCACTACACAGTGCCAGAATTGACCAAGCCTCCATCTGCACAGTCTCCTGCCACCCCCAACTCAACTTCCCCCAGCCCTGGCCCCGTCCCCTCTTCAACCCCATCCGCTGCCACCCCGGCTGCTGGCGCCCTCCCTCAGGGTGGGAACAATGCTAAGCGGCCGGCGGTGGCCAACGGACAGCCCTCCCCCGGCACACAGAATTCTCAGCGCTACATGCCCCGTGAAGTGCCCCCTCGATTCCGTTGCCAGCCGGACCATAAAGTGCTACTGAAGAGGGGCCAGCCACCACTGTCCTCCATGCTGCTGGGGGGAGGCAACAGCGGGGGAGACAGCCCCAATGAAACGGTGGCTTCTGCCTCAGGTAAGAATCATCCACTGAATAATTTGAATGCAGTTAAGGTGAAACTATATACCTGATTATTTGAGTATGCATGTAAATGTGCTTAATGATATCTAGTCGTCTTGTCTTCTAAAAGCAATCTTATTTTATGCAGCAGCACAGAGGATATATGTCGAAGGTTTATCCTTGGCTGTGTAAATGACACAAAATAGGGTTTGTGTTCTTTTAGCCAATCAGAAACACTCTCTGCCTGCAAATAATTTTGAGTGATCTAGATCATGCTAAGATTTCTTTATTTGGAGGATGTTTATTAGCAAAATGTCTTAAGTCACTTTCATCAGCTTTAAAGGGGTAGTTCACCCAAAAAGTAAAATGAATGAAAATGCAGTCATTCAAAATATCTTCTTTTATGTTTCACAGAAGTCATGCAGGTTTGGAATCACATGGGTAAGTAATTGAATAATTTTTGGTGTGAACTATCCCTGTTTGTATCATATCAGTTTGGTTTATTTACATTAGACTTACTGCGTTAGTATGTGTTCGCAATGTTCAGCCACAGCACCACCCCTACGTCATTTAGATTTTATTTTATAGTAATAAAAATCATTGTTCTGTTAGAGAACATACACTATAATTAAAAACTAAACGTGTCTCCTCAATTCAGCATGAGCTG
The DNA here is from genome assembly GCA_037043235.1 of Rhodeus uyekii. Classification (NCBI taxonomy): domain Eukaryota; kingdom Metazoa; phylum Chordata; class Actinopteri; order Cypriniformes; family Acheilognathidae; genus Rhodeus; species Rhodeus uyekii. Next base: position 3,957,865 of record JAWRVZ010000054.1, on the reverse strand, counting down.
AACAAGAGATCAACAGCAGTCAGATCGCCCATTTCACCACACTCTTGATTGACAAGACAATGGAGGTTTCAAAGCAAAATGTAAAAGCACTTATTTATTTGAGTTTGCCAGTCGTCACCCCTGACTTGCTGCTAATTCAAAAGCGAACATAAAAAGCGTGTGTGTTCACAGACCTTCGTAATGGTGCGTGTCCACTGGCGCAGAGCAGAACGAGCGTTTTCAGTGCAGTTCTATGGTAGTTGAGCCGCTATAGGAATTAATTGAAAATGCTTGTTCTGCGCCAGTAAACGCACACCATAACCGATTTAAAAGTTAGGTGGAAAGAGGGAAAAACTTTGGTGATACCAGTATTACAGATTTTGTTAGCTGGTTGGAAAATGTACTTACCGTCACAGCCCTACTTTACACACAGTTTGTGTATAATAAGAAAAGAGCCTGACATGTTCATGAAGAGTTTATTTTGTTTACAGATCCATGCCAAGGCTCATTGGGTCCAGCTGCTCCCTCACTGCCCCATACGTCATCCTCCTCATCAATCGCTGCTTCTTCAAATTATGCAAATTCCATGTGGGGGACCAGCTCTGGCAGCCAACCCCTCTCTCAGGGAAGGGAAAAGGTGATAGTGGACCGGTCAGACCTGGAGGAATGGCCCAGTATTGCTGCTGGGGATGGGTCAAAGGCGGGGGATACAGCAGGTACTGGAGGTGCAGATGGTAGCGGGATTCTGAATTGCAGCGCCTCATGGGGTGAGAGGCATCTCCAGCAGCAAGCAAAAGTCGTGGGAGGAGGGAGCAGGAGAAAAGGAGTGAATTCCGGCAGCCCCTCCCCACCCACATCCTCTGGTTCACCCAATGAATGTATGCAGTCTGGTAGTGTTTGGGCTTCATCCTCCCATGAACTCATTGGGGGGAATGCAGTAGCAGCAGGCTCATTGCCCCCCATATCCAAAGCTGCCCCTCTCCCAGGGAGCTCTGATAGCTCCCTTGGTGTCAGCTGTGGGATTCCAGGTGCCAATTTTACCCCTAATGCCAATCCCTCTGCTTGGCCAGCCCTTGTACAGGAAGGGGCTGGGACAGTTGCAACAGAGGGTGGCTCCTCTTCCCTCCAAAGCTCATCTTTGTCTGCCAGCAACCCTTTTTCTGTGAATCAAGCCTCTCATCAGCACCAACTTCACCAAATGCAATCCAGAGACAGAGAGCCATCCAGTGGAGAGTGGGGTGGCGCAGCACTGGAACCAGGAGCAGGACCAAAAAACACAGGGGTGGCAGAGGGGGCTTATATGGACAGTGGAAGCACAGGTGGAGGGGACGGCTCCACTTCCTCTTCCTCCTCCACCAGCTCATCATTGTGGAGAGCTCAGTCTTTCCCTGCAAACTCCAAAACGGGTGCCTCAAGGACTGAATCTTGGGAGGATGGAGCAGGGAGCTCTGTGTCTGCCGAAGGTGGGAAGACATGGAGTTTGGCCAGCCAGGATGATCGAGGAGATTTGACAGGGGCAAGTGCGTGGGGAACAGGAAGCGGTGGTCAAACCCCCGGGGTATCTCAGGGAGCGTGGGGTGGGGACCATATGTTGGTTAGTGAGTGGGGGACGTCCAGTGGGGTTGGGGGTGTTAGCAATCCAGATGGGAAAAATGGCTCAAGCAGTAACAGCAGCAGCAGCAGCGGCGGTAGTGTTTGCAACCCGGCGACAACTTCCTCCACACCTTCAACTATGACAAGAGCTTGGGACAATCAGAAAGGAGTTGGGGATGTAGGAGCAGGGGACTCGAGTGAGTGGGGGGGCCAGGGTAACAGAGGTGGGGGAGGTACCTCATCCTCCAGTGGCGGAGGAAACTCCAGAAGTGGCAATCAGCGCCATGGCCACCACCGTACTCATCAGCCTCCCAACCCTGAAGTGGCCTTACAGAATCTGCTTAGCCGGTCTGACCTGGACCCCAGAGTGCTGTCCAACTCTGGTTGGGGTCAGACACAAATCCGTCAGAATGTGGGATGGGATTTGGAGGGAGGAGGTGGAGCTGCAGCACCAGGTGGGGCAAACTCCTCATCTACAATGAGTGCACCTGCCCACACCCAACCATACTCTGGTTCTACTGGCACCACAACTACTGATCCATCTTCCTCTCCTTTGCTCCAAGGAGCAACTCCGAATGCCAACTTGAACTCAAACTCCATCCTTGGACCCCCTGCTATCTCACCTGGTGAAGGTTGGGACAACAGTAGTAGCAACAGCAGTTCTTCTTTGCATGCCCGAGGCCCTCCACTCTCGGGTGTCAATATCCAAAACCCTGGCGTCTCACAATCTGGAGGTGGAGGAGGTAGTTCAACTGGTGGGCAGGGCAAGCCATCTGGGGGTTGGGGAGGGACTGCTTCATCCGAAGGCCAAGGGAAAGGTTGGGACAGTGAGGGACGTGACTGGCGAGATCGTAGACCTGGGAGCTCTTCAGGCGGGTGGGGAGAATTCCAAACACAGGGTGCTCCATCAACTGGAGGGAGTAGCTGGGGCGACAGTCAGGAGGAGAAAAAAACAGGTGGATTCAAAGAAATTGGACGGGTGGATGCAGGTAATTGGGGAACAGGAAGTAGCAGTGACTGGGTAGATGAGTCCAAATCACGCAGTGGGGGTTGGGGGGATGGAAAGGGTGGTGGAGGTACTAGTGGGGACTCAGAAGTGGGTACATGGGGTACTTGGGTTGAGGGATCTTCTAGAGACATGGGTGGAAAATCTCACCAAGGCTGGGTTGGGAAGATGCACCCGTCACAAATGCCAAACAGCCAGTTGGCCTCACAGAAAGGCCCGGCGCAGCAGCAGCAACAACAACAACAACAATCACAGCCTCAGCAGTGTCAGTCGGTGGAAGCGGGGGCCATTCAAGGTGGCTGGGGAAGACCGACAGGACCTTCAGCCCAGAGCCAAAGTTCAGGGTGGACTTCAGGGCCTATACCACAACTTTCCAGTGGCTCTGGAGACACTTCAGAGCCCAGCGGTTGGGAGGATCCTTCTCCACAGTCCATCAGCAGGAAAATGGAGATTGATGATGGAACATCTGCTTGGGGTGACCCCACCAACTACAACAACAAAAGTGTCAACTTTTGGGATAAGAACAACGCCCCATCGGGCCAGGCACAATCAGTGTCCCCTCAGCAAGGGCCCCCAACCCTTCAACAGCAGCCACATGGAAGAATGCCAGCAAGCCTCGGGAGTAGAGACATGAACATTGCACATTCAACAAGCAAGGGGCCTGGAGTAGGTAAGTCATTTAGGTTTTTTGTCTATTTTAATGGGAATTCACGGCTGATTCTTTTAACACTTTGTGAACCATCAAAACTCTGCAACAAGCAGGAAAAGGCTTCATTTTTACTTTTGGCCTGAATAAAGCTGTTTTGCTATGAAATGTATTGTCACTGCAGCAGAAGGTGAAAAATTAAACAGTTATTTGTCAGTTGATAATTTGAAGAATGAAAAGTGACATACCATAGAACTTCATTAAATAAATTTTATATTTAATATTTATTAAAGCTTTTCCTTTGTTTATCCTTTAGCTTCTTCTGGATGGGGAGGTAGTGGCTCTCCTTCCAGCCCATGTGTGGACAATGGTACTGCATCATGGGGTAAACCCCTTGAAGCTGCCACTAATTGGGGCGACCCTGATGACAATGGCAAGGCGTCAAGTTGGGTGGACCCCTCCCCCAATCCAGGAAAGTCTGGTGAGTCTGGATCAATTTTGTGCTAGTGATGATCATGTTTTCTGAATTAAATCTGATACTGAATGTATGCATACTTCTAAACTTTTTAAAGGGATTTTTATTTTTAAAGGTTCAAAGTCTATGCAAGAAGGTTGGGGTGAAGGAGAGGGCTCAGTCGGTGCATCACGTCATTCCAGCTGGGAGGAGGAGGACGAGAGTGGTGGTGTGTGGAATAGTACAGGTTCCCAAGGCAGCAGCTCCTCGTACAACTCTGGAAGCTGGGGAGCAAAGAAGTGCAACAAGGTATGGCAGTGGTCAATTTAGGTAATGTAAATCTGAAACATAAGTTGCTTATGCTTATTAGTTACTGTGTGTTCCATCTTATTTTCTTCAGGGCTCCTTGAAGGCTACAGGAGAATCTTGGTTGAACCCAATGACAAGACAGTTTTCAAACATGGGGATTCTGGTATTTAAAAAAAAAACCTGTATTAGATAATATAGTTTTGTGATCTTACATTTTTGCAAATAAATGTATGGAATTTCTCATTTTATTAACATCTAAGATGCAAAATTTGGCTTGATAGTTTAAAAAAGTTATTAACTGTAATTTAATTTCAAGCATAAATAATTATAAAAAGTTGCCTAGCTTTGAGTGCATAGTATATTGCTCACTAATATATTATGCATCTTTATTAACACGTTTAAGTGATGTTTGATCTATGAGGTTTACCAATGTGGAGATTTGTTACTAGGGAGAGGACCCCAGTGGTCGCTCTTTGGATCTAGCCCCTGGTCCTCCACAGGACAAAAAGATGGAAGGCGAGAAGCGTAGTTTGGGCTTGAATGAATACAATGGAGAGATGCGTAAAGGAGGACGGGGAGCAGGAACAGTCTTCCGTTCACCTGGTTCCAAAGAGTTGGGGGCTTGCGAACCTGGGCCTTACTATGACAAGGTGTTTGCTGCATCTCTTGTTTCTGTAAATGGTGTTTTCTTTACTTGGCCCTTAATTTCTTGTTGACCTCTTTAATCTGGATCTTTGCTGTCACTTTGAACTGTTTTCTAATCCTCTATCCTTTTTTATTTTTTTTAGGCGAGTGGTCAGTTGTTTAGTAGCGGAGGTGGGATGGCACAGTCCAGGCACCAACCAGGGGTGCCGTCCATCAACCCATCAGTACGAGCGCAAGTGCCTCATCAGTTCCTGTCACCTCAGGTATTTGACAATACTGTAATTATTGTTACAACTGTTATGTTGACAGACAGGTCATTTTAATGGCGGACCTTTTGTTGAGGTTTAAAAAAAAACTTTTTGTCTTAAGTGTGTGCTGATTATGCACAATAGGATTTCACATTGTCTTTAAATAAATTCTTGTCAACTTAAGCAGTGCAGTTGGCTGGAATGCAAGTCAAAAGTGATCTTAATAGAGCTAACTAATTTCTGCTGCAGGTGCCAGGTTCTGTGCTGAAGCAGATGCCTCCTCCCAGTGGAGGTGTTGGGGGAGGTCTTTTTACTCCACAGCTTTCCCCACAACACATCGCAATGCTCAACAGCATCTATCCCCCTCATGTTCAGTTCCAGCTGGTGGGTAACTACACTTGCATGCTCAGAATTTCATCTTTGCAGGCCAGACTCCATACATTCCCTAGAGGTCAGTTTGTTTTTTCTTTTAATGCTGTGACTTGTAGGCCTGTCAACTGCTACTGCAGCAACAACAACCACAGCAACAGCAGCAGCAGCTGCTGCAGAACCAGCGCAAGTTCCCCCCAAACATACGTCAACAAGCGGATCCCCAACAGGTACTATCTTCAGCTTTTTTCTTTTTGTTTCTTTTTTTTTGCAAACTGGGGAGTATCCAATTAGATTAGCTACTGCCAAAGAGTAGTAGAAATTCAATAGCTGTATTCATAGCAATAGTAATTGCTGTAATTACTCGATGACATGTTCTAGTCTACCCCTCGCACTCTGAATTGTTTCTATGGCAGTACTATTAATGCCTAAACAAATCTATGTAATTTGAGTCATCAATAGACTGTCACAATACAAAAAGTTGCAGTCTTTATGCAAATGGCTTAATAATAAAAATATAGTTAATTTAGAGGGACATTTAAATGGTTATTCAACTGTGCTGTCAAAATAACTGCATTTTACTGCAGTTTTGAATGTTGCAGTTTCAGCGTTTCTTGTAGGAAATTCCAGAGCTCTTTGAAAATTGTAATTGATTATGTATCCATCTTCAATATACTGGTTTCATATTTCAGAATGTATGTTTAATGGCTTGGTCTGACATAATTCTCCATTTATAGTGGAGTTCACTTATCTCGACTCACGGTTAACTCGCCAATCCTATTATGTCGAAGTTTTTGAAGTGGAACCGCCAAACTACAAATCTAACGACTTTATTGGAGTTATTGGAGACTTTTGGAGATTCTCTGAAGTGAAAGCACATATCGTTCTTGCGCTTCTCAATGAGCAGCAAGTGCTGCCGTGGGTCTCACCCCATCCCAAAGCCTCATCCGCTTCTGTGTGCACATAAAGCCCACGTTCTCTGATTTGATTGGTTTTCTCAAATATTTTGATATTGAGCGGTTACCGACCAATGAGTATGAGGCTTAGACAAACACATACACCTGCTTCTGTTCTGAAGTGCGTTCTGCTAAGCGCCGCTGCGGATTGAAGAACATGGTTATTAAAAGACGGGACAAAGCCGAATTTGTTGAGAGCACATTAGACAGGCAGAACGCAAGAAAGTATGTAATCTAGTACAGTGTGATGACCTCACGAATATGTTATGAGCGAATGTGTTTATGTGTGTTGTGACTGTTTACGCTGTGAGCGAAATTGTGTTTGCAATGTTGGAGAATATAATTAAAGGTTTGTATCGAGAATCGAAGGTGGTTTTTATTGTATACTGGTAAATCTCTGCTGTTAGTTGGCAACTAACTTTTGTTGTTAGCAAACATATACAGTGTATGTACATTTTTATAGCATGCCGATCGCTTCATCAAACAAATCGCCATATTGGCTGTTGGTTATCTCGCTAAACGGTTATCTCGACGCTTTTTTGCAACCCCCGAGGCCGTCGAGATAACCGTATTCCACTGTAGAATGTTATCATTCCGTCTAATACTTTACATCTCCCAGGGTTCGAATTACACCACGGCAATCACGGCACGTGCCGTGGTTGCCCTCCTTATTTGCCGTAATGCCCTCAGAATAATGCCAATATCCACGGCAACATTGTTAACAACGAACACAAGTACCTATTGTTGAATTTTCCCCTTTGTTCATTAATTTAAAGCAAAACTCGGATCATCTCGTCATTTTCTACGAGTATAATTATGTGACAATGTCGCCGCAATATTGACAAACTATCTTCCGAAGCTTGCCGGAGGTTGTCGAGTAAGTACGAATGACAAAGCAAGTGACCAATACCGACACTGCCGCGAAAATTTACCTTGTCACTGGCCACTTGCGCAGTAGAGAAGGGCGCAGTTCTCACTTCGTAAGTTTTACGAGACACGAGGTTCAAAAACGCGTCCCATAATAATGTTATTAGCCCCTCCTTCTTCATGCGTTTATTTACCCGCCAACAAATTTATCGGCTATTGTTTCTAACGTGTCCACTCCCACGTCAACACTTTCAACTGCAGTGTAATGACGGGGGGTTCATTTTATGATTGGAAATTTACTGAAATGGGTTGTGGTGCTGCAAGAACAGATTAAGATTACTTTCCACTGTATAAATGCATAATAAATGAAGAGGACATGAAATTACATTAAAACTCGACGATAAACTGAAGTAGCCTTGGTGCCCCTTTTCATAGGGCAATACTTGCCTTGGTGCCCCTCCAACTTGCCTTAATGCCCCCAAAATATTAGCTCTGTCCAAGGCAACACTTGCCTTGCCCTAAAAAATTTTTAATTCTAGCCCTGATCTCCTTATATAAGTTTTAGAGAGCTGAAAATTTTAGTGTGTGACAATCTTTCTTTCCAAGTCAGTTATTGTAAGGTGCTTTGAATGACTTAGAATATGTTAGAAATATGTATTTTGTTAGTTACTTTTCACTACTTATTAGTCTTCATTCTGTGTAATAATTCAAATTGTTCATACCTCACAAAAATACTTGTAAAGCTTTCTTGATTTGTGTATTTTTTTGACTCATTGCAGCTTGTATACTGTTAAACTGAAAGCAGCAAACTGGCAAACATCCCACTTGCTTCCATATAAAGAGACTCAATTTTTGCTAAACTAATTTGTTGCCATTTGTTCTTGTAATGTGAAAACTAAATGAGAATTGGATTTTAACTCTCCACAGTTGTGAATATATGAAGAATATGAGTTGCTTCTGAATTGCTGCTGCTGTTGTTGAATTAGTTTCTTTTTTTCTCCAGCTTGCCAGAATCATGGCTGTTCTTCAGCAGCAGAGACAGCAGCAGCAGCATGTGGGAGGTACAGGGGGTGGCTCCAAACTCTCTCCTTCACATCTTGGTGGAAGTGGCCCAAAGATGCCGATGTCAGACGCCATGTCACATCCTGGCTTGGCAGGATCTATAGCAGACCTGCATCAGAAAACACAAGGAACTTATTCTGGTGAGATCCTATATGGAATATTTGATGGTCGGTGCCAATATATTGTTGAGCATTGACCGATATAAAGTTCATAGGCTACATGTGATGCCACACTGTTTAATGTATAACAATTATTGTAATAAAAATATCTACTTAACAGATTTATATAATGAATTGGATAAAAACTAAAGATTTGTGAAATAAACATTTTATACCTTAGAATTTATGTAATCTTTTTGTAGTATTTAACAAATAATAAAAGAGAGAGAAAAAAACATTAATCAACAGTACACTGTGTAATTTGGTAAATCTGTGTGCATTGGTGTGCATCTGTGTGAATATTAAATTTTTTATTAGAAAGGAGTGTTAAACAAAGCAGTAAACTACTGAAGATGAAGAATGTGACAATAGTGACTATGTATTTTTTGTTGTTATAATGTGCCTTTTTCTGTCCCATTCTTTATATTGAAGGGTTTGGGCCTGGAGTGAGCCTTTCTGGTTTAGAATTGGGTTCCATGGTTGGTGGACCAGCTGGGCTTAAGGACAGTGGGGGGCAGCAGTCTCGTTTCAAGTGGATGATGGAAGGTCATTCCCCAGCCCCTTCACCTCCTGATAGCACTCTCCATAAAAATGGTGCAATACCTTTTTTGTGACGCCTACAAAATAGAGTTCTACAAAGGAGTTAATATCCTACAAGTCTCCTACAATTTGACTGTTGTTTCTTGTTTTCTTCTGATATATAGGTCCCATTGCTGCTCCTCTCAAAATGAGAGGTGGCTCCCCATATTCCCAGTATGAGATGTTGGGAGGTGAGGGTTTGGGTGTGCCGCCTCAAGGGCCATCAGATCACTGGCACAGAAGTCCTGGAAACAAGATGGGAACCAAGACTGGCACATCCAGCTGGCCTCCAGGTAAATGGTGATAAACATTCATTAAAACTTCATTATTTGAGAATGTTCGTAATGAATTGGACTAAGTGAATTTTCACTTCAGAGTTCCAACCAGGAGTGCCTTGGAAAGGAATTCAGAGTGTGGACCCTGAATCTGATCCCTACATGACCCCTGGAAGTATGTTGGGCTCAACGATGTCAAGCCTCAACGACACAGAGCACCAATTGCTAAGAGACAACACGGGTATAACTCCGTCAAAACTGATTTCAAGAAATTAAGCTTTAACAACATATCAAAAGTTTTCTGAGGGCCTAAGAATTGTTAATTCTCTCAAGTGTGTCAAAACATTTTACTTGCAATATATGATAACATTGATTTCTTCTTTTAAGGGTAGTTCCTCACACATGCACTGAGCTCTAAGCTTTGAATTTTAGAAGACATTTACATCTTCATGTAAATACTAACAAGCAGGTCTTGTATTTTACATTTTGCTTCTCTTTTTTTTGGCATAGAATCAAATCCCTCCCTCAACACCTTGCTGCCTTCACCTGGTGCCTGGCCCTACAGTGCCTCAGAGAGCCCCCTCAACAATGCACACAACCCAGGTAAAAACAAGCACTCTTTTCACTAGATGTCACTTATTTGATTTGCTTTCAGAGAAGCCCCATAAAACTTCATTTGCACTGAATACCATCATTTTGTTTCTTTCCAGTTTCAATACTCTGAATATATTGTGTTTTATTTCCTGTTTTCACAGCTAAGTACACAGACTACAAGCCAAGCTGGCCACCTGAGCCCATAGGGCACAACAAGCCTTGGAAGACCAATCGCAACAGCTCTCATCTGCCACGCCCACCTCCTGGACTGACCCATCAGAAGCAGCCTTCTGTTTCTCCCTGGACGGGAGGTGGTCCACGATTGGGTAGAGGCTGGGGTGGTTCTGGAGGTGGACAAGAAAATAGATTTGGGCCTGGTAATACCACATCTTAGAAACTGAAAATAGACATTCACTCAAGTAAATTCAACTTACTTTAACTTTTATTAAATGACCAGATTTTTAATGGTCTCTCAATCATTGTAGGTTCTGCGTGGAGTGATGGAGGAGCCTCTAAGGGAAGCTGCTGGCTGGTGTTGAGTAATCTTACCCCTCAGGTATCCATGTTATGCAATATGTTAGCTTTTTTCTTTTTTTAAGATAGTCGATTTTTGTTGTTGTTTTTCATTGATATCTCACGTTTCATTTCAGTGATTTGTATCATTTGTTCTATGCAGATTGATGGCTCCACTTTACGGACTATCTGTATGCAGCATGGGCCGCTTTTGACCTTTCACCTTGGTTTGACCCAAGGCAGTGCTCTGATTCGCTACAGTACTCGCCAAGAAGCAGCCAAAGCCCAGAGTGCACTTCACATGTAAGTGTCTGAAAAAACATATCCTGACCCAGAACCATAAATGTAATGGTGATAATAGTTTAAAAAAAAATCCCCACAGAATTTGAATTTTTCACATTTTAGCACCTTATGAAAACCAGTTCCCACCTGGTTTAAATATCACTATTATATGAAACATGGTTGCAATTGCAAGAAAGTCACATTGAGAAATATAGTGTCACGGTACATTTATGAAAAGTAAATGTGCAGTGAGATGAGAAAAGTTACTTTGTGAGATGTTACAAGGAGCAAAGGACCGTATTGTACGTTACTTTTTGGCATGTATGTATTGTCACAACTGACAAATAACTATTACAACATAGTTTGTTTTACTGTGTGGTGGAAATGGGCATCCATACTATTTTTTTCCTGTCTGTAATCTTTGACATTTTTATCGCAGGTGTGTTTTGGGCAACACCACAATCCTGGCCGAGTTCGTGAGTGAGGAGGAGGTTGCTCGCTATTTTGCACATTCCCAGGCGGGATCTGGTGGAAGTGACAGCGGAGGTAGCGGGGCCGGTGGCGTGGCTGTCTCCGGGCCCGCAGGCGTGACTGGGTCGTCGGGGGCTGGAGCTGTGGGTACAATCAGCGCTGGGAGTAGCGAGCGAGATCGGGCCGGAGTGGGAAGTTTGACCGCAGGAGGAAGCAACAACGGTGGCGGAACTGGGCCCTCTGGCACTGCCTGGCAGAGTTTGGATGGTACGGGCAACTCCGCTGACCCATCCTCTGCCCAGGGAGCAGGCCTGAGCATTTTTGCCCAGTGGAGCAGCAATGGTGCAGGCGGCAGTGTGGGCAGCAACACCGGGGTCGTTGATCCCGGCAGAGCAGGGTTGTGGGGTGGCATGACTCCAGGGTACACAAGCAGCAGTCTGTGGGGGTCTCCAGCCATGGAAGATCGACACCAGATGAGCAGCCCTGCAGCACTGTTGCCTGGAGACCTGCTGGGTGGAGGCGGAGACTCTATCTGACTGATGCAGCCACTTACAGATGAATAGACATGCAGCAAGACACACACACACACACAAACAGATGTATAAATATAACAGTTATCCTCCTATATTATTACAAACAGACGCAGGAATATAGGAACATTAATCAGAATACAGGCAATTTGTGTACATGCCTTCTGTCACTCGGAAGGGTGGATAATGCATAAATATACATCCAAGTATTTAGCATACATTCGTAACAACCATGATAAGCACTCAAACAGCAGATGCAGATAAACACTCAAGTGCTGAGAAACAGACCGACTGCATTACAAAACCGAGCAAAATGCATTAAGACAAAATTCTACAGATGACACTGGTTAATGTACACACTCATTTTTACCCGAGCAGTGTTCTGAGGTCCCCGTAATCTGATCTCCACAACGCGGAAGAGCAGTGTGTGGAAGTAAGGCAGTATAGATACACACGCATGCACACACACCGACACATCCCATTTCTTCTTACCCTTAAATGAAGACTTCAGCAAGACTTGAACAGGACATGCAAACAGTTGGACTTAAATACTGACTCAACTGGATGAATCCTAAACCTTGAGGTCATAAAGATCACACTCGCATACTGAGACGCACTCACTCAGGCGTGCACTGTAAAGGAGAAACCAGACAAAAAAAAAAGGACAAAAATATGCATCATACAATGTTTGTTGAACGCTCACGTTGTTACGGCTCCATTTTCATGCAGACTCAAATTACTCAAACACTGTTCTGATGTCTGACAAACTGTATCTTGTCTTTTTTTGTTTTAAATGGTGAAACCAGATATGTTTTTTTTTCCCAAACGCTGACCTCGTATTTTTTTCCTTAATCGAGTATGTTGTCATAATGACGATCACTTGGATGTTACTTAGCTGTACAAGGTGCCCTTTCTGCCTGTGTGTGCATGAGTAAAGTCCCAGGTAAAGGACGTGACGTTCTGAGTGTTTGTGAGGCATTGATGAATGTGCGGCAGCCAGAGATTAACAAGTGTGGTGCATTTACAAAGATCAGTGCTGGATTTAGGGAGGTGAGTAAATGTATGAATGACAGCTTATTTCAGGTGTTTGATGTCTATGTGTGCATGATATGTATGCAGGTGTGGCTGTTTGTTTGCGTGTGTGTGAGAGAGTAGACAGCAAGTTCAAGAACATTGGCACTAATGAATATTTCTTAAGTTGTGGTTTTAGCAGCCTTTTTTGTTTTATATATTGTCTGAATTGCAATAATTATAATAAAGAAAAAGATTTTTTTAGAAGATGCAACCAACTGAAGGCATTCATACTGAAACATGAAACATGCCAAACCTTATTGTACCAAGCTGAGCTGGATGGGTGTTTTAGGAACACTTCAAAGTTACCAGTTGTTTATTTTTGTTGTTGTGTACCATTATAAATTAAGGCGGGCTTTATCACTCGTGTTCAGGTTTTTTTGTTTTTTTTGTTTCTGATTTTACAAAAGAAATTAATTTAAAAAAAGAACAAGACAATTAATAAAGGTTGAATTTAATTCGGTTGTCAATTGTATGCATTTTCTTTTATAATGTCACTCTTGTTGAATGTTTTCACTGTGAGAATTTATTCCTATATACAGTACTATAATCTTTTATTTGCAACCTGTTTCGAATGGATGAGTTTCTCGACTCTTTGCTCTCTGACTTTCTACATGATAAAGTTTTTTTTTTTTTTACTTGACACAATTAGACAGCTATAAATTATTTATAACTGCCAATACTGTTTTATAGTTTAGTTCTTTTGTATGACTTTTCCAGGTCTAGAAATAAATGAGACTCCCTCACATATGATGGGTAACCCTGGTATATACAGGTCCTGCTCAAAAAATTTGCATATTGCGATAAAAGTTCATTATTTTCCATAATGTAATGATACATATTAAACTTTAATTATTTTAGATTCATTGCACACCAACTGAAATATTTCAGGTGTTTTATTGTTTTATTACTGATGATTTTGGCATATAGCTCATGAAAACCCAAAATTCCTGTCTCAAAAAATTAGCATATCAAGAAAAGGTTTTCTAAATGAGGTACTAACTTTATCATCTGAATAAACTAATTAACTCTAAACACCTGCAAAAGGTTCCTGAGGCTTTAAAAAAAAAAAACAGCCTGGTTCATTACTCAAAACCGCAGTCATGGGTAAGACTGCCGACCTGACTGCTGTGCAGAAGGCCATCATTGACACTCAAGCGAGAGGGTAAGACACAGAAAGAAATTTCAGAACGAATAGGCTGTTCCCAGAGTGCTGTATCAAGGCACCTCAGTGGGAAGTCTGTGGGAAGGAAAAAGTGTATCAAAAAATGCTGCACAACGAGAAGAGGTGACCGGACCCTGAGGAAGATTGTGGAGAAGGACCGATTCCAGACCTTGGGGGACCTTCAGAATTAGTGGACTGAGTCTGGAGTAGAAATATCCAGAGCCACTTTGCACAGGCGTGTGCAGGAAATGGGCTACAGGTGCCGCATTCCCCAGCTCAAGCCACTTTTGAACCAGAAACAGCGGCAGAAGCGCTGGGCTACAGAGAAGCAGCACTGGACTGTTGCTCAGTGGTCCAAAGTACTTTTTTCGGATGAAAGCAAATGTTGCATGTCATTTGGAAATCAAGGTGCCAGAGTCTGGAGGAAGACTGGGGAGAAGGAAATGCCTGAAGTTCAGTGTCAAGTACCCACAGTCAGTGATGGTCTGGGGTGACATCAGACCATCTGGCTGCTGGTGTTGGTCCACTGTGTTTTATCAAGGCAGGGTCAATGTAGCTAGCTATCAGGAGATTTTGGAGCACTTCATGCTTCCATCTGCTGAAAAGCTTTATGTTCACAGTGCCAAAACCACTGGTAAATGGTTTACTGACCATGGTATTACTGTGCTCAGTTGGCCTGCCAACTCTCCTGACCTGAACCCCATAAAGAATCTATGGGATATTGTGAAAAGAAAGTTGAAAGACACAAGACCCAACACTCTGGATGAGCTTAAGGCCGCTATCGAAGCATCCTGGGCCTCCATAACACAGGCTGAGTGCCTCCATGCCACGCCCCATTGAAGCAGTCATTGCTGCAAAAGGATTCCCGATCAAGTATTGAGAGCATAACTGAACATAATTATTTGAAGGTTGACTTTTTTTTGTATTAAAAACACTTTTCTTTTATTGGTCGGATGAAATATGCTAATTTTTTGAGACAGGAATTTTGGGTTTTCATGAGCTGTATGCCAAAATCATCAGTATTAAAACAATAAAACACCTGAAATATTTCAGTTGGTGTGCAATGAATCTAAAATAATGAAAGTTTAATTTGTATCTTTACATTATGGAAAATAATGAACTTTTATCACAATATGCTAATTTTTTGAGAAGGACCTGTGTAAAAATTTAAATTTATGCATTTGGCAGATTGATATATGTACACACACACATTATATATATATATATATATAAAGTTTTGAGTGCATCAAATATTTAATTTGCACAAAAAAAGCAAATTTTTAAAACAAGCCAGTCATTGTTTATGAACGTAAACATTTTTAAATAAGGTACCAGAGTACCAAGGCTATCAGAACCATCACAGTATATTTTAAATGCTAAATACATCTTTACCATGGGTCAAAACGTGCTTTCTAATATTAGTTTTGAATGAGAACGATAGAAAAGTCTTGAAGTTGTCGTGCGTGAGAACGAGGCTGCGTGCGCACGTCGAGCGCGCGGCCCCTTGAAGTGATCCGGGTCCTTCCTCTAGTTTGTGAATGACATCATTTCAGAGAGAAGTGCGCTGGGATACAAACAAGGGAGGCTGCAGCTCGCTAGCCCGCTAATGCAAGTAGGTCAATCCATGTGCTGAGATATGAAATCAAGGATTTAAAAATCTGAGGAGGAAATCAGTGATTGGAATTACATTTGTGATGAGACGTTTAAAATTACGCTTGCACTCTCCGCTGTCCAGGGTCCTGTTTTACGAGCGCAAGCCTGTCGACCAGCCTCACTTTTCCACCACCCTCACGTTAGGTAAGAAAGACGGTCCTGCTTTTAAGGTCACATCAGGACATGAGTGTTTAAGATTCATTTAGCTGTCCTGAATACACGTCATTGTCGCCGCTATTAACAGTTTGTGAAACCTCGGGATCAACATGGTCTTGGGTGCGGCTGCTTCAAAATTTGCAGAAAACCGCTGAAGACAGATTCGTCTTGTGTGTTCAATTATTCAAACGCCGTAAAACACTCACGAAAATGGGTTGTTTTCAACGGATGCCTTATTGTAACGCTCATAGTTTGCACACTGATGATCTGCGTTGATGCCGAGATTAAATATTAACCTCTTCATTGCAAGTTCGTGGGAAATGAACGGCATCTGTGTTCGGATCACATCACATGACTCAGATGTCAGATGCACGAGTGCCAGTGCTTTTCTGCCTGAGATGTGAATTCAATCAGAGCTGCTGAAAACCATAATGTTAGCAATAAAATAAAATGCTGAAATATAATTGTTTAAGGAGACTAATCTACGTCATGCTAATATTATTATTTCTTTGATTCTAAGGCTGTTTTTAGGGAAGGAATCATGGAGTTACGTGTTGGGAGTAAATACCGTCTCGGGCGAAAGATTGGAAGCGGCTCCTTTGGTGATATTTACTTGGGTAAAAATATTATTGACGTGAAATGGCTACTAATCTAGATTTCATGAAAGTGTTGTGCCCTGATGTTGTGAAAAAATACACTCTTCCAGGTGCAAATATCACATCGGGAGAGGAGGTAGCCATTAAACTGGAGAGTGTGAAGACTAAACATCCACAATTACATATTGAGAGCAAGTTCTATAAGATGATGCAAGGTGGAGGTGAGAAATGATCTCCGTCCGTATTGTTTCTGATGCTGCGAATGGCTTTCTAGAATTGTCTCTTTTCAACCTTAGTGGGTATTCCCTCGATCAAATGGTGTGGTGCTGAAGGGGACTACAATGTCATGGTGATGGAGCTCTTGGGTCCGAGCTTGGAGGACCTGTTCAACTTCTGCTCAAGGAAATTCACACTGAAAACTGTCCTGCTGCTGGCAGACCAGATGGTAATTGCATTGTATAAGCAAGATCTTCAAGAACAAATATTATCCGGCACTGTTTTTATAATGTTATTATCCTTGCAACATGATACCTTGTGTCTTATCGAGGGGATTACTTTTGAAAGTAATGAGGCTTGTGGGGAAAACGGGTGAAATCCTATAGATTTACACTGAAGGGAAGATCTGAGCCATGTATAGGAATCGTAATATCATAGAAACTTGCCATTAAACAACCACGCGGAACATCCTTGATTGGCATGACGAATGTGTGTGTAGATAAGTTTGAGTGATTAATAATCAGTATCTGACCTGACGAAAAGATATTTATTAAATGTAATAAACGTCATGTTAAATATGTAACAGCATTTTGACCTTTTATAAAGATCATCTGGTCATTATCTTTTAAATGCATCATTATGCAAACACATGAGGAGAGTCTTCGGATGAAAGATCCTTGACTGAAAGATCAATATGCCACTACGTTTCTCTCCGATCAATAGGAAATTAAATTAAATTGAATGTTGAGGATTTTACCTGTGACAAGATGATAAGTAGTATGTCCCAAAGCTTGCCTTCACAAGTATGTACTTTTTCTTCTCAAAAGTAGACAAATTGGGATGCAGCAAGGGGTGCTCCTGGAGGACACTGTCCTGCAGAGTTTAGCTCCAACTTGACTCAACACACCTGCTTGGAAGTGTCTAGTATGCTTAGTAAGCCCTTGATGAGCCGGTTCAGGTGTGTTTAATTGGGGTTGTAGCTGAACTCTGCAGGACAATGGCCCTCAATGAGTAGCATTAGACACCCCTGCTCTAAGATCCTAAATATGTGTGTTTAATAAGAGAGACACAGTGTTGAGGGTACTCCAGGACCAGGATTGGGAACCACTGCCCTAGGATCATAAATGCATGTTGTTTCTATATAAAATAGATCATAAATGTATGTAATTTATATAAAAGACTACATAAAGGGTTGTTATAAAAAAGTCCAGTTTATAATTTGATTAATCTGGCTGTAGATTGTTGTTGTTTTTTTGCTAATTTTTAGGAACAAATCAAATCCTAATTATTTTGTCCTAAAACATAATTGTAACCTAAAGAAGAAGTTATTTAAATTTTTAAATTTAAATAAATTTGTGACAACTGATTTGTTTCATGTTTATTCTTTCCAGATTAGCCGAATTGAGTACATACACTCCAAGAACTTCATTCACAGAGACATTAAACCTGATAATTTCCTGATGGGGCTTGGCAAGAAGGGAAACCTGGTCTATATCATAGACTTTGGCTTGGCAAAGAAGTATCGTGACGCCCGCACACATCAGCACATCCCATATCGTGAGAATAAGAACCTGACTGGCACTGCTCGCTATGCCTCCATTAACACTCATTTGGGCATTGGTAAGGGCAGCAGAGGGCCACTGAAATGCATTCTGTTACAAATTGACTCTATATTTTGGGTTACTCTAAATTTATCTTCCGTTTCCACAGAGCAATCTCGGCGGGACGATCTCGAGTCCCTTGGCTATGTTCTTATGTACTTTAACTTGGGTTCTCTGCCCTGGCAAGGCCTCAAAGCAGCCACTAAAAGGCAAAAGTATGAGCGAATCAGTGAGAAAAAGATGTCAACCCCAATTGAAGTTCTTTGTAAGGGCTATCCATGTGAGTAGATGTAATATGATCAGCTAGAAAATCATATGAAATTTAATTTCTCATTTAACTCTTTTATTTTTTTCTTACATCTCTCTAGCTGAATTTTCAACCTACATGAACTTCTGCCGCTCACTCCGATTTGATGACAAGCCTGACTACTCCTACTTGAGACAGCTGTTCAGGAACCTTTTCCACAGACAGGGATTTTCATACGACTATGTGTTTGACTGGAACATGCTGAAATTTGTAGGTTTTAAAACATTTTGTATTATTTAATGTGGTGCATTAAATAAGTGTGCATTATATTTCTCACCTTGTGGGTGTTTCAGGGCTCCAGCAGGACAGCAGAGGATAAAGAGAAGGAGCAGAGAGGAGAAGGAGAAGAGAGGGATGAGAGGACCGGCGGTGGACCACCGGGTTCTGCGGCTCATGCTTTGCCCACTGGCCCCAACCTCCCAGCCCCTAACAGGGTCCGCAATGGCCCAGACCCGGCCAGCTCAACACCTGCCTCCCGTGTTCCACAGTCAGGTGAGTCTGAGAATGAGCAGAGGTATAATTCATGTCTGTTCTATTTATGAGCAGGTTGTTTTTGAATGACGTGGTTTCTCTTCCTTATGAAACTGTATCCTTAAGACCTTCTGTGTTGTTTGTATTTAAAATCGGAACTTAAAACTCTGTTGTTTTGTCTCACAGGGAATGCGTCTCCAAGAGCAGGCCGAGGAGCTGAGCGGGAAAGGAGAGTGTGTTTACGGCTGCACCGCGGTGCTCCTGCAAATGCCTCCCCTGACCTCCCTCTCCGTCATGATCAGATCCGTATCACTCCCCCACAGGTTTCCGTTCACGTACTAGTTCTTCGCTGTAATTCCCTGATATGTATTTTTGCTCTGACTTCTCTGTCTCTCTCACACAGGTCAGCGTTCCATTCGAACACATGGGGAAATGAGCTCTGCAAGTTCACGCTCATTTACTGTTTTTAGGAGGTTAGTGTTTTTTATTCTGGATCTTGCAATTTATACACACAATGACTTGAATACCCTCTTCTATGATAAGCATGTTTTTAATTTCTGAATGGATTGCCTACGTCGCTTTACACCATTCAGATGATTCCAGTAGCTTTCACCAAAAGGGTCATGAAAAATTGAAATGCATGGTTGAGCTTTTTCATATGGAACAAGAGGTGACAAAGGCTAAAGATGTCAGTCGTACAGTTAGCTGGGTCGAAAGGAGGCTTTAACCTACCTAATATTAAAATATATCAGCTCTTCACCTATCTGAGGTTCATTTCTGATTAGATAGGAAAAGATGTCTCCTTTATGTGGTTAGATATTGAAACAAGTTTGTCCAAATACACATTACAAGACAGGTTGTTCTTTAGAAGTTTTAAAGCCATTAAAGAAAGTTGAACAATTACATTAAAGAAAACAACTATTTTACGGAACGATGGATGCAGACTTCAAGTCTTGGTATGAAAAGGGTGTGGTGAAGCTCAAGACTTGTTTAGTGATGGTGATCTAATGTAATTTCAACAAATTATGGATTAATACACATTTCTGAAGTCTGTATTTTTCAGATTTTTGCAAATGAGTCATTTAATTTAAAGAAGAACAACTTTAAATGATAATCTTGAAATATCTCCAGTTAAGAAATTACTGTTTCAAACATCTGGGAAAGCATCGATAATTCTTTATGTGAACGAACGGGCACAGACACACAGAGAATTAGGAAATTATGGAAAGGGGAGTGGTTATTTCCAATTGATAAGGATATTTGGGACAGGTTTGTACATTGTAGACATGCTTTTAATAATTGCTTTTCCCTTTTTTGTCTCAAATGCAAGGCTGAAATTGGAGGCACTCTGACCCATGGTTTATGGTCATGTCGGCTGATAAAGAAATATTGGAATAACGTGCTTCATGAAATGCAAAAAACTTGAAACTAGACCTCATGTCACTGTTACTGGGCTTGCTGAGAGATAATTTAACTTTTGAGGCTAATAAGACCTTTCAATATCATGACTTTTGCAGCACAAAAAAAACATTATTCTCTGTGAAATGATGGCAAAACTTAATGAAATTGATAACATTGTAATACCTCACATGTCTCAATATATGGCAGTATTTTTGTAATTATCTGGACCCTAGAGTTGCAGACATTTTGTTGTTTGGATTTTACTAATGAGGATTTTGCATATCCATAATGGGAGCTAATATATATGTTGCTAATATGTTGTTGTTAATCTATTCTCTCTTAAAATAATTAATATATCACCATATTACTGTTCTTACTGTATTTTTCTATCAAATAAATGCAGCCTTTGTGAGTCTTTTGTGAGACTACTTACAAAAACATTTGTAAAAATCTCCCGTTCAGTCTTTCCTTTATTCTGATTAACTTCTGTTGCTAAAGTGTGTTTTCATTTATTTCATTTTGCAGGATTACAACAGACAACTCCCCTAAAGCATTTATTTTCATCTTTCTATGTAAAACGGGAGTGTGACACAGAGGCAGGAAGCAGAAAGATATGAACCACATTTTTTGTAACGGACAAAGTGCTCCCCCATCCTCACGCGCTGCAGGTTGTTGCTGTTAGGATGAGACATCAAAGATACAGACGCATGTGGACAGTGGATTGCCAGGTTTATCGAGGATCGTAAGACTCAAACGGTGGAAGCGGAAAAGAGAATTTTTACCTGCAACCTGATGAAGTTGATTCTGGTTGTTCTCTGTTTTGTCTGAAATGTCGGGAAAAAGAAGGACTTGCTTGTTGGACTGTAAAGTTAAAATTGAATATTGATAGAGTGTATCAAATGTATCCCTCGCACTGTTACTTTAACACACAAAAAGTGTTGTATGTTGACACCTTACTGACATATGAGGTTTTGTGGAACCATCTTTTCCATGTTAAATTTTAAATATGCAAATGTTAAGAATTTCCAAGAATGTTGTTTCCAGTCAAACTGGTGTTTTGGCTGTAGACGTCACTGAATGGATGTGTCTTGATTGTGCATTAAACAGATGACAGGTAAATTATTGGAGGTATTGATAACAATATCTGCTGTAGTGAAATAACCTAAAGCTCAATTTGAGCATTAAAGGCCTGAACTCCTCGTAAAATTACACAGCTTGAACCATATGGTGTACTGAAAATTTGATATGAAGACTCCTGCATTGACATTATGACAACCTCATTTATAAATAAACACACATATCAAAGTACAAGTGTTTTAGCTTGTTGAACATCGTGGAACTTGCTGAACTTAATTAAAACTTAAAACTTGGTAAAAAGTACTATGACCAGCGCGAACTTCAGTTTACCCCTTTAAAAAGATTCATAAGAAAAATAACAGACAGAAAGTAACTAGATTGATAGTTATAAAACTGTAATTTTTTAAAGTATTATTTATTGCATTAAATGAAAAGACAAAAATACATATGCATTTCTTTTTGGATTCTCATTCCCTTTCCCCCCACAATTCCATGATAGTAAGTAAAATTAAACACATACGCACAAACACACATTTTTAACCAAATACAATTTCAACCAGGCCATACAGTTTATTTTATTGTAATATCTAAAGGTATAATATACATGAGCTCACTTAACTGTAAAATAAATTAGATACTGTAAAATATATTAGATTACAATACGGTGATTATATACGAAGTATGTTTTAGTATTCATCTCTATAATTCTAGCAACCGTTTGAAGATTATTACATAATCCTTAAAAATGCATCGATTTCTTGTAAATTAAGACACATGACTTTTATTTTGAAATGTTTGAAGGTATATCTCTTAGAGAAAAAAAGCTGTTTGGTGTGGCAGACTTCACAGCCCCTTTCCACTTTTATCCCCGTTAAACTAATCCGCAAGAGATTTTATTCAGCGGCAAGGGGAACTGGAAAAGGAGGAACAAGCTTTCAACGCAATTTAACTAGCATTGCGTATAAAATCATTTAGAAGGGTCGTGAAATACACTTTAAACAGAGTAAAGACGCGGTGAAGTACTACATGGGAACAAATATAGAAGAACGGAGCGCAGATTTCCTGGCAGAGATCAACGGCGCTGGGATATAAACATGGATGACGGGCACCAGCGATGGATCTGAGGAATTAAGGCCGAATCGCTTCCCGTTCGCTTTCCTTTGCGCGCCGAATGGTTTTAAATCTGTGTTTATGTTATTGGTAAGTTGCTCTTGTTTCTTTTCTTTGCAGAGTTTTTTTCATTCTAATTTTCGGACGAACTACAACTATGCGAATACGTTTAATTGAACTGCTCTTCCAAATAATGTCCAACAACCAAAAATAACAGTTCTGTCACTGTGGTTTTACCGTCATTCAAACCCGTTTGACTTTCTTTTCCACTGGTCGCTGTTGTCGTTCATTGTATGACTTTCCCCCATTGAATGTACATGAAAGATTCAGAAAATATTTTGTTATCGAGGAAAGTTGATCTCAACAACGTATCAAAAACGTTGAAAATAAAGAGAAAATCTAAGAGAAAAAATAAAAATCTTTAAATTTTTAAAAATTAATATTATATTTATAGATTTACACACACACACACGTATACATACGGTAGATTACAGGTTTACCCGGTAAACACGCATATATGTATATTTATACACACACACACACACACACACACACACACACACACACACACACATATATATATATATATATATATATATATATATATATATATATATATATATATATATATATATATATATATATATATATATATATAATGTGAGCTTTCATTTACTAACATGTGAGACACTAACATGCAAACACGTATGCGTAATTTTAAATAATACTTTTTTAATATAATTTTATATATATATTTTTTTATTTAGTTCTAAGGTAAGTTATCATTGTAAATTGTCAATTTTTGTTTTATTGAGTATTTTATTAGTACATTTTCACAAATGTAGTTGATAGATGTGCAACCAGTCTTTATACAATGTTAATCATTGTTAATAGGATGCACAGACATACATTTTTGCAGATTCTGATAATTCTTTATATTTGAAAGCCGATAAGCGATTTATTGGATGATAAATCTAAATCTGATTGCATTCTGGTTACAAATACAAAAGTCTCAATATTAAAAGCAGACAATTTTTAAGTCTTGTGCTGCACATGTTGCACTTAACTGAAATTTCCTGTTTTGAAGTGACTCCAATCATATCTCAAGCCATTTAAAAACATCATGGTGAAAAAGTATCTATTTTTACATGTTGGCCAAATTTTCTCATTAAGTTTATAACATTAAAAATGAGCGTATTGTGGCTGATATGTCGTGCATCCCTATTTATTAACTAATTTGTCCTCCAATTTCCTACATATCTTCATTACCTTTTCAATAAAGTCAGCATGAAATTAAGATATACCATGCATTCCATGCATATTATGCGTACTTTATAAAAAAAAAAAAAAAAGACCTTGTAATTTTAAATAAAAATATCATATTTCTATTTTGCATTAAAATGACACTCCTCGCTGGTGATGTATGCCAGACATGCCAAATAATTTCGGCCACTTAAACCCCACCACTTTCTTACAATTGAAAGCTCGCATTCAGATCCGCATTCAGATCCTTGCATTACAATATTTTTTTTTTCTCCGATAATCTGTTTTACTCGCATGTAGTTCACAAATCGATGGAAAGCTTCTGTCGCTACTTTCCTTCAATTGAGCCTTTAAGCTCTACCTATAGCCTTGATGATTTAACTTTAATTTCTTTGCTTGTCCACATTATTACAGAGAAATGATTCATGATTACATTGATTTCACACTCATTTGTCTGTCATTTCCTCTGATTCACTTTCATGGCATTTTAAAAATAACGAAAAATTGTTCTAGCATATCACATTTCTACTCTAGACCCTCTCATTCAGCAGCTTTGATCCTGATGTTGCCATATTACAGATTAACATCCTAATCTCTAATGCCGCAGCTTCTAAGACGTGACGTTCCCTTGTCTGATCACTTTGGAGAGGAAGTTGTCGGGATGGCTCCGGGCTCGCAAGCCACGATGGCCCCTGCTGGGCCCAACATCTCCTGGTTCCCAGAGGCTCCTCTGCTCACTCCAGAGCAGCCCATATTCCTCATGACGACGACGGCCCAGGCAGTGTCAGGCTTCTTTGTGTGGACAGCACTTCTACTCACTTGCCACCAGGTAAACAACCCCTAATTCAGCTGCTCTTGAGAATCTAAACGCAGTGCATTTCATTTTTGTCTTTCTTTCCCTCCAGATTTACATGCATCTGCGATACTACAGGTCTCCCAAAGAGCAGAGGCACATAGTGCGCATCCTTTTCATCGTACCCATCTACGCCTTTGACTCCTGGCTCAGTCTTCTCTTCTTTACCAACGACCAGTACTACGTTTACTTTGACACAGTCAGGGATTGCTACGAGGGTAGGCTTTTGTCCCACCTTACATCTGTTTTTTTTGCGTGCGGAGCTTTAAACACGACACCTTTACAGCCGACTCCTGCTCTCTGGATCTGCGGTCCGGTCAGCTGGGATTTCTCGAAGTGGTTGTTGCGTAGTAACCGTGTTAATCGCACATCAGTGGAGCGGATACACATGGATAAACTAATAAACCAGGTGCTCGTTTGACACCAGAATAATATAGTGCAGGGATATCGGTGTTAACTAAAACCTTAAAAATATATATATTTTCATTACTTGAAAATAAACATTAACTGAAAGAAAATAGGATATTAAAAAAGGATACATTTCTCATTTCCATTTAGTTTAAGTTGAAATACTACAATAATTAAAACGAAATAAATTAAAACTTAATAGCAAATCTATAAAACGTATTTTTATTAAAAATAAAAATAATTAAAACCATGCTGAAAAAGGAGTATATGAAAATAAAAGTGAATTGAAATTATTGACAGAAACAATAAAACTCTCTCAATGATACTGAAATAACACTGGTACAGTGTCACAGCTATATTCACATTAAGTATTTAAGTGATGATTTATTTTAGTTCTGGCTTGGTTGTAAATAGCAAGTGATATAATTTTGACTTAGAGTTAATTGGGTGTGAGACGTTGGGATTTTGAAGTGGGAAGGAGAGATTGGTGTGCTGCATTGCTGTTGGTCTCGTGACGCAGCAGTAAAACACACTGAAGAGCAGCTGTGGCTGCAGGGTCCGTGTGCTATATAGAGAGCTGAGCTCCAACCTCCACTGTCACACATACAAGAAGAGGACAAATTACCTCCCACTGCGGATGCTGTTAATATTGGCACCGTTCAGTCGCTTCATAAGCAAGAGCGCAGTTCTTGAATTTATCTACTTGCATCTCACAAGTTTCATTCCATTTTGCTTGATTTACCGTATTTTCCCCCATATAACCCGCAGACGCAGATAATCCGCACCCTCATATAGCCAGCGGGTTTTGTGTAAAAAATCGTTGGCGTAACCCCGCACCCATAGATTTATGGTACACAGTGCTTGTGCGCGAAATTCAAACAATAAGAAAACAAACACAAATCAGAATCAGAACAAAAAGAATGAGCAGTCTCTCCCGCTGTGCAGCAGCACTTCCCTTAAGAAGCATGTTGTGTTGATGATCGGATGAGATGAGAAGAGCACACCCTCATGGCACCACAGCCAATCACGTCTTCTTGCATGATTGCGATATAGCCCGCACCCTTATGTAACCCGCCGAAAATACGGTAATGGAGCGCAATTGGGTTCTGGATGTAAAAAAATCATTACATTATAGAAACTTTTTTTTTTTGTATCTACTCCATAAAAATGGAAAGAAATTAATACTTATATTTAGCAAGAATGCATTGAGAGAATTTTATAATAATTTACACACCCTGGCATTCTTTTTCTTTTATATAATGGCAGTGAATAACGACCAAAATCAAGCTTTTAAAATATATTTATTACCATTTGTTTGAAATATTAATAAATAAAATATTAATAATAATAAAAAAAACATATTACAGAACATTTATACATACATTCGTACATCACAGTTCACTGCTTTTCAGTCTGTAATATTATCTTTGCTGCTTTACCAAAGTTATTAGTTCTGCTGGAACTCAAGTTATCTGCATAATATACTGGACAATAATGTATAAGAGGTGGGCAGTTTAAGCATCCCATGCTGTCTGATTCAAAGGGAGTCCAAATTTTGTACAAATCTTTAGGTTTCCCTTTAGCTACAAATGTCAGCTTTTTGGAGGCAAGGCTGCTGGTCTTGCATTCAAAACCAAATCTACTGGGCATTGGTTAAGAGCAAAAGGAACATTTTCTTCAGTTAATTTACAAATTGTAAGCAGAATCTCCTTCCAAAATCTTTGACTCTCATCATACTCCCACATACAATGATAAAAGGTACCAATTTCTTTGCATTTTAAACGACTGTCAGGAATCTTGGATTAAACTTATGTAATTTGACCAGGGTAATGTAGGACCGCAGGAGCCATTGGTAGAATTATATTGTACATTGTGTCTGGTTTTGATGTTGTGGTTTTGGGCAATTAAATAAGATTCTATCCATTCTTCTTTAGCTTATGTATCAGGATGGAAGTATGATCGACAGGAAGATATTTCTAAAGTACTCTCGTTTGATCTCTCTCTCTCTCTCTCTTAAATAAAGACACAACATTTTTACAGAATGGTCCCAATGCAACACGTGTTCTATGGGTGTGCGCTGGTTTATAAATGTATTATTTATTGAAATAAATGGCTGTTGGTCTCCTGTGGTTGACTGTGAGTTCAGGAGACTCTATTAACGCTGTATACTTCACTCTGACTCGCCCACAAGCTGTGAGAAATCAACATTAATAAAAACACGGCATGAAATACACTCATGTATTAAGGTGAGGTGAATATAATCATTCTGGTTATTGTGCCAGATGTGATTCTCATTAGACAACCAGAGTTCCAGTCTGGAAATATTCAAATAAGGATTTCTAAGCAATGGATTCATGTTGTGTTTTTATTTTTATTGTAAAACAGATCAGACCACAATCTCAGAAAGTAGCTATTATGTCTGTTTTCGAAGCAATTGATGGTAAAATTTTGGAAGAAACAGTACAGCACCTTAAAACATCAACCTGCGCCCTTGACATACTTCCCACATCTTTTTTCAAAAGCGTGTTTAACTGTTTAGAAGCAGATATCCTAGAAGTGGTAAATGCCTCACTTCTTTCTGGGACTTTTCCAAATTCCCTAAAAACTGCAGTTGTTAAACCCCTTCTGAAAAAGAGCAATCTGGACAACATCATATTGAGCAATTACAGACCAATCTCAAATCTACCTTTCATAGGCAAGATCATTGAAAAAGTTGTTTTCAATCAGCTGAACAAGTTCTTAAGCTTGAATGGATACTTTGACAACTTTCAATCTGGTTTCCGACCACATCACAGCACAGAGACAGCACTCATAAAGATAATAAATGATATTCGTCTTAACACAGATTCAGGTAAATTATCAGTGCTGGTTTTACTCGACCTCAGTGCTGCGTTTGACACTATAGATCACAACATTCTCCTTGACAGGCTGGAAAACTGGGTTGGGCTTTCTGAGATGGTTCTTAAATGGTTCAGGTCATACTTAGAAGGGAGAGGTTATTATGTGAGTATCGGTGACCATAAGTCTGAGTGGACATCCATGACATACGGAGTCCCTCAAGGTTCAATACTTGCACCCCTCCTGTTCAACTTATATATGCTGCCACTGAGCCAAATAATGAGAAATAACCAATTGCATATCACGGCTATGCAGATGACACCCAGATTTACCTTGCGTTATCACCTAATGATTACAGCCCCATTGACTCCCTGTGTCAATGCATTGATGAAATTAAAAACTGGATGTGCCTAAACTTCCTTCAGTTAAACAAAGACAAAACTGAAGTCGTTGCATTTGGAAACAAAGATGAAGTTCTCAAAGTGAACGCATACCTTCACTCTAGGGGTCAAACAACTAAAAATCAGGTCAGGAATCTTGGTGTGATTTTGGAGTCAGACCTGAGTTTCAGTAGCCATGTAAAAACAATAACTAAATCAGCATATTATCATCTCAAAAATATTGCAAGAATTAGATGCTTTGTCTCCAATCAAGACTTAGAGAAACTTGTTCATGCTTTCATCACCAGCAGGGTGGATTATTGTAATGGGCTCCTCACCGGCCTTCCCAAAAAGACCGTAAGACAGCTGCAGCTCGTACAGAACGCTGCTGCCAGGATTCTGAGCAGAACCAGAAAATATGAACACATCACACCAGTCCTTAGGTCCTTGCACTGGCTTCCAGTTAAATTTAGAATTAATTTTAAAGTACTGTTACTTGTTTATAAATCACTCAATGGTCTAGGACCTCAATACATTGCAGATATGCTCATAGAATATAAACCTAACAGATCACTAAGATCATCAGGATCAGTCACTTAGTAATACCCAGGGTTCACTCAAAGCAAGGAGAGTCTGCTTTTAGCTGTTACGCCAGCCGCAGCTGGAACCAGCTTCCAGAAGAGATCAGGTGTGCTCCAACAGTAGCCACATTCAAATCAAGACTCAAAACACATCTTTTTACCTATGCATTTGCAGATTGAGCACTGTGCTATGTCCGAACTGTTTGCATTTTATTTTATATGTATTATCTTTTTATTCTTTTAATCATTTTTAATGTTTTATTTTTATCATTCTTCTTTATGTAAAGCACTTTGAATTACCATTGTGTATGAAATGTGCTATACAAATAAACTTGCCTTGCCTATTTATTTTTATTTCTCACAACTTGTGTGCTTTTTCTGGGCAAGTCAGAGTGAAATGCGACTAATAGTGTTTCTCAGAAGACCATCTGCCAAGGTCAGGATGTTCATTAAATAATACGTTAAATTTTGGTTTGTTTTTCACCAAACCATATTGTATAACCGCAGAACATTTGGAATATATGACGCATTGCATTGGATCATTCTGTGACACTTATTCGATTTTGGTTATTATTCACTCCAATTTATGGTTAATGCACTGCAGAATGGTTATTCTTTTAAATAGTATTATTATTTCACAATATTATTGTTTTACTGTATTTTTGATCAAATAAATGCAGCCTTTGTGAGACTTTTCAAAAAAACAAAACAATGTACCAAACCCCAAAGTATGAACATTAGTGTACGGGACGTTTTGATGCATCTCCGATCTGGTTGGTTTGGTCCATGCATTAGAACTCTTAATTGAAGACGTTTCTGAGAAAATGAATGGAAACAATACCAAGACTACTGAAAATATATATAATTTTTGTGGGTGTCCTATAATCTCTGGTGTAGAAAAGCACATGGTATACTCAAAGGATGAAGAATGCTGGCATTTACAGTCTTTTTTAGATAATTTTTTTTGGGGCCATGGCCAGACATCACAGGGGATGTTTTGGCGTTCACCACTGTGCTATTGTTTGGCATTATCTTTTGTTGGTGTTTGGTGAGAAACAGATGAGGCGATTTAGTCTGAAAGGTCTGCTTTGCTTGCCTGTCTTTTCCACAGTATGAGATTAAACTGGATAAGGAACATTTTTTTAGGATCTTCTGTTTAATCCACAAAATTCTTTACTATCAATTGTGTTTTCTGTTTTTGACTTGAATCTCTGGTTTTGTATCACCCTCATGAGATAAAATAATTGCAATTATATTACAGTGAAACCCACTTATCTCGTTCTCGGTTAACTCACCAACCGGCAACTATTACCCAACGTTTTTGAAGTGGAACCGGCGAATTCCCTCATTGTCTTAGCATTTTCTTATCGGTTATGGCGATTCTTTTATCTCGAGCACAAACGAGGGACAAATTCGCCACCCAACATCGGTTATCTCGATCCCCGTGACTAATGATTGTACCGAGTTCACTGCGCATGCGCTGAGTTCGCGTTGCACGTGCATCACGGTCCGTATGGTCGCTCACTCCAATGATGCTTCTCACTCTTGCGGCGCAGTGTCGTGCAGCCGCAGAAGAACTCACGGAAGTGGTGGAAAAATCAAGTCTTACGGATGCTATCTTGGAGGAGTTAGCATTACTGTCCAGGAATTCCCAGATTACATTGACATCGACAAAGACGTCGTTATGTGTGTTGTGACTGTGTTTACGCTGTGAGCGAAATTGTTTGCAATGTTGGAGAATATAATTAAAGGTTTGTATCGAGAATCGAAGGTGTTTTTTATTGTATACTGGTAAATCTCTGCTGTTAGTTGGTGCACATATGCCTTTTGTTGTTAGCAAACATTTTTATAGCACGCCGATCGCTTCATCAAACAAATCGCCATATTGGCTGTTGGTTATCTCGATCCTCGGTTATCTCTACGCTTTTTTGCAACCCCCAAGGCCGTCGACATAACCGGTTTCCACTGTACAATGCTAATTCAATCTATCTTTGAATATTTTTTGCAGCATTTGTGATCTATAACTTCTTGAGCCTTTGTTATGAATACCTTGGAGGAGAGAGCGCTATCATGGCAGAGATCAGAGGAAAACCCATTGAGTGAGTGTCATATTCCAGTTATTCTCATGTGAACGTGGTTTTTGTTAATACAGTGCTGAATGCATTTATGCAACTTTAACTTAAGTAAAAACATCACATCTTATGTGAAACCTGTCTTTTTTTTTTTGCGTCAGGTCCAGCTGTATATACGGAACATGTTGTCTATGGGGCAAGACCTACTCCATTGGCTTCCTTAGATTCTGCAAGCAGGTTTGAATATTAAACACCTTAAAATCACCTTTTAAAAATCAGTTTTCCATATATTTTTGATTCATTTGTTTGTTCATTCTTTTCACAGGCCACTTTACAATTCTGTGTGGTAAAACCCCTGATGGCCATGATTACAGTCATCCTACAGGCCTTTGGGAAATATCGGGATGGAGACTTCAAGTATGTGCTTCTCATGCGGCGTCTGATCTGTGGCTGTGTTAAACTCTGATTCAGATGATTCAAGATTCAGAATGTCTGTATGGAACTGAACACTTGAGCTTAGAATTTTGTTTCTGATCCCACAGTGTCGCTAGCGGTTACCTGTATGTGACTATCATCTACAACATCTCCGTCAGCCTGTCCCTCTACGCCCTCTTCCTGTTCTACTTTGCCACCCGAGACCTCCTCAGCCCCTACAGGCCCATGCTCAAGTTCTTCATGGTCAAATCGGTCATCTTCCTCTCCTTCTGGCAAGGTCAGCAGATCTGCCGCTAACAACATTTTATTTATTTATTAAAACCTGCTCCACCCATGAAATAACTGTCTTTTTCAGATGACGTCAATAGGCATTTATGCTACCCAATTATTTCTTTAGGCATCTGCATGTAATGTCAGTTCTTTAGGCCTTGTTTACACCTGGGATTAAGATGCATTTTGGTGAGTCAGGTCACAGGTGGACGACGCTAAATCTAGATGTAAACAACAACTTTTTACCACTTCCAGAGGTAGTCGAAAACCCATTTGACTGGATTGCTTTCGTAATCCACATGTACAAATGTGGTCAAATGTGTTCGAACATCGCAAAAGATCTGCTCTCCGCCTACGGTCTTAATTCGTAAACATTTTGGGAAGTGACCAAGCCAGATGGGATTTAAACTTTGTTGGATGAAGAAAAAACTTGTTTACATTTACATCTATGCATTTGGCAGACTTTTTTATCCAAAGCGACTTACATTGCATTCAAGTTAAACGTTTATTAATTTGGTGCGATTTATTAATGGGATATTATAAATGGCTGACTTGTTGCTTTATCAGGCAATGACTTTGCATGGAGCTTTTGCCCATGAAGCCAACCCATGATGTTTTTTCTCACTTGAAAGAACATCAGAAGTGGGAAAATGTTGGTCAAAAATGTATCTTTACACACAAACTTTTTTTTTGAATAACTGTAACAGAATTGAATGGAATATCAAAGGTAGTGAAGGATCTATTCATTCCCTCAATTTTAATCAATCATGGCCACATTGTACAAAATGATTCCCTCGTTTTGATTTAGTTAAAACAAGGGAGCAAATAATTTTATTGTGAGCAAGACTTAGTCAAATGAGAGAAGAAATTATTATATTGTGCGCACAATTTAGTAAAACATGCAAACAAATCATATCATCTGCCCATTTACTTAAATCAAGAAAACGAATTACAGTGTATTAGTAAGTCTTGGGAATTATTTATTAATTCTTGCCCACAATATACATATTTATTCCTGCATATCATGTCCGTACTAGTGTTCGATGACTGATTTAAGTTGACGTGAAGCTGCGTGCAAAAAGCATTTAAAGCAGGGGTCCCCAAACTACGGCCCGCGAAGCCCTCTCATCCGGCCTGCAGAGACCTTTTTGTCTATGAAAAAAAATACATAATTTTACGTGTATCCAGCCAAGATCAGCTGCCGCTTACGTGGACGTTATGTTTTTACCAAATTAAAATAGAGGCGCGCAGTAGTGCGTTCCCTTTCTAGAGTAGGAACGAGATGTTGCAATGAAATGAACTCCTCCCTTTCACGTAATCTCTGAAACCTTATAGGATAACACCAGTTGACAACTGGCCCATGCGGTTCACGGTAGCGCGATGCGGTTCTGGCAGACAGACAGTATAAACCGCATAAGAGCGACAATTGCGTCAGAATATTTCCTTCACACTTCTCTAAACGGAATGTGAAAAATAACCGACGTTACGATAGTAAATGGAGACGTTTTCCAACCCGATCACTACATTAGAAAATCTTATTCGCTGCTTTCTTTTTCTACTTTTGGTCACCGTCAATGAGATACCGTATATAATCCGCAGACGCACGAGTGTTGCATTCTCATACAGCTTGCGGGTGTGTAATATAAAATGTATAAACATATAAAATGTGTGAAATAGCCTGCAGGACTGGTGTTTTTTTTTCCCCGTTTTTGCCTAAGGAACACATTCCTAATGTCAAAACTTTTGCATCAATGTACCTTTCAATCTTTTGAACAACATACATGTGTGAACAAACATTTTCAAGAATAAAATATGTGAAGAACAATTTCAAGTTCATTTATTTCTAAAGCACATTTAAAAACGGCCGAGGCCCACCAAAGTGCTGTAGAAATATTAATGGGAGAAATATACATTAAGAAAAAAGAAAAGAAATTTGAGATGATAATCTCAGGTCACTGTTGATGTTAGGAACATCAAGTCTAAAGCCAGAAATGTCTGCTATTTTGGCATCCAGGAAACAATTTCAACATTCCCACTAATACAGGTGTTCATGTGTAGCGTATCAGTGTGTTATTAAGTAATAACTGAATAAAATAATATTAAATAATTAAAAACAATATCCATGTTTTGATTCTTTTTTTATTTGGACCTCGAGTGTGTCGTCGCCCCCGAACTGCTGTTTGACAGTTAATGCGGCCCTCGGGCTGAAAAGTTTGGTGACCCCTGATTTAAAGCTATTGGTAAACTGGTCATGTGATCTGGTTGGTCTTTCAGGCATGCTGCTGGCCATCCTGGAGAAGTGTGGTGCGATTCCTAAGATCAGCTCTCCTGAGGTTTCCGTCGGCGAGGGAACTGTTGCCGCTGGATACCAGAACTTCATTATTTGCATTGAGATGTTCTTCGCCGCACTGGCCTTGCGACATGCGTTTACGTACAAAGTCTACATGGACAAAAGACTGGATTCCCTTGGTGAGCTTTAAACTTTTGCTTCTTTTATTAATGTTTTTTTTTTTCCGCCTTTCCGATGTGTTAAACGCTTATCGTTAAAAAGAAGTTTAAATACACGCTACGGTTCAAAGGTTTGGGATCGGTACGATTTTTAAAACGTTTTTGAAAGAAGTCTGTTGTCCTTACAGAGGTTGCATTTATTTGATTAAAAAAACTGTAAAAACACTAATATAAAATTATTTATTCCTGTGATTTATTGCTCCTGTCTTTTTTTTTTTTTCAGAAATCATTTTAATATATTAATTTGATGGATTGCAAAATAAATATTTGTTGTTAAAATGAATGTTAAATATTTTTGTGAGGACTTTTTTCATGATTTTTTTTTAATGAAAAGAGAATTCAAAAGAACAGAATTTATTATTTTATTTTAAAGGTTTGCAATATAAACGGTCACTTGTAACATTTGCCATCTTTTCTGAATAAAAGTAGTAATTTTGTTTCCTTTTTTCTTGCTCACGCCAAACGTTTCAACAGTAGAATGTTTTATTGAAATTTCAAGAAAAGTCATTCTCTTTTAACATTTTGTCACAATGATAATGGCTCGGACCTCATGACTTTTCTCTTTTCCTCTTCTGCTTTTTTGTCATTCATCATTTATTCCTCAATCCATCCATTAATATGGCTGATCTGTTATTTCAACGCTTCGTTTTTGTTTTTAAAATGACTTGAATATTTCATTTTTGCGGCTCTTGCTTTCATATTCTCCATTTTATTTGCTCATCCCATGCAACACATCCAACTTTCCACCTCTTTCCATCCCTTCTGTTTCTCATTTTCATGCTGCACTCTAAAGGCCCTGTTCCTACATATGGACAGTACGGTAGGCTACAGTTCTTGATCTTAACGCCCATCTCTTCTCTATTTCATATAATACAGCGTAGGGATAGTGAAATCTTAAAGGGATAGTTCACCCAAAAAAGTCAGTCTCATGTTTTTCCTCTCTCTCTTTCTCTCTTCTCATCATGTCATCAACCTCTAATCAAGTTCTCTGTCCTTCTGAAGGTCGCTGTGCCCCCATGAAAAGCATCTCCAGCAGCTTGAAGGAGACCATGAATCCTGGGGACATGGTTCAGGATGCCATCCACAACTTCTCCCCCGCCTACCAACAATACACCCAGCAATCCACCCTTGAGCAGGGAGTCACCGCACCCCCCATATCCCGTAATCACAGCTGCTTAAGCGCCCGGGACAATGAAAAAACCCTGCTGCTCAGCTCCGATGATGAGTTTTAACCCATTCCCTGTCGTCCTGAGTGAAGGTACTCCATAAGGGACTGTTTACTGCTGTTGTAGTGTAATGATGAGGTTATTAAAGGACCATCTTAAGCAAGTAGTGACGCTCTAGGGGAGTAGAATATGAAATTAAGCTGCATATACTTTGCTTAGTCGTTAAAGTAGACTTTAATGATGCGCTATTTTCCGAAAATGTTGTTTATACAGAGACTTCAATAATACATTCTTCTATATGTTTGCATTCTTAGCCAAATTTTTGACTGGTCTGACTTTTCAGCATTTGAATTTATGTATGTTTAAGCTTCTAGTTTTACATAGAGGATGTTTCACATCCCAGCTTATTTATAAAGAGCAGTGTATTGTAGGGCCCCCGTTCGCTGGGAATGTTTCTGATTTTCATGTTCAAGTGCACCTTTGCTTCCGTCTCATCAGTGTTTATCGCTCCCCCAGTGATTTAAAGGGCAGGTACGGCTGTGAATGAGAGAGCAAAGTGACGGCAGAGGCTGTACCAGCTGTTTAAACACGCCGTTGTTGTTTTGAACGATGAATCAAGAGACGGGGAGAGGTTGATGGTCCACGATAAAATGACAGATTAATGCAGTCTGGATTATATGGCTATAATTGAAGCCTTACTTGTCTGGTGCAGATTAGCACAAGCTTCTGTGAAAACATGTTTTTAGGTTTGCTGAGCGGTTTAAAAAAATAGATGTTTGTTTCTTAGTGTAGGCTAGATTTCTACAGAGAAAACAGTCAAGTACCATCCGTGCGCTTTTGACTGATGAAAATGCGAACTTAATTCAAAATTTAAGGTACAGTTCAACCAATTTTGTAATCGTTTGTTCACCTTCTAAACCTGTATGGCTCCTGCAAATCACAAAAAGTATATTCTTTGGAATACTTTTGTTCATACAATGAAAGCCAGTCAACGTTGAACCCCATTGAGGTTTGAACCAACATTTCTGGGTGAACTATTCCTTTAATAGGCGTTGTTCCTAGATATCCGACTAGAGGGAGACATTTCTCCACTCCTACCCTTTATCTTTAAGGGACACGCCTGTTATCACTGACCCTTTGAGAGCCGCACCAAAGTCTCTCCTATTCTTTAGAAGCTTCCGCCATTGCGCTTTCCCTCTTAAGATAGTAGCAGGCCCTTGATATCCAAGTATGAAGCTTGCGGTTGGTTATATAGCAGCTTTGGAGTTACTTATTAACTGCCCTACGCTTTTATTGGTACAATAGAGGCCAGTTTAAACACAATGCAGCTGGAACCAAGTAAGAGTATGTGTGGTACCTGCTTATAGTTCTAATGTTAGGGTTTTCTTTTTAAGGGGAGGAATTTCTATTAATAATATAGATGTTATTGTAACTTGCACTAAGCAGTTTTGTATATTTAGGGTAAATCCAAATATCCTAGAGTATTTTGGCAAGCTATTTGTGTACCATAGCACCGTTTGTTGTTATTATTCAGAGAGTGAATTTGAAGTAACATAGGAAGCGCTATTACATTTTAAAAATATATATATTTTGTGGAAACATATTTTGAAGTTACACTAAGAGGTTCTTTGTACCGTCATGTTATTTGATACAGAGCATTATGTATTACTATGTCAAAGATATCGCTTCTATTTTTTCCCTTGATGCTCTGACCTAGGAAACAATAAAAATTTCTGTCTGTAGATATTTGTGCGATTTTAGTTTTTACTCAATGAACACATGTGATTCTATGTACAATATATACAACATTTATTTATCAATTAAATGATATAAAATAGACACTGAATTTACCATAGAAAAATACAGATAATAAATACAAACGTCAATTGTTTTGTTTTTTTTGTACTCTGCCCTCTTACAAAACATTCGGCACATTGTTCTGAAGCACAAGTGTCACGGGCGTAATATTACCAGGTTATATTCTCAGTACTGATGATGACGACATCGCTAACTACACTTAATTAGAAAATCACCAGAGATATCCACGTTTAACATGGCTGATCATTACCCGATCATACAGTATAACCCCGTTTACTGGAATAAACCAGGCATGTAGTCAGCAAGAGTCATCTAAACAACATGGGTTAATGTAATGTACATGTGATATCATTTTTGTCTTTCACTTTCCTTCTCTCACTTTCTTATCCTCCTTTTTTCTCTCTCCCATTTGAGCCACATGTGCTCACTTCTCCTTCTGGCTGCTCTTTCCCCTTTGTTCTCCAATTTCACATCTTCCTCAGATTCCCCTTCCACTCTCTTTTCCCTCTAATGGTATTTTTTTTAATATTCCAGCTTTCCAAAATATTCAGATACGTTTTAATCATAAATAGCAAATAATATATATGGTCTTGGTTTTAAATACAAAAATACCACTACAAACAAGTCGCTCTAATATTAGTACAAATATGACCCTCACACATACTGAATCATATTACAAGTAATGAGGCTGTATACCTTACCATTACTAAACTAATAACTCATTACAACAAGTAAACATGACAAAAAAAATACACAATAATTAAAAGAATGACCCCAAACTAGTCAAACAGAAGTAGTATATAGACAGATCACAGCACAAATTACCTTCAAACATCTTGTTTGGAACACAAATAAAATAGCTTTGATGTCTGTTGTTGAACATTTGTCTTTTATACAAACATTAAAATATATAAATGGCATGTATCAATAAATCTGTGTTCTTTAGTCCCATGACACATTAATACCATGGAGCTATTCCAGCAAAACTAACCAGCTTCTGAAATGTTGATGGTCCCACATGATAACAAATTCTAGGACTATTTTCTTTCTTTTTTTATGTATCACCACTCAGATAGCACAGTAATGGGCATAAAAATAGCAATAGCTTTGTGCAGACATCTACACTTGTCATGATATTCGAGGCCACAACAACAGCACTGAGATTATTCTTGGACATTTACTAGACTGTATATGCAGTCTGTGTTTATATATGTAAGTGAATCTGTATTTCCCAAGTGGTACTTGCTTTTCTTCCTGTATATG
Organism: Rhodeus uyekii; assembly: GCA_037043235.1. Lineage (NCBI taxonomy): Eukaryota > Metazoa > Chordata > Actinopteri > Cypriniformes > Acheilognathidae > Rhodeus > Rhodeus uyekii. The sequence goes on along the minus strand of JAWRVZ010000054.1, from coordinate 3,919,650 downwards.
TGAGTATACATGGTCTGCCTGCACGGTCATACTGTGTACCTATGTGTGTCTGTGTCTCTCCTTGCGAGCGTGGTGCCCTAGGATGCTCCTTGCTCTCTAGGGGTGTGCACCTGCTGCGGCGTCTTCACGATGGTAATGACGGAGGCTGTGTTCAGACGGGGTGTGGTGGCCAGCAGACTGCCGCCTCCAGATTCCAAACCTCTGGCGAAGCGCTGGAGAGCAGCGAGACGGGCACCCAATCCTTCCAGCTCTCGCCTCATGCCGGCGTTCTCGGCACCTAGCCGCTCCACCTCCCGCTGCAGCTCCTTCTTCTGCTGTTCCAGGGCCTCGCGCTGCGACACGCGCTTCACCCGGCAGCTCGCCGCGTAGCCGCGATTTTTCAGCGTGCGCCGCCTCTGCTTCAGCTTCTGCACCTCCTCGCGTGACAAACCGCGTAAGTGCATGTTGAGCTCGCGCACCGATAGCGACATGAGCTCACTGTCGCTCAGCACTGGGACGTTCTCGCCACATTCCCTCTTTACCTGAAACAATGGGACCGTTAATTGAAACAAAACTAAACATACCGTACTTTATCAGTTTTATTTTCTTATATTTTTATCAAGTTTATTTTCTTCCCAAAATGATATGGTAGGTATTGCAGTGGCTGTAGCCACCTTATTTTTTAACAATTTGTATCTTGAATGCATAGCTTCTGATGTCATCCGTAGTTTTAGCTGTATGAATACAGCCTGTTATGCATATTATATTTGTACCGTATTCATTAACACACTGATTTGTAGTGCAAAGTGTTACAGTTTACTGCACTTTTACTTTGGAATAAGATGGATATTTTTCAACTTCTAACTGTATATTTCATTAAGTGACTTAATGTTAATATACCCAAATTGTCTTCTTTTTTTATCTCAAAATGTACTGATAACCAGCATAATAATACAGGTGGTTTAGAGTGGCTGATCCATAAAACATGGCCAGAATTTGTATATAGCCAGTACACTCAAAAAGAAAAAAAACATACCCACCCTAACACACGTGACACCAATAAAATACAGTAAACACTAAATAAGATGTAGTACAAAATAATATAGATTAGAAACAAAAAATAGAAAAAATATAATGTGATCCCACAGAGTGACTCCTGGGAATGTCCTTTTACCATTTATTAACTGTAAATTCACAAACATAACTTTTACAGTAAAATGACAAATGAAGCGATGTTACACCATTTACAGTTTTTCTAAACTAAGAAATTAGTTAACCAGTTATGTTTTTAACTGTAGCCTTTTACATCCTTTTTCTTCGTAAAAATTACAAACATTTTTCAGTGCATGACAGAAAAAAAAAAGTGAATTCAATAAAATGATCTTTACCTTGAGGGCTTTACTTGCTCTGCCGTCTGAAGTCATTGTCTGGTTTTATGTATCCCTGAATGTATCCCCGAAACCTGTAAATAATAAATAATCAGATTAAAATCAAGTTAATATTATAAAGTCACACTGTACTGAGAACAGTCAAAGCTAAAGGTCGTTGCAAGCCTCAACACAGTAAACCGACTACATTCACAATATTGCAAAAGTATTGAGTGCCTTGACTTTATAAAATGGTTAAAACATAAAAATAAAGGACTCAGTTCTTTAAATAAAATATTATTTTATTAAATACTTTAAGTGACATCGTCCACTTGAAGATTTGTACCCTGGCATAAAACCGAATGTTGCTATATAACAGAAATGACAATCTGCTATGTGAGATGTGCAGTGATATGATGATGAGTCATTTTTTAATCAATATATCTGCTGGTAGTCGGCATTTTTATTATCAGTATAAATTATTTTTTTATTTCTAAAAAATACTACCGGTATATTAGTAATACAAAATCACGTAGTTGAAGTATAAGTTCACACCAATAACTGTATTTGCATCCACACCAATGCGAATACATATGATATTTGTTCTAAACTTGTGCTGTATAGTTTTTCTGTCTGCGCTTTAAAGCAGGAAGGATTCTGTTTGGCGGTCAAGGTTTTTATCATTCATCAGATGGGGGGTGGACTTTCTGAAACTGATTCCAGTGATATTGCTACTCTGCGAAATGTATCGTTATAGTTGAAGTGTGGAGTTTTTAAATCAATATTTATTGTTATAATTATTGTCCTTGGTGAAAAATAGTCGTTAAATCTAAGTTATGTTCAAATTATTTCTAAATATGTCAAATAAACCTAAATAAATTGAATTGTAGCAAATGTTACCATCTTTAAATAAATGATGCTTGATGTACATCACAAAACATAAAAATACATGGGTTGATCTGAAAAGGGCGTTTTGTGGGTAATGAATTGTGGGTGTATTGAACAATGAGAAGAAGTTAAAAAAGGAACTATATGTTTATAAATGTATATTTGGTGTGTATGTGTGTGAGTACATGTGTGTGGACAAACGCTGCACTGAAGACCATTGAAAGAAAATAAACTTCCAACTTTTCCCCTTCTAAATCTAGACTTCCCGTATCCAAACTGTAGAAGTTTTTTTTGACAGTGAATCATGACTGGTCAAAGTCCAGATGAAGAAGTAAACGCTGCTGAGCATGAGTTTCCCGTCATGTGTGGGAAGTGCACCTATCATCCGCGAGCCGAGCCTCAAATAACCGCCGGAGCTTCTCCACAGTCACAGTGATTCAGCACAAGTCCTCCATTCCTGTCTCCGCACCAGCTCCTCTCGCATTGCATGTTTCACCCAATTTACACTCCTCCCAGTTACGAAGTCCCAACAAATATCACCGCTCACATATATATAAAAAAATCTCATATAAAACCCAGATAGACGATTTAATGAACCAACACTGTTGCCCCCCGCCCCCCCTCCAAACATCTTCAGTTTATATGCTCCAAAATAAACATTGCGTTACGCACCTATCGTATAATATATTCCCATTTAATATAAATCTTTAAAATATAGAAGTACATTACAACAATAAATGGGTGTGACAACGTAATAATTCGTTTATTGCTACATAAGATATGTCCAGTTCAAAACAAGACATTGCTGACCAGTCGTTTCTCATAGTAAACAACATACGTGTTTAGCGTAGTTTCTGAGCGTAATACATCAAAAATGCTGATTAAAAATATACATAACGCTTATATGTGTAACCGGTCTGAATCGACGACATCAAGCAGCTATTTCCTTATTACGCGTTAGCTTGTTGCTACATCTAACATGGTGATTGATTAAAAACACACGCGACACGCGCTCATGATGACTAATACTGTTAAAATGTATAATATACTTCTTAAAATAATCTTGGTACGACATTTAAGCCATAACAGCATCGACTGTGGATATTATGTTATAATAAACACTGACTGCGTGTACTACACAGCAGCTTTGCTAACACCCCTCCGCTTCCTTAGTGTAAACAAATGTCGAAAGGAGGAAAAAAAGAGAAATTCTTGCCTGGTGTTGATTTCTGTTCTTCGCTAATTTGAAAGGAAGGTGAATATGGATCAGTCCACGATTCTCAGCGCTGGTCCGGTGTTTCGACTGACATGCGTTATCGCAGCACGACCCGTGTTTAGACGGACTAAAGAGCTAAACGCCTTTTTCCCGGAATCAGTTCTCCATCAGCGGGCTGGATCCTTTCATTCATAAAAAACACACACACGAGATGACTCAAGCCTTTAAGAATGAGGGCGGGACATCGGCACACAAAAATATCAGTCAACAACCTTGTGAAACTTCTTTTTATTAACCCATTTAATCCCATCGACATTTAGATTTATGTTTATACAGTCCAAAAAAAAAAAAGAGTTGAATTTCACAACGGGAGTGTAAACTGTCAACAACTTTGAATACTGAAAAATAAACTCTTTATTGAATCATATGTATCATCCATAAAAATATATCTGAGGATAATCGATCTCTTAACAAATGTCGAACTCTTTTAAACTTGTTTTGTATCATTTTACCGTTTCAGTGTTTGAATTTAAAAGTTGAAACTTGTATTGAAAGATGTCTCTTAAATGAAGCACATGTTAAAGGTATTCATACAGCAGCCAATATTTTTACACTCAAGCCTATATGTTTTAAGGCTTATAAGATAATACTTATTTTTTTCCAAAATCAAGATAACAATACAAACAAACATTGATGTCATGTTTGTGATCAGCAACACGTAGCACACATTCACCTGCAAGGTGTCTTATAAAAAGCGCTTCCTCTGGAAAGCATCTGAGAGACATCCTCACGATGTCAGTTTTACCTACACTCTAAATCGTAAACATATTGAAGACGTTGTCTAAATGTCTATTTAACGTCTGACGGGAAACGTTCTGGAGACATACTACAGATGAGCAAAAACTCTAAAATGTATGCCTTCCAGATGTGAGCACACATCAAACAGACGTCTCTGAGATGTGTGTGTGCTCTGGCAGGGACCTTTATACTGTATTTGAATAAGTCACTAGGCAAATTGATTCACTTTGTGATTACAAATTATTGTTATATTAAAAAGTTAACCAAGTTAAAAGTAAAAAATAAATGGTTTTAAAATAAATCAATTCTTTCCCCTACAATTCCTGTATGTCAAACAGTAGAGCATAGCAATTGCAACGCCAAGGTCATGGGTTCGATTCCCAGGGAAAGTAAGAACTGATCAATGTCAGTGTGTACCTTGAACACAATGTAAGGATAAGCGTCTAAAAAGTTTAAATGTTATACTGTTTACAAACTATAACTTTGTAGTTCTCCATTGATTCCAGTTATGGTCATGAATGAAACACATGGTTTCACTAACATAAAAAAATATTTTAAAAAATACAGTTTCATCCAAGTATTAGTGTAAAACCAAAACTGTTACTTTGCGTCAGTGTTACTGTTTCCATCGTAGGCATATTTCTCTTTTTTTGGTGAAGTGACGTATAAAGTACGTGATTTTGGGCTCCTCTTGCACATTAATAAACCCTGTGGGAGTTGTGTGAGTGAGCGCAATCTTCCACTATTTCATCGTCCGCCAGCGCGCGTGCACGAGCTGCAGTTTGACCCCCCTGTCGATAGGCGTCCTCATATGCTTTTGCGCTTCCTTACGAGGAACCGGGGGAAGTACATCCGTCTCACATGTAACCCAAGTGACCTCAGGTTCCAATGCGTGCTCTCTAACTAAACCATTGTGAAGCTGTAAAACACCATTGTGGTATAATATAATATAAAGCTTATTGTTGAAATTGATTTGCGTCATATTTTAAATGGCTACCATCCAGGAGCTTTCTCCAGAAACTGGCCGTGTGGAGACTCGACCGCCCGAAGATGAGATCGAGGGAGATGATGAAGATGAAGAGGTACTTGATTACTTCTTCAATTTTGATTTGAGAAAATGTTGTTGAGAAAATGTTAAATATGTTGGACAATGTGAAGAAACAGACCAAAGCTTGTTGGGTGCTGGCATAACCAGTATTTAGTTATTTAGCCCGGCATTCTTGAAGATTTCTTGCTTTTTTTTAATGCAGATATTTGTTCTGCACAAGTGACAACTCAGATAATTATGCATCTTAGACAAATAATTTATTTTTACTCTCTCACATAAATCTGTATATATATATATATTGTGTGTGTGTATATATATATTCACATATATGCATATGTGACGCTCCATCGTTTATTTCTTCTCTCAGCTGGATGAAACATTGTTGGAGAGGTTGTGGGGTCTCACAGAGATGTTTCCAGAATCGCTACGATCTGCAACTGAAGCATCAGCACAGTGTTCGCTGTCTGTGGCCAAAAAACTTTACAGGTTGATTGCCTATATTTAATTTTAAAATGAAAACTGTACTAGATCTTTTAGACTATACATTTCAGCATCTTTTTTCCCCATATTATGCCTACCTGTAGTTTCTCCCGCTCAGCTCTATGGGTTGGTACCACTTCTTTTATGATTCTGGTACTGCCGGTTGTCTTTGAGACTGAGAGGTTACAGCTGGAGCAACAACAATTACAACAGCAGAGACAGGTACGTTGCACCAAAGTCCTGCATATAAACACCTTCATTATGGGTATATCATACACACTTAACTAGGGGTGAGCAGTATGACAAAATCTTAAATGATAGAATGAGTATTATTTTATATCATAGTAACGGTGTAGTTATTTTTGCTCAAAAGTCATAATTTTTTTATAATTCAATAATCGCTGGTTGTATCTTCACCAACCAAAAGATTATACAATTAATTTAAAGAGTCTTATGGAATCAGTGGAAACAGTTACCCTTGTATTGAATAAAAAACAAAAACAGTAATATGATACATTTTTCTGTCTAAATTCTGGTGGTATCAGCCACATTTAAAGCAACAGTGGTTCTGGAGAACCCATTTGTTTTCTCTGTAGGGGAATTAATTTTTCTGTCATTTCTAAGTGATTCTGCAGAGAAATCTCCAGTAATCAGAGAATCACAAGCAAATTGTGTCAAAAGTACATAGTGAATGATATAATAGTCAGTCTCCTTATACTCTCAAGCATTCGTATAAACGTGCATATTTTGCAATAAACTTAAAATATATCCATATTTAAATCTGTATATTTTTACAGTTTTAAATGTTTATATCACTCTCAGTTATGTAGTCTTTTACATTTGTTCTTTGATTTTCAAACACTTTTTTGCTTCCAATCAAAGTTTATAATGTTATTCACCTCATAGCTGCTTTATTGTAAAATGAGCCATAAGCATATGAATTTTACATTACAAATCCCTTAAAAGTTTCGTCCTCATCTTGACCTCAGTCTTCTACTGAAGTTGTGTTGTTTTATGTTTCTTTGTCACTCCCTCATGTTAATAATACAAAGCGGTTTTCACGTCTCTTACAAATCATGGTTAACATGTTAAATAGCTTTCCATTTAAATGGCTTCTAAAAAATAAATAATAATAATTTTTTTTAAATAATCAAGCCTGTTTATTTTAATTGATGTTTTACATTTATTGTGTTCTTTTTTTTTATTATTAAAAATGAGTATTTCTCATCCGTTTTGTAATTTTTCTGCTTTTAAATAGATTTTGTTGGGTCCAAATGCTGGCATGTCTGGAGGAATGCCTGGAATGATGCCTCCTGCTCCTGGAAAGCTGTGATGATGTATATAATGTAACATTCATGAGTTGTAGAAGAAGAAGATGGGGAAAGAGAGAGGGAGCAGGAACTGGAGAAAAGAAGATGGTCAACATCAAGAAGTCATTACCCTGTATAGATTCTGTTCAATGGAGATCTTGATGACTCTTTATGAACTTCCCTCTCTCTCTGCCTTTCTCACAAAAAACATTCTGCATAGACTGACGTCCAAGCTCTGACCTTTTACTTTTTTATTATAGCTATCTAATAACATGTTTCAGAGAGAGTCTATAGTATCTGTTGGGAATATTTTGACTGTATTTGTTGGCGCAATATACTTCTAAGAGAGTGCTTACGGGGCAATGTTGGCCGTTGTAATTCTGGATCAACACTGAAGTTGTAGAGAATCTATAGCGCATTTAAAAGATCTGTAATATTTATGAAGGCACGCAAAGCCAATGTTGATTGTGACATTTTCTCTGTAGACATTTACGGTTGTTTTTTTGTTTTTGATTCAGAAATGTTAAAACCTTTAGAAGTGGTTCTCTACCAACAGTGTCTTTTACAGGTAGAGCTAATATCACGTAAAGCTTCTGCTGTGTTATTCCACCGGAAAAGCCATACAGTGTGCAGAATCATTCTGAAATATTTGAGAAGTAATGTTTCAAAACATAGTACTTTCAAAAGAGCGTAATCCTGTTTGCTCCACATGATGGGAATAAAAGTAAGTCCTCCTCTGTCTTTCTTTTGTGTATACTTTATTATTGCTCAGTGATTAAACTGTTTAAAAAAATATAGATGTTGAAGTGACAGAAGAATATTGCCAGACTGGTGAAGTGCGTCTCACCAATTCATACAAAATAAGTGTCACACATTTTGGTTGGGCACTCCAGTGATGATTTGATCAAAACACAAATCAAACCCGTTAAAGACTATTAAAATAAAGTCTATTGTTGAACTCTGAACCGCACACTATTTTTGCCACTATTATTAGAATGCGGTTCCGCGTTCAGCAATACTCCTCCCAATTTTCCAGTATCCATAGATGGAAATGATGTCACCACAAGGAATGGCGTCAAAATAAAAGTCCAAGTTTGTTAAAAAAAAAAGAAAGAAAAAAAGATGTCCACTCAAAAATATAGAAATGATTTACAATTATTTCACTTTTTGTTTAGATGGCATACCTTCTTGAAAAGAAGACAAACAACGTAATACGTTTGTGATATATTTTCATGTTTGGGAGAGTAAAATGTAAAGGATACAGGACTTTGAACGTATCAATAATAATCTTTATAAGATAAAGTTATGGTAAGACTTACAAAATATGTTTAAAAGAAAAATAGATAAATAAAACTAAATAGGTTTAATACAAATCTTCGACGGTGTGAATGGTCTATCACCACGATGATAAAAAAGTTTTACATTTCAGACCGGTTTTTAGGTAAAATAGATTAAATATATTATATGTATATGTAAGATGTAGGTTAAAAAAATCAGAACCGTTAAAAAAAAACTTTAATGTGCGTCTGACGTCACTCCGCGCGAGATCACTGACTTGAGCAGATCCTGTCAGCTTTCTCTCAGGAATAAACGTGAGGTAAAATGTAATTTAAATGTATTTATTTTTTGTCAAAAAACTTATTTTACACTGTTACGACGTGTAACATGACAGTAAATGTTCATGTGACAGAGTTAAGTTCTTATTGAAACAGTTAACATGTGTAAGCCGACACTTTAAAAAGATTAATCTCGATAATGACTGACTGACTTGAGTAACTAGTCGCCGAAGTGGATTTATTTACTTGTAAAATTAATTTTTAAATCACCCATAGTATGAAAGGTTTGGAAGAGCAGGCTTTGGAGGACGAGTCGGGGTACCAAGAAGATGAGGTGATATACATTAATTTCTATGAGCCAGCCGATATTCAATATGACCTGCTTCAAAGTTAATTTAATGAACCATAAGCTTTTAAATTAGAAATAACTATTTATCTTTAACTAGTTTGTTTGTGTATATCATGAATTAATGATGAATTATTTTCCTATAAACCCCTCTTTAGGAATCCTTTTTTCAAGACATTGAGCTCTTACAGAAGCATGGCATTGTAAGTCAACTAATGTCATTATGAAAGTTATGATGCCCTAATGACAGTGACTCTGATTCATAACCTTCTCTCTTAAGAACATGGCTGACATTAAGAAACTGAAGTCTGTAGGGATTTGTACTGTGAAAGGCATCCAGATGACCACACGCCGTGCTCTCTCTAATGTAAAGGGACTGTCTGAGGCTAAAGTGGACAAAATAAAGGAAGCTGCTGGAAAGTTGCTGGTAATTTGATGCGACTTATTGTAATTTGTTAGCATAACGCATATTTTTCAGTTGTATAGACTTAATCTTATTGTAAATGCATATATTGTCTTCTTTCTTGTAGTCATGTGGATTTCAGACGGCATCTGAATACATTACAAGAAGGAAGCAAGTGTTCCACATCACAACTGGCAGTTTGGAGTTTGAGTAAGAAGAAAAAAATAGATATCATGGCCACGATCTAAGTATAATACGTTCAGAAATGTGGTCATTTTGTAAACCTTTTTGTACTTTAAAACCTGTTGTTTTACACAGGCCTGAACATTTTGCCTGATAAAAGTCTTACATTATTTTATTTATTTTTCTTCCATAGCAAACTCCTTGGAGGAGGTGTGGAGAGCATGGCCATTACTGAGGCCTTTGGTGGTAGGGTTATGATTATCAACCAAAATTAAATGATTTTCCCGTGCATCAGTTCTACCGAAATGACATGTTTTGTCTTTGTGAATCCTTTGCATTCAGAGTTCAGAACTGGAAAGACTCAACTCTCTCACACACTGTGTGGTAAGAATAATGTATTTTGTATAAATGTTATATTTGCAATTTAATTGTCATTTTAGATCATTAACGTCATTCTTTCCCCCCCAAGTAACCGCTCAGCTTCCTGGTGAATATGGATATTCAGGAGGAAAGGTCATCTTCATTGATTCTGAAAACACCTTGTATCATTTCTGCATTTGCTCTCTACATGTCAAATTGATTTTTATAAACATATTCAATATGGAGAGTCCTTTTTCTTCTTAATAATTGTGAACACCAGTCGGCCTGAGAGGCTGAAGGACATAGCTGACAGATTCAATGTGGATCATGAAGCTGTACTGGATAATGTGCTTTGCGCACGTGCATATACCAGTAAGAACTTCCCTCTGTTTTAAAGCTGAATGTCTTTTACTCAAAGTTTTAAAATGTCATGAGTTTCACAGGTGCCAAAGTTTGTTTTTCCTCTTGTTAATTCATAGGTGAGCATCAGATGGAATTATTAGACTTTGTTGCTGCCAAGTTTCATGAGGAAGGAGGTGTTTTCAAGCTTCTGGTAGGTCTGAGAGACAGAAGAAAGACTCTTAATCCTATCATCGTAAACGTTCTGAGCTTTACATTTTTTAGGAAGTGATTGTATGTGATCTTGTGACTTTTAAACAAATTTTTTTTCACAGATAATAGACTCAATCATGGCTCTGTTTCGGGTGGATTTCTCTGGAAGAGGCGAGCTGGCTGAGAGACAGCAGAAGCTTGCACAAATGCTCTCCCGACTGCAGAAGATCTCTGAAGGTCTGTAAAAATCATCTTCTGTTCTATAAATGAATGGGAATAATGGACCAGACACTGAACTTGATAGTCTTATCTTCAGTGAAGTAAGCTCATGATTTTAACTTGTGAACTTCATTTTTCTGACCTTCACCTTCCTCAATGGTATCAATCATTTTTTGGAATATAGAATACAACGTGGCAGTGTTTATTACCAACCAGATGACTGCAGATCCAGGAGCTGGAATGACGTAAGGAAGGAACACGAAACAAATAGGAAAGGGAATGTTGAGTAATTTTAAACTGATTATTATGATCTTAGATTTCAAGCAGATCCCAAAAAGCCCATTGGAGGACACATACTGGCGCATGCCTCCACCACACGCATCAGCTTGAGGAAAGGACGCGCTGAACTGAGAATTGCCAAAATATTTGATAGGTAATTTCAAGATATTTTCAGCAACGCTTTACAATTGAAAAATACCAACAGAGAGAACTTTTGATTTTAATAATTTCAATATTAGTAAATGATAAAATTGACATATAACCAATATTAATAATGCTTTAAAAGTAAATGTAATGGTCAGTTTATGCTTACAAATGTCAACATATTTTATAGTGTTACTATTTTCTCCTTTTGTTTCTCAACTGAGATAAAGAAAACTCATACAAGTTCTGCATACATTTACTTCGTTATGTACATTTATTTAGATTTAGACAGGAATAGTATATGAATATCGTTTGATTTAAATGCTCCAAAACCGCTGTTTCTCTACAGCCCAGACATGCCGGAAAGCGAGGCCACTTTTGCCATCATGGCTGGAGGAATAACAGATGCCAAAGACTAAAAATCCCCACAGAAAGCACGTTACACAAATGCCTGTTCTGTTCAAGATGGAATTTGTTCAAGTTAACACATAAACCTGTTGTACCTATTCATTTACATGTATAACAATTGTCTCTCTGTTAATACAGTGTATTTATACCTTGCACATCTGTTTATATATTGTGTATATTTTTAATGGTTTATTTGAATTAAACATATAAACTGTTTAATAAAAAGAACTGCAGACTGGTCCAATTGTATTAATGTTGCACCTGTAGATTTAAACGGGACGGTCTTAATTTGAAAAGCTGTTGATGTGTGTGTTCTCACACACCGTCTCTGCTTTCACAGTCCGCGTTGGTGCTCAGCGCGCATGAGACTCGGGATCCGCTAACTACCAGCTACACGTCCGTGGTGTCGCATGAAGACTAGGCGCTCCATGAGTCATTTCAGCACGTGTACGAGTTTCCCAATCCATCGGTTTACCTGGTGTAGATACTGAAAACACTGCAGACTTGGTTTTGGTAGAACCCGCGTCGTGGGTTATAACGCGACCCGCTAGAAACGTCAGCTATTACAGTTAAAGACACTATGGACTCGAGAGACATAGCCCCCGATTCGTGGGAACAGGAGGATGATGTTGAGGCCACGGCTGATGCCGAGCTTCAGTCCGCCTTCACCGGGCTCAACGTTAACGCTCCGGAATTCGTACCATCCTTTCTCACTCGGGATCCAGCGGAAAACGCCGCATCTGATGGTAAACGAACAGCGTTAATAAACCGACTGACAGCGCCGTGCGGTCTGACCATAAAAGGGCTTTTAGCTGGAAATGTTTCCAACGGGCTAGCCTAACAGATGCCAACGGCTACTTGAGCGCTATCAGTCGAGGAAAGATATTTCCATTGCACATAGTCGGGTTACTACTTGATTCAGGGCACTTTAGTACACATTTGTGATCTGTCATTCACTAATGCCCGGTAACCGGTTTGGCAGCGACTTCACACCAGATATTTACCGTCTCTCCACCTTCATTAATTTGTGACGTACATAATACGCTTAATGAACTAGCGCTCGTTTTAAAAGTTTTAATCATAATTATATGCTCATTGAAACGTTGTACGCGTAAATATATGAACCGCATTAATGAGGAGTATGATTAAAATGATATATGACATGAAGACTCAAATTATCGCTCTTGTAGGTATTTGTCACATGACCGACTGTGACGTAGGAATGTTAATACATTAACTTTCGTACGTCATAGTTAATACTAATACCAATACGGAATAGTTAATAGGTAGATGACCTGCTGATCATATTTGACACCTGTCTTTTTCAGGTTATTTAGTTTATTGTGTATATTTCAAGGGGGCATGTCCACACCAACTTTGAGAAAATGGAGCGGGCAAAGGGAGGCAGTGTCTCCTCAATCTATATTACAAATATAAAACAATACGATTGTTACACAATGTGACATTAAAAAGTGTATAAATCATGTGTATTTCACAAGCAGGTCAAGTTACACCGAGAGGCAGCACATTTCTTGCCTCCCCTGAGTCCATTGACTTTTAACAGAACCCCTAAATCTTAGTGGGTTTGGTAGGGGCAGGGTTGCCAGGTTGTACTGAAGATTTCCAGCCCAACTACAGCATAAAACCCGCCCATTTAAAAAAATACCAACCCAAAATGCGTAATGTTATAAATAACACAAAATGTTGCGCGATACTCAGAACTTTATATACATTTATATGAAATTTGGGAGGGTTTTTATGCATCAACCAGCCCAAATTTTATCAACCAGCCCAATGCATTCTTTCCCGGTCGGACGTGACCAAAAGGAGACCAATTGGGCGGGAACCCGCCTTATCTGGCAACACTGGGTAGGGGGTTAATTGAATGGGTTAAATCAATTGTTTATGAGGCGTCAGTGGTAATTAATTAATAATTAACAATTAATAATTGGTTATTGGTTGTTCATTGGAAAACTACTCACCCACGTAGATATCACCACTTTGTCACGTCAATTTCAAACAATAGTGATGTGCAAGGATAAATCATTTATAATAAATGCCAAATTTATAACTGTTTAACTTAATGTTTTCTAGCCATAACTCCCATCTCTCTCCACAGGCACTGATGCAGTGGCAAGCATGGAGATCTCAGAAGCAGTAGGTATGTTCATGGGTTTGGACAGCTGTCTGTCAAGCTACTCTGCTTTTCTGCTTGGGTTTTGCATTCTTATATACTGTTGCATTTCCACTAATGCTGGTTCATCAGCCATACAGAGGGCAACTTGGGCTTGTTACATCAGCGCTCATGTGCTCATATTACAGGCCTTATTTATCTCTTTACTTACACATCCAGCCGCAGCTACTGACCCAGAGAAGCAGATGACGGGGTTTCCAATATTTATTTTATTGTGTATGTTCAGTTAGTTAGCTGTTTAATAGAAGTGGAAAAACAATGAGTGCATTTCTTTAATTTTCTGTCATTGTTGCTTTGCTTGATTTTGTGTAGTGTAGCTTGTGTATTGTTGTGCAGTATGTTCATTGAATTTTTATTTCATGTCCCCTGTTTAATTCTCTTAATCAATCCTTTTTTTGTGTGTGGCTTAAAGCGTGAGTTGCAACCTTTTTAAGTAAAAAGGCTTATTGGGTCCCCTGCTTGAGAAACACTGGGCTGAAGGAATTGTTTACAGAAAAGAAAATTCTATCATCATTTACTAACTTCTGTTCCAAATGTACATTAATTAAATGAACAATTTTAGCTGTGCCTAAAATTATTTATTTGTCAATTTGAAAAGTGCTTTATTTTACATTTTTAGTTTTAAATGAATTATACATTATAGAAACTCCACCCAAAAATAGAAATTATGTCATAGTGATGTTGTTCCAAACCTGTATGCATATCTTATTTTCTTTTTTTCACAAAAGATGTTTTGGGAACCAAACAACATTGGAACCAGCTGACTTCCATTGTATGGACAAATAAAATAAAAAATGTTTTATTTGTTTTTAAAAATCTTTTATATTTCACAAAAGCAAGAAAGTCATACAGGTTTGGAACAACATGACGTTTTTGGATTAGCTGTCTTTTTAAATGACACGAAACAGAAAAGGGGTTTTGTGTTCTGTGAAAAGTCATTATTAATTTTATAGTGAATAATCCCTTACAAGCCCTCAGTCTCTTTAGTTTTTTTTTAATACAAGACCTTTACATTTCTTTAAATATTTCTCAAGATATAGCTAAAAGACTGTTTTACTAAACAGCTGAGCTGACACAACTGAAATCACACTATTTATAACTGAAAGGCCATGTTAGATAATGTATAATTCTAAGAAGCATATTTGTTGGTTTGTTTCTATATTTTACAGGAACAGGTCATTGTGTTTTAGTACGTTTTTACATTGAATCCTGTACCCATTAAATGCAAACATGTCTTGTGACCGTCCCCACAGCTGCAGTGGAGAATGGAGAGACAGATGCCAGCGCAGTGGAGACGTGGGAGCAGAAGGGGGAGCTGGATGAGGAGGAACCAGGAGGTGGATCCCCGGCTGACACTGGATGCTGTGGGGATGAGGAACAGGATGAAATGATGGAGGAGGATGAAGAGATGCCGACCCCCAAGCTGCCTCCTCCTCTACCGGACGCCCCTAAGAAAGAACATGTAAATGTTGTTTTCATTGGACATGTGGGTATGTTAACATGTTTTTTTGAATATAGTTACACATACAATGCATGCCAGAATTATCCTGTTGATGTAGCATTGTTTTTATATAAATAATATACAGTGGAATACGGTTATGTCATCATATGTCGTGGTGGGTGGACGCTTATCTGTAGGGGGCTCATGTGAAATCTCCATGGTTGTGGTGGGGTGGGCTGGGTTCTGGGTCTGGCTGTAGTCTGGATCGGGGTAGATGATGGTCTTTGGGTGTCTGGGAGGTCTACTGGATGATGATAATTTTCCCCGATCCTAAGTTCCAAAGATGAACATGAGTTCAAAATTCCAGAAACTTAAGTAATTTTATGAATAACAAATCATGTGCAACAGTGTGTCCAACACAAGCAACAGCTGACAGTGAACTGAATGACCAAAGGAAGTGGTATGAACATGGTTGATGATTCACAACTAACAGAACCAATCGTCAGTAACCATGGTAACTAAAGATTTCCGGGAAACTCAAAGGAACACATGAGCCTGATGAAAACAAACTAAAAGTCCATGATCGTGAAATAGATATAAAACAGTTCTTCGCAGTTTAAATGGCAGTGGTAGGCAGAGATTTCTCTCATATTAAAAATAACATTTCCAAACATTCTTTTATTTCAGTCAACAGAAAAAATAAAACTTAGAAAAATAACTGCACCTGCTTATGAATATTGATTGAGAAGTGTAGACTACTTAGATGATGCAATATTCAGAAACAGGTGCAGCAAATAAAAAGAACACTATTTTTATTTTATATATACAATTTAATAATATATACTTTTACATATAAATGGGCAGTTGTTAGCAGAAGACATACTTTAAGACATAGTTTCCCATGTTGTAAAATTTCTAGATATGCTAATTGTTCTTCATTGCAATTCCAAAATAAGTTTAAACTCTCCTTTGTTATAATAAAAGTTGTAACAACTTTGTACTTGTTCAATAAAACCATGCTTTATTTGGAAAATTATTACTGCCTCATTGTTATTATATATGTATTTTAAGTCATTTTAAAGCCTCTTTTTCACTAAGGTCTATTTGTATTGCCACAAAAATATTATCTGATTACTTTAATTCAGTGGAATTAAAGACAAGTATTTTATAAGACATTTAATAAAATATTTTTCTGGTCATATATTTTCTTCATTGAAGATTTCTTAAAAATAGTGTTAAAATATTGTATGTAAAATTTTATTTATTTTTCTTTTGTACAGATGCAGGGAAGTCTACGATTGGTGGACAGATTATGTGAGTGAACCATGATTCTTTATAACAAAGTCCTGAATTCTGTAACCTTCAGTTATACATTATGATATATGATTTGACAGAATGAATATTTCATTATTTTCCATTAAGGTATCTAACTGGTATGGTGGACAAAAGAACGCTGGAGAAATATGAACGGGAGGCAAAAGAAAAAAACAGAGAGACTTGGTAAACAGACTTTTTAATTTATCTTTTTTTCTTTTCATGGCAATGCAGCATAACAGACTCGGTCCCTTCCGATCAAAAGATTAGGGTCGTTAAGAATCTTATGCTGCATTTATTTGATCAAAATAAAGTAAAAACTGTAAAGTTTGCAAAATAGTATTACTATTTAAAAAATAGTAAACATTATTACCATTTTTACTATTTTAAAAATAAAATGTATTCATTTGATGGCAAAGCTAGATTTACTCGTCTTCAGTGTCACTTGATCCTACAGAAATCATATTTAATATTATCAGTGTTCAATTATCAAAACAGATGTTCTGATTAAGATTTTTGCAGAAATTGACCTTTTTTAAGGCTCTTCGGGAAGTTCAGCATTAGTTTTGCAACATTATAAATGTCTTTACTGTCACTTTTGATCTTTTTTTCTAACTGACCTTTTGAATGGTACTGTAGCGTACATCATGTGACAAACATGTACGGTAGTTTTGATAAGAAGTCATTTTTAAGATAAGAAGTTATCTCAGCTTTTTAAATATTTATGCCTTTTTAAATTTGAATATTTGTTCTCATAATGCAGTCTGGTTTGAAATGCTATTTAATAATATAATATCTAATAATTTAAATATTTAATAATCTGTTTATCCTTACAGGTATCTTTCCTGGGCTCTAGACACAAACCAAGAGGAAAGAGACAAGGGGAAAACAGTCGAAGTTGGAAGAGCCTACTTTGAGACTGAGAAAAAGCACTTTACTATTCTGGATGCCCCGGGCCATAAAAGCTTTGTACCCAACATGATTGGGGGGGCGTCCCAAGCTGACATGGCAGTGCTGGTGAGTTGCTTTTGAAGTGCCTTCTTTACTTGGCTTGTAGCAGAGCCGATTGATGCTTACAGCTCGTTAGATGGACAGAGAACGAAGGCGAACACAGGGTGTAAATGCATGACCAAACAAAGGGAACTAATGAGGTGATTGACAAAGGAGAGGTGAAGAAGTTGATTATCAGGACACACATGACGGATCAAACCATAAATGCACATGGGGAAACTGGGACAGAAGGATCATGTGACATTGAAGACTGGCTGTTGAAAGTTTAGCTTTGCTATCATACAAATAAAGTATATTAACATAAAGCTCAATACATAAAACATTTTAAATTGCCACCATATTTTACAATATTGCTGTTTTTTAGCGTATTTTTTGATCAATGTTGCCTTGGTGAGAATAAGAGACTAATTACAAAAACATTACCGGTCATAAACTTCTGAATGGTAGTGTTCATATAAGTTAAAATGAATAAATGAAACTTTATTTTGTTTAGATTTATTGACACTTAAGGAAACTTGCTTTCCTTTACGTCAGGTCATCTCTGCCAGAAAGGGGGAGTTTGAGACTGGTTTTGAAAAGGGAGGTCAGACAAGGGAGCACGCCATGCTGGCCAAAACAGCTGGAGTCAAACATCTGATAGTCCTCATCAACAAAATGGACGATCCCACTGTGAACTGGAGTTTAGACAGGTGAATTAAATGCTTTTTGACTTCTAGCGTTTTTATCCTTATATCTAGTCCTTCTTTTACCAATTACTACACATTTACCCCACAGATATGAGGAATGTAAAGAAAAGTTAGTGCCATTTTTGAAGAAAGTGGGCTTTAATCCAAAGAAAGACATTCACTTCATGCCCTGCTCTGGAATGACAGGAGCCAACCTGAAAGAGACTTCTGAGTTGTGCCCCTGGTACACGTAAGTTTAACATGACATTTTTCAGGCTACCGTGAACTTATAATGGTGAAATCTGAGTGAAAATTGTTGGTTTACTTCAACTCTAAACTTTCATAGCGGATTGCCATTCATTCCACATCTGGACAGCCTGCCAAACTTCACCAGACCAACTGATGGTCCCATCAGATTGCCTATTGTGGATAAATACAAGGTAAGTGAAAGATAGGATTCACATATTAACATTGTCAAGTTTAAAGACATTTGCATATGCAGCATGCTCCTCATAACCGCATCTTTTGTTCTAAAATATAATATTGTGAGCAACTTGCTGCTCCAAATACTGGTATTGTCTCAGTTTCTGCTGACAATTCCCAATTATTTTAAAAGAGTTTTTTGGCAGGAAAGCATCTAGTATAATGGAACGAGGAAATTGTTTTCTCAGCTGTTCTCTTCCCAGTGAGACGGTATTATGAAACCAATAAACTAAACTTAGTCCTTTGCACATGAAATGAGATTAAGTTCAAGTTAATTAAAATCCTCTTGCTTAGTTTCCATCAGATTGAACTGTCAGTAATTGGACAGAAAACAAAAGTGAATTTAGTCATTGCAAAGTAATGTTATAAAAAACTGTTATTAAATGTAAAAACGGAGGAAATTTTTAGGCACAATTACATTTTCAGTAATATATTAAACATGTAAAATAGTTATGTTCTCTCATGAGATATTTCTTTTCATGTTATGCATGGTACTGAAATTCTAGAATATTCTAAGTGAATAAAATTTTTTTTTATGCATCATGGGACTATAGACATCGCAAGATTATGATTTTATTGTTATAATGTTGTAATATAGTGTTTTTACATTACTAATTTTTAAGATTAACTTTAAGTGAGGCTTAAATTATGGCAGAGGTAATCTAAATGTAAAAATGTAGGAAATAATTAGGCAAAAATAAATGTAAAAAGTCCATAATGCTGCTTTATAATGACTTGTGCAGGACATGGGCACTGTGGTGCTCGGGAAACTGGAGTCTGGAAGTCTCGGGAAAGCACAACAACTTATTATGATGCCAAATAGGGTAAGTCTGTACAAAACAACAGTATACATGAAGGAAATGTCCTAGTTTTGTTAAGCATGAATACAATATGTTGTAATCGCAACCGTTGTGAATGTACCCGTTATGTTGAACGATCACAGTCTGTCTAAAACACTGCTGGTTCTTATCTCCCAGCACACGGTGGAGGTGTTGAGTCTTCTCTCTGATGATGTGGAGACTGAGTACGCCGGGCCTGGTGAAAACCTGAAGCTCCGACTCAAAGGCATTGAGGAGGAAGAGATTCTGCCAGGTTTTATCCTATGCAATGCTGAAAACCTTTGTCACTCAGGGCGAACTTTTGATGCCCAGGTAAATGATTCCAGCACTGACGGTAAAGGTTATTACTGCCATCTCACTTTTTGGAAGCTCTAACAGCTTTTTTTCTTTGTTCTTGTTCACAGATTGTCATTATTGAACACAAATCTATTATATGCCCTGGTTACAATGCAGTACTACACATCCATACCTGCATAGAAGAAGTGCAGATAACAGTAAGTTATTACTTAATTAATCAGATGTAAAGAAGTAAAAGATTCATTTGAATCTCAACGATAGAGAGAACCATGGTTTGGTATTTTGATTTGATTTGGTAAAATATTTAACTGTCATGTTCCTCAAAATCCTCCACAAATAGGCGTTAATCTGTCTGGTGGACAAGAAGACAGGAGAAAAGAGCAAGACTCGACCGCGCTTCGTCAAACAAGACCAAGTATGCATCGCCCGTCTTAGGGCTGCAGGAACTATCTGCCTAGAGACTTTTAAAGACTTCCCTCAGATGGGACGTTTCACTTTGAGAGATGAGGGTAAAATATCAAGAAAATATAACGTCACACATAAATGCATGTAATGACAGATCAAATATTAAAATGAAGATGTTATTTGATATTTTTTTTAGGTAAGACAATCGCAATTGGCAAGGTGCTGAAGTTGGTACCTGAGAAGGACTAAACGTGGGTAGAAGTGCTTCCGTGGTGCACTCTGGGATTGAGGAGGATGCAGTGACGTGTGCCTGCCAGATGTCCTCCAAACTGCTCCATCTTCCCACTGTGGATCAGTCTAAGAAAAAAGGACATTATCAAAGTGACAATATCAATTTTAGGAAGAGCATTAATATAGAAAGACGAGCTAAGTGTGACAGCTTTCTCATATTGAGAGCTCAGCTATGCCACTCATGTAGCCCAATTTTTAAAGCCAATTTCTCTCTACTCTATTCTCTACTACATATTCAAACTTAAAATGGATGCAAGTTTCTTTCAAAGTATTGGCTTTTTTTTTACGTTAAAATACAGATGACAGAGGGAGCCTTGGTGTCATCTCTTTGAGAGGTTAATGCCATGCAAACATAACATTCAGATTATTTTCTTCCCCCACATGAATGCAGGGTCTCTGATTACATATCACTTTATATCATCATCATCATCAGGACAGAGACAGACTCTGAGTTTCTTTATGGCATGAAAATGGTCCATACAGGGTCAGAGCTTGCCAGTACCCTTGCTCTTTTCTTGGAAATCCCTGCAAGAGCTGTAATTGTCAAGAACAGGTCATACAAGAGGCTTTGGTCCTTCAAATAAACTGACACTTATGTAGAAATGTGTTCATGCACAAGATGAGAAGCAGATGAGTTTGTTTACTGTGATAAACCACAGATACACCCATGTGGTTAAAAAAGAACTTGTCACATCAGCTGGTGTAAATTCTCTACATTCCTGTTGGGGATGTAAACCTAAAACTTCAAAAAAAATAAAACACTAAAATGACTTTAAATGAAAATGGATCTTTGCTTTTGTTTGTTTATGTATTGTTTAGTATGCTGGAACTAACATTGCAGTTTACAAAATCTGCATTATTCAAAGAATGCACTATGGTCAATAGTTTAATTAAAGAAGCTATAAGACCAAATTATTATAATAATGCAGAAAATATTGTGCCACTGTTTCATTAATAATGATATTTTATTACTTGCATTTTTAGACCATTTTTCCAGAATTGAATTGTAAATTTATAAACCTCCACAATAAATGGAGAATGTGGGGAATTTGTTTTCAAATCATTTCAAATTATTTCTGATAATTTTACATTTATGCTAATATTATTATAAATCATATTATAATATGACAAATAATTTATACATATAAATTAAAAAACATACTAATTAAAAAAAGAATAATATAATATTAAACCATTACGGTCATTTCATTCCAGTAGGCCTGGATTTAAAACTACTTTTTTTAGTTTAACTACTTTACTTGCTTCAGGAAAGTAAAATCATGAAGCGTCCCACTACCTATTGCATATTTTCAAAATAAAAGTCTCTGTGACGTTTACCGGAATTGCGCATGCGTCTTACGCTTCCTCTTCACACGTGCAGCATGGACTCCCCACGAGATGATTCGATTCTCGACCGGTCTCAGGTAAATGAGTTATAATTTATAGTTTCATCGCATATTTGTAAAATTGTATATAAGAGAGAACCGACTGGGTGGTTACCTTGCCAAACTACATTAGCTAACAAGGCTGCAAGTTGGCTAACTGCTTTCAAAGCGCAGAAACCAAATTCGAAGTTCAGATATAAATAAACAAAAACATATGTATTGTGTTTGCTTGTTTTATGTATGTGCACAATCAAGTTACATGTTTTATGACTTGACAATTACTGATTCTGTGGATGTTTCTGACGTTAGATATTAGGCCTACCGCCGTTTAAAAGGCATTTAATTTAGTCACAACATGTATTACAGGTGAAGAAAGCGGTACAGGCATTACAGGCATTTATAAAGAGCAGCTCCTCGTCCCAGAAACTCTTCCAAAATGAGGGTCAGGCCGTCTCCCTCATGTTTACGCTATGGAAAATTCCCAAGAAGGAGCAAACCATTCGCATGTAAGTGTTTCAAAGGGAAACTTATTAATTTAGAGATATTTAATGAACTTCAGTGTTGTACTGTTCTTACCAAAATGTGCTTTATCCCACAGTCCTTTACCTCATGGGGTGAGGACAGAAACAGGAGACGTGTGTCTCTTCACCAGAGATGAACCCAACATGACATCTGAACAGACGGAGAGATTCTACAAGAAGTTACTCAATGAGAGAGGGTTAAAAAATGTCATAGAGGTATTTCATCTGTCTGATCCTTCTATGCTTTCAGCCGTTATTATAAGTTTACTAGATGTAATGCACTTCAGCAAACCCTGTCCTTCTGTCTCAATGCTGGTCGTGGGTTAAAAAGTGCTACAGTACCTCAGAGTATATCCAGACAAGTCTCCTCTATTGGAACTTGTCTCTACAAACTTTGAAACAACCAAGCAGGTCCATTTCGTGTGACTGTATGTATTGAAACGTATTTAAAGTACGTTTACATCACTTTCTCTTGGTAGGTGATTCCCTTCAAAGTGTTAAAAACGGAGTACAAGCCGTTTGAAGCCAAGAGAAAATTGCTAGGAAACTTTGATTTGTTTCTGGCAGACGCACGCATTCGACGCCGGTTACCCTCACACATCGGGAAACATTTCTATGAAAGGAAGAAGTAAGTTTGCATTGAAATACACAACACAAAATAGTTCAGAGTAGACATGTATTGTCTATTAGATATTTAAATGATTTGTTATGTGATCATAGAAGACTCCTGTGGCGTAATTAACATAATGCAGTGCAATACAATGTTGATTGAGCTGTACAAATAAACGCTCTGTCAGAGCTATATTTAATACTGGTATGATTTTATTTTAAAGAAATGATATATGGATAACCAAGGTACCTCAGTTCAGAAAGTGTTCATCTTAAATTATTTTTTAAAAACAGTATGAAGATTTTATAGCAAGAAGATGCATGTACCACATTATGACGGCGGATGAATTATAATATAATTTAGAATTATATTAAAAGGCATTTTAGTTGCTAAAAAGTGTAGACAATCGACCACATGCCTTCCCTCGTCCAATCGATAATGTACAACAGCTTTTGCAGCAAAGTTTTGATATGTTAGATTGGTTGATGATTTAATGGCCTTAGAAATTTGTGTCAAATATTATACATTAGGTTTTATAGCATGTGTTCTCAACTCTGGCCTTCAAGGTCCATTTTCCTGCTGGGTTTTGCTTCAACCCTAATTAAACAGAAATGAACAGGCTAAATGAAGTCTTCTGGATTGATAAAATGTTATCTGCACGGGAGTTTAAACCCGATTGGAGCGAAACTTGGCAGTAAAGAGGGTCTCGAGGGCTAGAGTTGAGAACCCCTGCTTTATAAGGCGAAGTGAACTGTTAATAAAAAATAAAATAAAATAATTGCTCTCCTTGCTAGCTATTAAGTCTATATCTTTATATATACAAATCCAATTCTTTATAAATCAGTTATTTGATTTTTAAATACAAAAATGTAACATCGGATATATCCGAGATGAAATGTTTTCTGTTTAAAATCCAATAACTGAGACAAATCCAATTTTTTCTATAATTAAGAGCCTCATAATGCAAACATTCTTTGTGAAAAAAACCCATTCAAAATAACATCTGCAGAAACAAAGAAACATCTGCAATTAATTTTTAGCCACTGTTTCAAATAACAGCATTTACTGTGTGCTCTGAAGCTGAATGAATACTGGTAAACTGAACCGCTTTTTTGATGTTTGTGATATTACAACATGTATTACATATACACATACATACAAATGTATTACAACTTTAAAATGAGGCTTCGAATGCACATATGAACTTAACTGTCAATCATGAAGTTGTAACGCTGTTTTGGATGCACACTTCCTGTAACAACGTGCATCTGAAGTTTCTCAATTGAAGGAAATAATGTTTCTTATTGGCTTTAATATATTGGCCTAATCTTATCGGGGGGATGACATTAAAAATGATTAATACTGATATATCATGCATCCTTATTTAAAATTGACATCTGTGTGAGCTATATGAAATAAAACTCTACACTTCTGATAAGAGACGGGTCATCTTTTTCTTTTCAATGATTATTGTGAAAGGCATTCATTGAAGTTCTTCTGTGTCAGGGCTCCTCTGTCGGTGGACCTACAGAGTAAACATCTGGCCAGAGACATGGAGCGCCTCATTCATGGCACCACCCTTTGTGTCTCAAACAAAGGCTCCTGTTGGTATGAACATTGTGTATTTTTTCTGATTTAGTTACAGTTGGTAGAAGCATTACAGCAAACCATTTCCGGCTCTATAACAGCTGGAAATGGGTTAAAAATGTGCGATAGTAACTCATAGTGTATCCAGACGAGTCTTCTCATCTATTGAAACTTGTCCCTACAAACTATGAAACATGAGTTTTTCTTTTTACAGAATACCAAAAATGTTTTCAGTTGCCCTGATTGTGTTTTACCTTTGCAGCATGGCACGTGTAGCACATTCAAGCATGACAGCAGATGAGATAGTCGAGAACGTGATCACGACTGTTTCCACCATCTCAACAAAATTAGCAACAGTAAGGCGGGTTAAGAGTTTAGTCTATGTAACCAGCCTGCTTTTCACAGTATCGCTTGTTACCCTTTTTTCTTGCATGTTTTTGTTTTTAATGGGATGTGTTTCTGTTCCCTACGATTTGACCTGCAACCTTGAATCTTTGTTTTCCCGTCAGACAGGAAAAAACATAAAAATCATCCATTTGAAGAGTCAGAACTCCGTTGCGCTGCCCATATACACCTCTGATTTGAGTCATCTTGCGTTGGTGGAGGAGGCCCAGAAACTAGCTCGTCCAACAAAGGTGAAGTTGCTTAAAGGCAAAACTGACATGTGATCCAAAATAGTTTTGTAAAATAAGTCATTAGCTTTAACCTTTCATTTTTAGGGAGCACAAAAGAGGAAGAGAGAAAATAAGAAAACAGAAGTATCAGAGTCTATCACTAAAGAGACTGAAAAAGAAAAAGACAGTGAAGAGGAGGAAATTCCACAGCTGGTGCCAATCGAGACGCCAACCAAAAAGCCAAAAACGGAGGTCAGTGTCCGTACACGTCGCAAAGGGACGTTAGTAAAACCAGTATTTACACTGTTGATGTGACTGACATAATGGTGCGTGACTTGTGTATCTCTTTTTTGGTTTACAGGGTATGTCCAAAAAAGGATTGAAAAAAGCGCCTAAGCCTGCTGGCAAAGGACTTAAGAAAACTGTAAAAGACAAACTGGTGAAGAAAACGCCAAAGATCATAGAACGTGGTCTGAAAAGAAAAGCTAAAAACAAATAAAATCTGAAATGCAGTTAATGTGTAGCTTTCTACGTGGATGTATATGGAACCAGAATTATGTGGTACACATGGTTATGTAAACATTTGTTCTGACAGATAAGCAGTGAATTAAAAGAATTCTTAATATGATTTGCTTTCGTGAACTCATTTAAATGAAGTCAGTATCTGGGTTTGTCAGATTTGATCGATTGTTTTGTGTAATAAATGTTTTAAGGCAATGTGTAGAACTGTCTGCTCTTCTGTTCCTGCTCACACTGGTTTGTTACATGGGTTTGCTTTGAGTTTGTCCACTTGGTTTGTTGATGGTAATTTAGTCACTGAATAAGAGTTCCATGTTTCTCTTTAGTTTGAGATTTTCACCACTGCCGTTTAAAAAAAAAAATCCTGCTTTGGTCAAGACAGCTAATTTGAAAATCAATCAAATGTTATTTATGTAGCTGGCTGGTAGATTTTTAGTAATTCAGCGATTATATGCTGGGGCGAAACATGGATGACCTTGAACACAAATAGTAGGACCTTATACTCCACCCTAAACTGCACTGGGAGCCAGTGAAGCGAGCGGAGGACAGGGGTGATGTGTGACTGTTTAGATGTGTTGTAGAGAAGATGTACGGCTGCGTTTTGTACCAGTCGACGGCGATTGAGGAGCGAAATATTTAGTCCAATGTAGAGGGCATTACAGTAGTCAATCCTTGAGCTGAAGACAATCAAGACCTTGTTTTTTCAAGGTCAGCTCGGGGCAAGAAATATTTGACCTTACTGAGTAGCTTACTACTTAGCTGGTAAAAACTCGCCTTTTGAGACATTATTCTCTGTTATTGTTACTTTCCTGGATGTATATCCGAGGCTGATTACAATGGAAGGAACCAATTAGTCTCAGAATACAAACAGCAGGCAAGTAAAAAGTGTTTTTTGTTGCAATCAACAATTTTTAGATGATAGTTAAAAGGATAGTTAGGCCACAAATTAAAATTGTGAACATGCTTCAAAACAGCAGCGATTGATTCAGTATGATTGAAGTAAAGATGCGACTCTCCAGACATTTTAATTCCTGTTCAGGATCCTGTACCCAGAGACCTCAGTTGTTGGACTTGCTGCCACAAACCCATTTTCATTATTTTGATCAATGGTGGGTTAGCAATGAGTGCTAGTTTGATTGTAGTTCTCAATTCTAGTGAATTATTTGGTAATAAATCTAAAGAGCCAACGCTAGTGAATGAGGAAGTGGGACCATTGTGTCTTTCAGTTATGTTTGCTGTGTGATCTAGACATTGATTATAAAAGAAAATATGAATCACAAAAGGCAGATTATTTAGAATCAGGTGTAGTCACATGGAAAACCTTCATGCAAATATTTCTTTGACTTGTCAGTGTATGTCTGTTATCTTAAGGTTTGTTAACCACGATAATGCATTGTGATAAAAGCATCGCTTTTACTGCTGAACAACAAGGTTTATTCACTTCAGTGTACTTTGAACATCATCTGTACAGTTGTGCGTCATGTTTCACGCAGTGTTTACTTTTAGCACTGTAGATGGGTCTGAATAGACGAACTGCAGTCTAGTTAAACATTTCAATTTAAAAAAAGCCACTGATACATAATTCCGAAAATGGAGAAAAAGTATCCAGGAGTTGGACGTTGTAAATGTGCATTTTGGTTTGCGGTTTTTCATGACATTTTTGGACTTTTTATCCTCCTGGTTGGAGTGTTTTGGGACGTCTTTTTCCATGACTTTTTAATTTACGCTGGATCTGTGATCATTTTCCTGAGTCTCATCTGGTGGGTGTTTTGGTACACTGGTAATATTGAAGTGCCTCCTGAAGAGCTGGAGGATGACATTGCTCAGTACAAACGCACTAAAGGAATTTCGGGCGTTATGCGTAAAGTCTCCAGCAGCCTCTCCAACGGACTGAGGAATTCCTTCAGGAGAAGTGGGAGAATCAACACTCAGGCTGAAGGCTCTCGCGCAAACCGCACGACCAGAGCAGATCAACCTGTTTCCATTGCCATGAGCTCCTATCTGAACACACAGCCAACTGAAACGACCAACCACCTCAACCGAGATCCTTTAGCTATATAAAATACAGGTAATACATAAAACACCTTATAAAAAGTGTTTTAAAGAATACAAACTTGTAAAATGCAAAGGAAACCAGTTATCACCTATAAGAACTTTTTATTATAATGATCATGCAACAAGTGGCTTTGTTAATCATTTATGGAATTCTGGTCTTTAGGTGGAATCCAATTGGTCAGGACAGAGAATCAAATAAGACTTATCTTTTATACCACACACAGCAAACTTTGCTCGACATTGAATGTCAGGCTCTGATTTGCACGTCTATTCCCACAGTGCTCTGCAGGAAGACCCTCCTCTTCACATCTGCATTCATGCGGCTTAGAAATGACTTATAGATCTGTAAGATCATCAGTGTTCTTCAGCATATATGTATAATTGTTTATATATAGATATTTTAAAATATTGTTCTTTTAATCTAAACTAAAATATTTTTTTATTATTTAATATGATGGTGTTTAAAAATTAGATTTATTTTGTTAACATAAGTCGACTGCTTAATGTGTAAACAATCCTTCAACAGCATGTGTTAATCTTAGTCAATAGTAATTTTAAAATTTACTGATAGATATTCTAAATCTAATCTAAGATTGTATTTAACATTTGTTAATGCAATGTGAACTAACATAAGCAAGCAAAATACATTCACCAACTAACATCAACAAAGATTAATAAATGCTTAAAAAATATATTGCCCATTGTTAGTTAGCTAATGCATCACCTATTGTTAACTGATGAAACATGCTGATACTATTATTATATAATATACTAATCAAATATGCTTGATTGTTCTTATTTGCTTGTTGTGTATTTGTGATATTCTTACTATATTGCTATGTCTAATAAGCAAAGCATCTGTGTTTATAGTTATCAGAAAATCGTTATTTTGTTATGCATACAGATTTTGTGTATACAATTAAAATAATTTTAGAAAATGTATTAGTCTATTATACATTATATATTATGTTTTCCCTGCAACACCTTATAAAAAAACGTTCAAAAGTTCTTAAAAGAACAGTTTTTTTCTAAATGTGAAGAACATTTTAATAACCAGAAGGACTTCTTTTTTTTCCACCATTTCATTGAAAAGGTTCCATGGATGTTAAACATTCTTCAATGGAATCTTTAAGAGTGTATTAAGATAAAACATTAGTTCTATAACTGAACAAAAGTATGTAGTTGATGAGGATAGCTCAGTTTTTGTCACGAAAAAAAAGTGACAACAATTTAAACTAATCCCAAATGTAAAAGACAAAAGCGTCGAAAGCTAAGGGACATCCCCTTCTTAAGACATATTTACATACTGGGTTTAATAAAACGCTGGCCATTTTTGTAAGTTCAGTTACTTCCAACACTTCAGTGGAAGATGCTTCTCTTCATATGGCTGCTTTACATGACTAATTATGCTGAAGGAAAATGTGCGCAGAGTTATTATTACGATGGACTTCTTGAGGAGTGTCAACATTGCTCCATTAGATGCAACTCCCCACCAAATATTTGCAAAACCTTTTGTACCTCAAGTAAGTATCATCTTATTTCTGATTTAAAACTTTCCGACTTTAGACTAAGAACAAGCAAGTTACATAATTATATGGATAAACATAACAGTAACAGCTATGGTAGCATAAGTTTACATACTCCTCGCAGAATCAGTAAGTTGTTTCAAAGTTTTAATTTGAGATGCAACCATAAAAAACAAAACAAGCAATTATTTTAATGTTTACTGCCCTGAAAAGGCTATGTATATCATTATTTAATGTTCAATATTCAGTATGACTTAATATATTTATATATAAAATACCAAGTGCAATAATGTATATATATTAAATATCAAACTCTATTCTGCAAAAGGTATGGAAACTTATGACAAGGACAGTATCAAAGTCCACAATGTATGTCTTGTGATTTCCTTTTCTTATTCAGTGCCTCATTGTGTCCTTTTCAGTACCAGTAAATGAAGCTGAAAAGAATCAGAATATTAGATTCATTTTGATCGTGTTTTTTGCATTCCTGGGAGCTTTCACTGCACTGACCATTATTCTGCGAGTTATACGCAGAAAAACCTGTAAGCCCATCATCATGAACAAAGGTATATTGCTGAAAGACTTCTGATTTATGAATGTGTAGACAATTCTTGTCCAAAATTTAGTACATTGGGCATGCATTTGCTTTTAGTTTACTGTACTTGATTTCACGTTATACGCCATTAGATCTGAAAAAACTAAAATAAGAATAACGTGATGTAATACAGATCATTTTCATTTTAAATGATATATCTAGCTATACTTATCCTAATAGTCATTGTCTTATTATGACATTACTTGTGTGGCAAACATACCCTTATGAAGTCAATGAAATATCACACAGCGATAGGTCAAGGACAACAGGCGTCTGACAGTGACACAGAGCAATCTGAAAATATGGATGAAGCTTTGACTTGTTTGCCAGATGGATTGAATCAGCATCACTACAACTCCACCCTGCCTCTTCCCTCCACCGAGGAAGGCACAACATTGCTGGTCACCACAAAGACAGTACAAGCTTGCCAGTGTTCACCTGTCATTTATGGAGGAGATCGTGTGGAACTTGTATAACTCTGAAAACTCTGCAAATGATCTCACCATTACTCTGTCCAGACTGGATACAATTCTCATTGTAATTTGTGCTGGAGGCACTAATATGAACACAGGATGGTAACTGGCTGTCAACAGTGAACATATCTGTGTTATTTAAATGTAATAATCATCATCTGTGAATGTAAACTATTTTCAACATGCGCTGTCAGAAAAAAATTATGTCTGAGTTTCACTCTTACACATATTTATCAATGCAAAGCCAGAACAAATGTATGCTGTTACTTTGTTAAATTAAAACGTGTTACTTCAATCATAGTCTTCTTATATAAGTATATGTAAATATACTTCAAGACATTTATGCAATAAAATGTCTTGTGTTTAAAAGAATAGTTCACCCATGAAAATGAAATTCTGCCATTATTTACTCACCCTTATGTTTGTTTCCCCCTGAAACCCTGTTCTCAGTCACCATTCACTTTCAATGTATGCGCTGATGTTAAGGCGACGGAGGTTGGAAGTTCCTTCTGCCAAAATAAAATTCAATTTGTATTTCACAGAGGAAAGAAAATCATAAAGAATAACACAAGGGTGAGTACATAAAATGATGAAAGGTTTTATTTTTGGGTGAACCGTAGCTTTATATCAGATATATACCGTAGAATAAAGTAGAGTGAATGCAAACTTTTTGAAAGTTTGAATAAATAATAAACTATTCAAAAATATTATATATTATTTTGTATATATTGTAGACTATTATTTATTAGGCTTTGTATTATTCATTATTTATTATGCTATGTTTGACCCACGTGACAATGTTGATGTCACGTGACACTCATCCATTGTCATGTGACTGACTCGAGCGCCGTACAGTGGCATTAGCGCGCTCTTGTTAGCACAACGATATAAGAGTTTAACTTGATAGAAACAGTTCATTCATGCTGGAAAGAAAACCCTTACGATACTCCATCAAACAACGTCTGCACAGTTGTGGTGCTTTTAACGGTTGTAAAGTGCCAGTGTTGTTTGAGCTAGGCCTCGGCTGTACTTGAACCAAACGAAACTATGGAGAACGTTCCAAACTGTAAACATTGTTTAAACATCACTTGGGATTAATTTGAAACATTTGGGACCGACTCAACTGGGATTCATGTCGCTTGCTAAACCGTTTAATCGGGAATTTCAGAATGAACGGTGAGTTGCAAATGGCAGGCGAAAGATTCATGCTGTTACATATATTATAACTGGTATCTAATGATAATGTTGTTTGTTAGGTAGCTAGAGCTTTCAAAACATTCCCTCTGTGTCACTGCGGTGGGAATATGTCAATCCTGAAATATGTCCTTCCTTAAACCAGTAAATTATATAGGCAAAATGCGATTACAGGTTACAGATTACAGATATGATTGCAGGCATTCTGCCGGTCTACAGCAGCTCCAACTTACTTGCTAAGTTTCTTTATCTGCTGTTTTGAAAGGTCATGTCAAATGTGACTATGTTTCCAAACACTATCAGAATCAAGGACCTGAACTTACTGGCGTGTGTGAGTGTATGTGTGTGTGAGTGAACGCGCACACACACGTAGGCACTGTCAATTTGAATATATTGATCCAATCTGATTCCTTCTTCACACACACACACACACACACACACACACACACACACACACACACACACACACACACACACACACACACGTATATAAATGTCAAGAAGGAATCAGATCAATATATTCAAATTGACACCATTAAGAACTGTTGTTATATTTGCAGTCACATGTTATAATCATTTCATTCACTGTGTTTTTTATTTTCATTTTAAGAATGTTTATATTCTTAGTTGAGGTCAATTAAACCAGTAATATTTCACGACCCTGTGACTTACAGGCGTGCAGCAAAATGACCTGAAAAGACAAAATCTCTTAGAGAGACTTCTTGATGCAGTTAAACAGGTAAGTTGACATTGACTACATGATAACTTCTTTGTGCAAAACACTTCCTCTTTGACAATGCTGGCTTAGGACAATGAGGAAAGAAGTTGTTATAATACAGGCATGGGGAGACCATTAATGACAGATAAAATAAATTACTGCTTATTTTGCGTGATGTTTGCTCTGTGTCAAATTTACAACTATTTGTATTAATCTATTGGGCTTGACAGAAATATAAACTCATTAAGATTTTATTAACACTGCACCGTTACATCATGCCCTATTGAGCCATGTCATTTTATTTTGAATGCAGAAAATGGTTTATCTTTCTCCCATTCACCAGCTGTTGTATTTAGTGAGTTTAGCAACAATGGCAGATCAGATGTTAATATTAATATTCATCCAGTTGCTCATGAAGGTACTGCAGCAGTCTTTGGAGAAGTTCTATAAAAATTTTGGCATTTCCAACTGTTTGAATGATGTTAAGTATTTATTTAATGAAGTCAATTAATTTTAAAGTCTGAACATCCCTTTCTTTAAACAAATATTTATCTTTTCAGTGCCAAATCCGCTTTGGTGGCAGGAAGGAGATTGCCTCAGATTCTGATAGTAGGTGAGAAGAATATTCCATCCAAATATTGTCCGTTTATGTTATAAATCTGAAAAGGTTTGATAAGATTATGCTAATTCCCTTTTTTTCTCTTCCTTTGTTGTTTGTTTTCAGAGTCATATGCCTGTGTGCCCAGTTTGAAGCGGTACTTCAACACGGCTTGAGGAAAAGTCGCGGTTTAGCCCTCACCGCAGCTGCCATTAAACATGCTGCTGGATTTAGCACTAAAACTGAAGCAGGTACTGTAATTGATTCCATCAAAATACAGATGGTTAGATCTTTATTTTCTGTCATTCATCTTTTAAGCATCAATATATAATTCTCGGAAAGAACATGCTGAAAATAAGTGTTTTTCCAAGCGTTTACTCAATTAACTCTTTGCCCTACTTAATGAGTTTGTCTTAGTTGGTACACCTGAGAGACATTGCCAGAGAGATTTCCCTAGTAACAAAAGACACATGTGGTGTTCTGGGTTGTCCATAGAGGAAACAGATGCTTATGAGTGCTCATACAGGAAAACCAGGTGCTGATACTGTTTATGAAACCAGATGGTTATGCAACAAACCCTGTAAAGATGGTAAAAAAGAGAAACAAGGTTTTTCTGAGGTTGTTCTCTGCACCTGCTGTGGTTTTGAGGTGTCTAAATTTAACTGCAGAACTAAGAGTGATACTATGAATCAATGCTGAGTGATTCAGTTTTTTTCTCAAAATCTTTAGTTTTTGTAGAGTAGAAAGTTGATTGTCATCCAGAAAGTAGTGGGGATTTTGAGTGATGTTATAAGATTATGACATTCTATTATAAATAATGTCCCTGATGAACTTAATCGAAACTGAACATGCTTGAAAAAATTCACAACTGAATGAGTTCATGCGTAACCTAGTGTTTTATTTTGAGTGTGGTTTTTCTTTTCTAATGGTGCACAGTATTTATTCAGGTATGCTTTAAATGGATCAGAAGTGACTGTAAAAACATTTATAATATTACTAAACATTTCAGTTTCAAATTAATGCTGCTTTTAATCTGTGTTCAACATTGATAATAATAATACATGTTTTAAAATGAACATATTAGAATAACTTCTGAAAGGTTACGTGTTGCTGAAGACTGAGTTAATGACAGTTGAAAATTCTGTTTTATCATTACAAGAATATGTGACATAAAAAAAAAATAAAAAAAAAAATATATATATACACAAGTAATATTTAGCTATTTTGTTTCCCATTAATTACCTAGACTTTGGAAGAACACCACAGTCTAATCTGTCCCACCACAGCTTCATAGTGTATTTCGTGTTGTGCATCTGTCAAACAAACTAAAGCCAAAAGCATGTGTATAGTCTGTTGAAATGCAAACCCTTGGACATCCTCCCATAGTCTCAAAGAAAATCCTTTGGGAAATACTTATTTAGCTATTATTAATAATGTTTTTGCAAGTTACGTTTTTTTACATCATTATTTTGCAAGTGAAATTATCACATCGAAACCCACAACCTTTTGGTTTCCAGCGCAGACCTTGGGTCTGAGAGTTACAGAATTTCAATTCTCTGTATGTATGTGCTGTATATATTGCAGAATTGACATTAAAGCTGACTTTGACTTTGAGATGTTTCGCCACTAGGTCGCACCACCCTGTGTCCTGCACCAATTAAATGAGAATGAGCACCTGAGCGACCCCATTTGAAAAATTGTTACATACGGGCAGCTGAACAAGTTCAAAGTCAGACTAAATTGAGGAATTTATGAGCTGACACCAGCAACAGATAAAAAAAATCCCAAATGTCCAAAGGAATAAGAATACAGAAAGGAAAGTTTCAAAAGGTCTTCAAGTCTCAGTGTTGTAAATTTTGTAAAATGTGTCATTTAATAATTTTTTTTAAATGTGCCAATTGATTTTTAATTTACTTTTTCTCAACCATGATGAGTGTATGAGTAGGCATCACTGACCTTTTCTCTTCCTCCTGTGACGGGTGGAGCCAACGACAGACACAGTGGGAGTGGTGATAAGCCCCAGAGAGGCGTTTTATTCAAACATAAGTGTCCAAACACAAAACGAAAGTAAAATAAAGTGTCCAAATAAACAGGGGACCTGGTGCCCTCGTTGTGCAAACGGTCTGTGACGGAGGGGAAGTGAAGGAGGATGGGTCCAGGAGAGGGGCGGGGTCCGGCGCTCGCAGGTGCTTCTCCCTTGTCCGTTGCGTGGAGGACGGCGGCATCACGTCCGGCGGCTCATCCTCTTCCTACGCCGGAGCTGCGGGGAAATAGCGGCCCGGCATCCTGGCCCGTCAGCCGCGTTACGAGTGTTAGACCCTCAGACTCCCTTCCTGAACCCACGAGGACACCAGCGTGCATGCACGGGGAAGGACCCGCCTCCCGAGGAGAGGCGCGCTCGTCATTTATCGGCGGCGGTGGTAACGCTTCATGCATCTCAGGTGTGTGCCACCACACGCCGCCAATTCTCCTCATTACCGCGCCCCTCCTCTCTTCACCCACTCCAGTCGGGAGCCTGGCGAAGGGCGGCGATACGAGTGACGGGGCGGCGTCGAGATCAGGGGGAGGCAGCCGTTCCGTCACACTCCTCAATTTTGGTTTCCCAAAATGACGTTATGTAACTTCTGTAATATTATCTATCTCCATTCTCTATTATGTGGAACTGAGAATATTGCTCTTGCATTTCAAACAGAATTCCTTGTGTGTTTCAGAGCTGACGTTCTGGTTTTATGTGAAGGAGCACCTCAACCGTCATGAGTTGCAGCGCTTCTACTCTCTGCGGAATATCACATCTGAGTTGGGCCGGGGCCGGGCATGGCTTCGTTGTGCTCTGAACGAACACTCGCTAGAGCGTTATCTGCACATGCTGCTGGCAGATAATGCCCGCCTTGGGTACAGACACCAATGTCTTCCTTTCTTTATCTTCCTTATTGCTTTTCATTACGTATCAGTCAAGCCCCGTTCACACTGCCAGTAATACGCAGCGACAAAATGGCATGATCCAGTTCATTTAAAAGAATGAGAACTGGCTAGTGATGCGAAGTTTGAAATAATTTTACTCACTCTGATCTTTGAGTCTCAAAATGAATGAGTCTTTTTCCAAATAATTTAATTCCTTTCAGTAGAATAGAGTTAAAATGTTACACGTTCATAGCCAAATTCCGCAACACGTTTACTCATGGAAATGTTGATCACATTTTGAATAAGAAAACTGTAATGTAGCCAAGGCCAAGTTATGAGAAACAGAATTGATTAGTTCATTGCTTTGCATTCTGTTAGCTCACTTCACCTCCCGATTCGAGTCGTTTGTTCTTTTGTCATGTCACATCCCAATAAGCTGAAGCTATGAAGTCTGTACCGGAAACAGAAATTATTAGTTCATGTCTGACTTATTCACTTGACTCTTTATTACCACATTCAGTTTTAACCATAACATGACAGAAATTCAAAAATGTATAAATTGTAAGAAATTTAAGACCTGAAATGCATCATGTTAAATTATATATGTACTTATTTTTTAGGAATTATTAACTCATTAACTCACTGATGTCCCTTTTACACAGAGATTCCAGAAAATACACTAGGGTTGGGATAATATTATCTTAAATTAATATATCTAAGTTAAATTGATTTTCTAATATCTTAATTTGTGTTCCAAAGAACGAAGGTCTTACGGATATGGAATGACATGAGGGTACAATGACATAATTTTCATTTTTGGGTGAACTAGCCCTTTAAGTTTGCTTGCTCCGAGCCTGAATAGTATTGTGAACTCAGTCTTTTACTTTCTTCCCTCCAAAATGTTAGTTTTTTTTGTTGTTGTTGTGGTGGCAAAATGTTATCACAAGTATTACTAGGAAACCAGTATTGGGAATGCCTACTGACAACCTAACTGCCAGCTACTGGCGACGTGAATGGGCCTTAAGACTTCTAATTTATGTGAAATTATTACTTAATGATCATATTTCTTCCTCATTCATAGTGCCTTCTATGAAGACTGGGCTTTTGTCTTGGATGAGGAGAGAGCAAGTATGCTGCCCACAATGGCTACAGGTGATATTAAAATGAGATATTTGCCATTAGCTTCTGGTACTTGTTATAAAGTGTAGTTGGGCATTGTTTCTTGTGCAAGTGTCAATTGTATGTGTCATCAGGGCTCAATTCCATCCTGTTTGCCATCAACATTGACAACACGGACCTAAACGGCCAGGCCCGTGGGGGGTCGTCTGTCTCCCACCTGCTTAAGGAGTCCACACAGGGCATGAGCAGTTTGTGGAAAGAGTCTACTCAAGGTGTCAGCACGCTTCTGCGGGAAATCGGTACTGCCACTGCGGTGGTTCCTGGTTTCATTCCTCGCTCGGATGCTCCATCAGACCCACTGCCTGTGTTGCCCCGCAGCACTTCTGCAGGTGCTTGAGTCACATTCTAGAGCAGAAGTCCACGTCTACTGTGAAAAAAGTGCAAAAATTGAGTTTTTAAGGATACAATAGCTTGTCACTGAGATTGTAACCTTAGAGACAACTTTTTTACGTGATCTACCTTTAAGCATATTTGTAACATATACTGGTAGTAGTATTATGCACCCTTAAGGCCACTTTGAGAGAGTGGGTTTGAAAAAAGAAGTTTGAAATACTTTTTAAGCTGTGTACTGATGGTACATGCTGCTGAGAATGAAGTTTAGTATTTTTTTTTGCAAATTTATCCGTCAAAATCAAGTTAATAAAGTATCTATGGAGCACCTGAGTGAACATGGTGGTGGGAACAAAATATGAGAGGGAAGGAAAACTAACAGTCAATGCTTTTGCATTCTTTTGCAAATGTTTTGTTGCACTGAAAATCTTTGAGATTATTTGCAAAATATTTGAGTTCCTCGGCGTAACGCAAAGCATTTGTGAGAGCTCAACTGTTAGAACTTTTCCTGAAACTCTCAAAACTCCAAACAAACTTCGTTTTGGCAGGATTTTCTTCAAAATGACATCAAACCAGTTCTTAGATTTTGCTTAAAGTATATCGGTTGTAACTTTAAGTTACGACTATTATTTCTTTTTTTGTGTAAATAAGGTACATTAAAGATGTCCCTTTGTGGGATCTACTCCACAGACGTGCTGTTGTATCCTTAAAGATATAATTTGTGCACTTTTATTTTTTTTGTATTAGTGTGTTTTATTTCCTCCCATTGTTTTGTTACCCTCATGTTATTGATTTAATTGCATTTTAGATTCCGGTTTAAGAAAAGAGCGTAGACGTAAAAAGAAGATCACAAATATAATCTCTTTTGACGATGATGTGGGTGCGGAAGATGAGGACGAGGCTGGTGAGGACGTTGTGAGGAGTCTCAGAAAGAGTACGGTGGGTCATATGAGTTCTGAGGAGGCTCTGGACGCTCCGGTCTCTACCTCTCCCCTTTATAACGGCCTGACTGAGCCTGGGATTGTGAGCTGGGTCGAAACACCCACACACAATGGAGTGCTTCCCGATACCAAGAGTATTGACAATGAGGAGGAAGAGGAGGATGACATTTACGTTAAGAGCAGACAGGAGCCCCCACAAGAGGATCATGGGAATGAGGAGAGGTGAGTTTACTTAATGGCTGTTCCTGAAATAGCTTCCTATACCCTTACATAGGGCACTGTTTGAGAGGACAGCCATTCGTAGTAATGTCCAAAACCGTAGAGGACATTATTGAGCATACTCACTGAATCCCATAATGCACTGCAATAACGAGTGTACCACTGATGTACACTCAACGGCCAGAGGAACGCGCTGTGAGGAACGTGTCAAATAAATTCCTGTGTCTTGCCAGAAGATGGCCACCCACAGATGAATTATTCATCCATTCGTTTTCTAAACCGCTGGTCTAATGTGGGTACAGCGTAATA
Organism: Rhodeus uyekii; assembly: GCA_037043235.1. NCBI lineage: Eukaryota > Metazoa > Chordata > Actinopteri > Cypriniformes > Acheilognathidae > Rhodeus > Rhodeus uyekii. The sequence goes on along the minus strand of JAWRVZ010000054.1, from coordinate 3,880,900 downwards.
TCATAGAGGTATAAATTACAGTTTAATTGATTATTAAATTGTTTAATTAAGATTTATGTGTGCTAGTAGATTCCTTGACAGAGTTACTGCTGGAGCTGATTGCCAATTAAAAATAACTTTAATAACACTTTATTTTAATGTCTTGTTACACATGTACACTACCATTCAGTGGTTTGGGGTCAGTAGGTTTTATAAAAAAAAAGAATATTGGTCAAAAGTGACAGATGAATATAATGTTAGTAATGGTAGTGTAGTTAGGAATAGTAAGTAAAGACATATAGTTATTAACCTGTTAAAACGTCAGTTTTGCTGCATAAAACTGAATATATATGCAGTAATCCCTCGCCACTTCGCGGTTCAAGTTTCGCAGCCTCAGTGCATTACAGATTTTTCAAAAATATGAATCAAAAAAATAAAAATTCAAAAATACCGCCATATCGGCAGCTGCATTGTTTCGTCTTGATGCGAGATACACACCCACGGGCACTCAAACAAGGCACGTGATTGGTTCCCGGCGCAAGATCGACGAATGAGAGCACGAGTGGAGTGGGAGCCTCTTCGCCTCTCTCAGAAGCAAATGTTGACGATGCTTCCCGAACTTATTTAAAGGCCTCATTTTACCAGTGCAATAACACCATCATCATCATCATCACATTCATCGAACAGCACAGGTCTCTTATCGTCGTCATTACTGGAGTCAAGTCTTAAGACACCATGATGCGTTTCGTATGAGAGAGAAAGAGAGAGAGTAAATGCATAATATTAAGGTTTTATAATTAAATAGATTTAATTAAAATATATATAAAGTATAAATTTACATATTTTAAACATTCTGGTACCTACACAAACATATACAGAAATTCCTAGGGGGGCCAATCCTATTTCGCAGATTTTCACCTATCGCGGGAGGTTCCGGTCCACATTAACCACGATAAACGAGGGATCACTGTACTTAAGAAACGCTAAAAAAAATCCTACAAATCCCAAACGTAAAAAAAAGCAAGTATTTACTATGGTTAAAAAAATGGCAAGCAACTTACTCTAAACACTTTAGTACGTAGAGTACTAACATGTTGTTTATTAATATTTAGTACTTGTGGAATTACGTTATGTGACCATAGCATTTCTCCTCTGCATAGGATGGTTGTGGGGAGTTTATCCAGTGTTTCTACATGGAGTCCAAGGCAAATCTTCACAGACAGTGGCAATGACAAATCACACATTCTCATACCTCTGGCCTCCAGCGAGCCCTACACACAACAAGGTCAGACACTACGCTCATTCAGGGACATCTTGCTGTTTTCATGTTCTTGTCCACATAGATGTGGCAGGCATTTTTATGTCTTCTGATTGTTCAAACGTATGAGTTTAACTTAAATGTAGCACTATTTAATTGAGTTTGTAATATGTGACTGCGGTCCTGGCATGGAGAAATGCGCTATTTTTGTACTTTCAGCTGGTAGTTCAGTTGAGAATGTCGACGTTCATGGACAGAAGGAGAGCTCAAGCCCACCAGCTGACAGTGAAAAACAAAGCCAACTCCAATTTAGGTATCTGATACAAAAGAACACAATAATAATTTAAGATTATCTTTGATAATTATCTGTGTTAACCTTTGCTGTCTCAGCATGGAGCCTGATTCACCAGAACAGACTGCTCCCGTTCTGCAGACCGCTGGCCTTCCCGACTCCATGACCATTGGTGAGTTGACCTAACATAAACCCTATCATTGTCCAGAGATCTCTTCCTTTGGTTTTTAGCTTTTTTTAAAATTCTGTTTTTGAAGGTTACAACTTTATTAAAACATTGATTTTACTACTTTAAAGGAATAGTTAAAATAATCATTTTTTTGTTGTAGTTGCTCATTTATACTCATTTTAAACCTCTATGCTGTGAAGAATTGAATTCTTATCCTCGCATAGTTCTTTTCAACACAACCGTCAAGCTCCACAAAAACATTTACTCAAGTTTAGAGTCAGTAAGATTTTTTTTTAATGATATTAACATTTTTATTCAACAAAAATGCAAGAAAAGTGACATTAAAGACTTTTACATTGTTACAAAAGGTTAACATTTTAAATGAATGTGGTTCTATTTATTGAAGATACCTGAAAAAAAGTGTCATGGTTCCACAAAAATGTTACAATGTCTTCTGAAGCCATACAACTACTTTGATACTAGATGTCACTATGTACTTGCGTAGTTGTGAAGCTGGATGATGAAAATTATTTTTGTTTTCCTTCAGCAGACTGTTTTGCAACAACGTGAAGGTCAATAATAAGTAATAATAGAATAATTAGGGGCCAAGCACCGAAGGTGCGAAGGCACCTATTGTTTCTGTTCCGGTTCTTATTATTAGGGGCCAAGCACCGAAGGTGCGGAGGCACCTATTGTTTTTGTTCCGGTTCTTATTAGGGGCCAAGCACCGAAGGTGCGGAGGCACCTATTGTTTTTGTTCCGGTTCTTTATTATTATTCTTCTTCTTCTTCCGTCATTGAAGTCTATGACAGCCCATAGAACCGTAAGCGGGAAAATGAAAAAAAGTTGGCACACTCATAAAGGAGAGTCTAATCATTGACCATAGCAAAATTGAAGTCTCTAACTCAATCTCTCTACCGCCACCAACTGTCCAAAGTTGCACTCACGTTTACGTAAATAACTTTTGAACCGTATGTCCTAGAAACAAAATTCTTTTGTCCACTGATTCCTTGGCTCAAGACGATTCGATTGCACCCTATGACGTCATTTTCCGTCATGAAAATTTTCCCGCCATTTTGAATTTTATGAAAAACCTACTTTTTCGAACTCCTCCTAGGCCGTTCGTCCGATGTTCACGAAAATTGAACCACATCATCTCCTGACAATGTGGACAAAACGATATATAAACAAAGTTGATTCGTCAAACCGTTTACGAATAACTCGTGAAAGAATCTGAGGTAAAAGTCGCCAAAATGAAATTGAGGCTTTATCTCCCCAATGCATTAGCCTTTTCTGACCAAACTAGGTGTGTGTTATGTCAATCATGGTTTGAGGCTACCTGCAGAGTTTTGGCGCTGTGCCCCCTAGTGGTCAGGAGTTATCAAAAACTGACTTTTTTGCTTATAACTTCTGAACCCTTTGGCCAAAAATCATGAAACTGGTCTCTTTAGATCCAGTGGGTCATGCCGAGTCCTGTGATACCAAATATTCCCATATCGGCCATTTTGAGCGTCTGCCATTTCGATTTTTCTTATAAGATGCTATGTTTAACAAACACTTGACTTTAGTGCTCTGTCAGCAATGGTTTACCCAATTGAAAGCAAACTTTGCATGTGTCAATGTCACCACACTCTCAATGTACCACACACTACAATTTGGTTACAGCGCTGCCTGTTGGTTGAATGCGATAAACCATTAAATCGAATTGCTAAAGACCGTATTGTTGGTTTTTCAGCCATTTAGACTTAAGCCATATTGAAATGTCTTTAGATTTTTACTGCCGTTGGTCTGATGATGCCAGTCATGTCGGCATGACATTTAATGCCCTCCTTGCGCTTGGCCCCGTGATGGCTGCTAGCAGCTATATTTATTATTATTATTCTTCTTCTGCCATTGAAGTCTATGACAGCCCATAGAACCGTAAGCGGGAAAATGAAAAAAAGTTGGCACACTCATAAAGGACAGTCCAATCATTGACCATAGCAAAATTGAAGTCTCTAACTCAATCTCTATTGCGCCACCAACTGTCCAAAGTTGCACTCACGTTTATGTAAATAACTTTTGAACCGTATGTCCTAGAAACAAAATTCTTTTGTCCACTGATTCCTTGGCTCAAGACGATTCGAATGCACCCTATGACGTCATTTTCCGTCATGAAAATTTTCCCGCCATTTTGAATTTTATGAAAAACCTACTTTTTCGAACTCCTCCTAGGCCGTTCGTCCGATTTTCACGAAAATTGAACCACATCATCTCCAGACAATGTGGACAAAACGGTATATAAAGAAAGTTTATTCGTCAAACTGTTTACGAATAACTCGCGAAAGAATCCGAGGTAAAAGTCGCCAAAATGAATTTGAGGCTTTATCTCCGCAATGCATTAGCCTTTTCTGACCAAACTAGGTGTGTATTATGTCAATCATGGTTTGAGGCTACCTGCAGAGTTTTGGCGCTGTGCCCCCTAGTGGTCAGGAGTTATGAAAAACTGACTTTTGTGCTTATAACTTCTGAACCCTTTGGCCAAAAATCATGAAACTGGTCTCTTTAGATCCAGTGGGTCATGCCGAGTCCTGTGATACCAAATATTCCCATATCGGCCATTTTGAGCGTCTGCCATTTCGATTTTTCTTATAAGATGCTATGTTTAACAAACACTTGACTTTAGTGCTCTGTCAGCAATGGTTTACCCAATTGAAAGCAAACTTTGCATGTGTCAATGTCACCACACTCTCAATGTACCACACACTACAATTTGGTTACAGCGCTGCCTGTTGGTTGAATGCGATAAACCATTAAATCGAATTGCTAAAGACCGTATTGTTGGTTTTTCAGCCATTTAGACTTAAGCCATATTGAAATGTCTTTAGATTTTTACTGCCGTTGATCTGATGATGCCAGTCATGTCGGCATGACATTTAATGCCCTCCTTGCGCTTGGCCCCGTGATGGCTGCTAGCAGCTATATTTATTATTATTCTTCTTCTGCCATTGAAGTCTATGACAGCCCATAGAACCGTAAGCGGGAAAATGAAAAAAAGTTGGCACACTCATAAAGGAGAGTCCAATCATTGACCATAGCAAAATTGAAGTCTCTAACTCAATCTCTCTAGCGCCACCAACTGTCCAAAGTTGCACTCACGTTTACGTAAATAACTTTTGCACCGTATGTCCTAGAAACAGAATTCTTTTGTCCACTGATTCCTTGGCTCAAGACGATTCGATTGCACCCTATGACGTCATTTTCCGTCATGAAAATTTTCCCGCCATTTTGAATTTTATGAAAAACCTACTTTGTCGAACTCCTCCTAGGCCGTTCGTCCGATCTTCACGAAAATTGAACCACATCATCTCCCGACAATGTGGACATAACGATATATAAAGAAAGTTGATTCGACAAACCGTTTACGAATAACTCGCGAAAGAATCTGAGGTAAAAGTCGCCAAAATGAAATTGAGGCTTTATCTCCCCAATGCATTAGCCTTTTCTGACCAAACTAGGTGTGTGTTATTTCAATCATGGTTTGAGGCTACCTGCAGAGTTTTGGCGCTGTGCCCCCTAGTGGTCAGGAGTTATCAAAAACTGACTTTTTTGCTTATAACTTCTGAACCCTTTGGCCAAAAATCATGAAACTGGTCTCTTTAGATCCAGTGGGTCATGCCGAGTCCTGTGATACCAAATATTCCCATATCGGCCATTTTGAGCGTCTGCCATTTCGATTTTTCTTATAAGATGCAATGTTTAACAAACACTTGACTTTAGTGCTCTGTCAGGAATGGTTTACCCAATTGAAAGCAAACTTTGCATGTGTCAATGTCACCACACTCTCAATGTACCACACACTACAATTTGGTTACAGCGCTGCCTGTTGGTTGAATGCGATAAACCATTAAATCGAATTGCTAAAGACCGTATTGTTGGTTTTTCAGCCATTTAGACTTAAGTCATATTGAAATGTCTTTAGATTTTTACTGCCGTTGGTCTGATGATGCCAGTCATGTCGGCATGACATATAATGCCCTCCTTGCGCTTGGCCCCGTGATGGCTGCTAGCAGCTATATTTATTATTATTATTCTTCTTCTGCCATTGAAGTCTATGACAGCCCATAGAACCGTAAGCGGGAAAATGAAAAAAAGTTGGCACACTCATAAAGGAGAGTCCAATCATTGACCATAGCAAAATTGAAGTCTCTAACTCAATCTCTATAGCGCCACCAACCGTCCAAAGTTGCACTCACGTTTACGTAAATAACTTTTGAACCGTATGTCCTAGAAACAAAATTCTTTTGTCCACTGATTCCTTGGCTCAAGACGATTCGATTGCACCCTATGACGTCATTTTCCGTCATGAAAATTTTCCCGCCATTTTGAATTTTATGAAAAACCTACTTTGTCGAACTCCTCCTAGGCCGTTCGTCCGATCTTCACGAAAATTGAACCACATCATCTCCCGACAATGTGGACAAAACGATATATAAAGAAAGTTGATTCGACAAACCGTTTACGAATAACTCGCGAAAGAATCCGAGGTAAAAGTCGCCAAATTGAAACTGAGGCTTTATCTCCGCAATGCATTAGTCTTTTCTGACCAAACTAGGTGTGTGTTATGTCAATCATGGTCTGAGGCTACCTGCAGAGTTTTGGCGCTCTGCCCCCTAGTGGTCAGGAGTTATGAAAAACTGACTTTTTTGCTTATAACTTCTGAACCCTTTGGCCAAAAAACATGAAACTGGTCTCTTTAGATCCAGTGGGTCATGCCGAGTCCTGTGATACCAAATATTCCCATATCGGCCATTTTGAGCGTCTGCCATTTCGATTTTTCTTATAAGATGCTAAGTTTAACAAACACATGACTTTAGTGCTCTGTCAGCAATGGTTTACCCAATTGAAAGCAAACTTTGCATGTGTCAGTCACCACACTCTCAATGTACCACATGAATTGACACTACAATTTGGTTACAGCGCTGCCTGTTGGTTGAATGTGATAAACCATTAAATCGAAATACTAAAGACCGTATTGTTGATTTTTCAGCCATTTAGACTTAAGTCATATTGAAATGTCTTTAGATTCTTACTGCCGTTGGTCTGATGATGCAAGCCATGTCGGCATAACATGTAATGCCCTCCTTGCGCTTGGCCCCGTGATGGCTGCTAGCAGCTATATTTATTATTATTATTATTATTCTTCTTCTGCCATTGAAGTCTATGACAGCCCATAGAACCGTAAGCGGGAAAATGAAAAAAAGTTGGCACACTCATAAAGGAGAGTCTAATCATTGACCATAGCAAAATTGAAGTCTCTAACTCAATCTCTCTACCGCCACCAACTGTCCAAAGTTGCACTCACGTTTACGTAAATAACTTTTGAACCGTATGTCCTAGAAACAAAATTCTTTTGTCCACTGATTCCTTGGCTCAAGACGATTCGATTGCACCCTATGACGTCATTTTCCGTCATGAAAATTTTCCCGCCATTTTGAATTTTATGAAAAACCTACTTTGTCGAACTCCTCCTAGGCCGTTCGTCCGATGTTCACGAAAATTGAACCACATCATCTCCTGACAATGTTGACAAAACGATATATAAACAAAGTTGATTCGTCAAACCGTTTACGAATAACTCGTGAAAGAATCTGAGGTAAAAGTCGCCAAAATGAAATTGAGGCTTTATCTCCCCAATGCATTAGCCTTTTCTGACCAAACTAGGTGTGTGTTATGTCAATCATGGTTTGAGGCTACCTGCAGAGTTTTGGCGCTCTGCCCCCTAGTGGTCAGGAGATATTAAAAAACTGACTTTTTTGCTTATAACTCCTGAACCCTTTGGCCAAAAATCATGAAACTGGTCTCTTTAGATCCAATGGGTCATGCCGAGTCCTGTGATACCAAATTTTCCCATATCGGCCATTTTGAGCGTCTGCCATTTCGATTTTTCTTATAAGATTCTATGTTTAACAAACACATGACTTTAGTGCTCTGTCAGCAATGGTTTACCCAATTGAAAGCAAACTTTGCATGTGTCAATGTCACCACACTCTCAATGTACCACATGAATTGACACTACAATTTGGTTACAGCGCTGCCTGCTGGTTGAATGTGATAAACCATTAAATCGAATTACTAAAGACCGTATTGTTGATTTTTCAGCCATTTAGACTTAAGTCATATTGAAATGTCTTTAGATTCTTACTGCCATTGGTCTGATGATGCCAGCCATGTCGGCATGACATTTAATGCCCTCCTTGCGCTTGGCCCCGTGATGGCTGCTAGCAGCTATTTAGGGGCCAAGCACCGAAGGTGCGGAGGCACCTATTGTTTTTGTTCCGGTTCTTATTATTATTAGGGGCCAAGCACCGAAGGTGCGGAGGCACCTATTGTTTTTGTTCCGGTTCTTATTATTAGGGGCCAAGCACCGAAGGTGCGGAGGCACCTATTGTTTTTGTTCCGGTTCTTATTATTAGGGGCCAAGCACCGAAGGTGCGGAGGCACCTATTGTTTTTGTTCCGGTTCTTATTATTAGGGGCCAAGCACCGAAGGTGCGGAGGCACCTATTGTTTTTGTTCCGGTTCCTATTATTATTATTCTTCTTCTGCCATTGAAGTCTATGGCAGCCCATAGAACCGTAAACGGGAAAATAAAAAAAAGTTGGCACACTCATTAAGGACAGTCCAATCATTGACCATAACAAATTTGAAGTCTCTAACTCAATATCTCTAGCGCCACCAACTGTCCAAAGTTGAACTAACGTTTATGCTAATAACTTTTGAACCGTATGACCTAGAAACAAAATTCTTATGTCCACTGATTCCTTGGCTCAAGACGATTCGATTGCACCCTATGACGTCATTTTCCGTCATGAAAATTTTCCCGCCATTTTGAATTTTAGGAAAAACCTACTTTTTCGAACTCCTCCTAGGCCGTTTTTCCGATTTCAACGAAAATTGAACCACATCATCTCCAGACAATGTGGACAAAAAGTTATCCAAAGAAAGTTGATATGTCAAATCGTTTACGAATAACTCGCGAAAGAATCCGACGTAATGGTCGCAAAAATGAAATTGAGGCTTTATCTCCGCAACGCATTAGCGTTTTCTGACCAAACTAGGTGTAGGTTATGCCAATCATGATCTGAGGCTACCTGCAGAGTTTTGGCGCTGTGCCCCCTAGTGGTCAGGAGATATGAAAAAGTTAAATATTTGCTTATAACTTCTGAACGCTTTGGCCAAAAATAATAAAACTGGTCTCTTTAGATTCAGTGCATCATGCCGAGTCGTGCGATACCAAATTTTCCCATATCGGCCATTTTGAGCGTCGGCCATTTTGAATATTGTCATAAATTGTTATTTTTAACAAAGATATTGGCGTATCGTTATGAAACTCAATATGTGTCTTCGGCACCTAACCTTGATACGACTCAAAAAGTTTCGAGGCAGCACCCCCTTGTGGTCAAAAATTATAACCAAATTTACAAATATGCTAATAACTTTTGAGTGCGTTAACCTATGGCAAAACAAATTATCTTTATACGTTCCTTGGGTCAAACCGAGAACATAGATACCAAATTTGTCATAGTCGGCCAAACTTCTTGTCCACCATGTTGTTTTTCTTTAAAAACCTACTTTTTCGAACTCCTCCCAGACCGTTTGTCCAATTTTCACCAAAATTGAACCACATTATGTCCCGACCATCATGACAAAAAGTTATCCAAAGAAAGTTGATATGTCAAACCGTTTACGAATAACTCGCGAAAGAATCCAACGTAATGGTCGCAAAAATGAAATTGAGACTTTATCTCCGCAACGCATTAGCGTTTTCTGACCAAACTAGGTGTGTATTATGTCAATCATGGTCTGAGGCTATCTGCAGAGTTTTGGTGCTCTGCCCCCTAGTGGTCAGGAGATATTAAAAAACTGACTTTTTTGATTATAACTCCTGAACCCTTTGGCCAAAAATCATGAAACTGGTCTCTTTAGATCCAGTGGGTCATGCCGAGTCCTGTGATACCAAATTTTCCCATATCGGCCATTTTGAGCGTCTGCCATTTCGATTTTTCTTATAAGATTCTATGTTTAACAAACACATGACTTTAGTGCTCTGTCAGCAACGGTTTACCCAATTGAAAGCAAACTTTGCATGTGTCAATGTCACCACACTCTCAATGTACCACATGAATTGACACTACAATGTGGTTACAGCGCTGCCTGTTGGTTGAATGTGATAAACCATTAAATCGAATTACTAAAGACCCTATTGTTGATTTTTCAGCCATTTAGACTTAAGTCATGTTGAAATGTCTTTAGATTCTTACTGCTGTTGGTCTGATGATGCCAGCCATGTCGGCATGACATTTAATGCCCTCCTTGCGCTTGGCCCCGTGATGGCTGCTAGCAGCTATATTTAGGGGCCAAGCACCGAAGGTGCGGAGGCACCTATTGTTTTTGTTCCGGTTCTTTATTATTATTCTTCTTCTTCTTCCGTCATTGAAGTCTATGACAGCCCATAGAACCGTAAGCGGGAAAATGATGAAAGTTGGCACACTCATAAAGGACAGTCCAATCATTGACCATAGCAAAATTGAAGTCTCTAACTCAATATCTGTAGCGCCACCAACTGTCCAAAGTTGCGCTAACGTTTATGCTAATAACTTTTGAACCGTATGACCTAGAAACAAAATTCTTATGTCCACTGATTCCTTGGCTCAAGACGATTCGATTGCACCCTATGACGTCATTTTCCGTCATGGAATTTTTCCCGCCATTTTGAATTTTATGAAAAACCTACTTTTTCGAACTCCTCCTAGGCCGTTTTTCCGATTTCAACGAAAATTGAACCACATCATCTCCAGACCATGTGGACAAAAAGTTATCCAAAGAAAGTTGATATGTCAACCCGTTTACGAATAACTCGCAAAAAAATCCGACGTAATGGTCGCAAAAATGAAATTGAGGCTTTATCTCCGCAACGCATTAGCGTTTTCTGACCAAACTAGGTGTGTGTTATGTCAATCATGGTCTGAGGCAACCTGCAGAGTTTTGGCGCTGTGCCCCCTAGTGGTCAGGAGATATGAAAAAGTTAAATATTTGCTTATAACTTCTGAACGCTTTGGCCAAAAATAATAAAACTGGTCTCTTTAGATTCAGTGCATCATGTCGAGTCGTGCAATACCAAATTTTCCCATATCGGCCATTTTGAGCATCGGCCATTTTGAATATTGTCATAAATTGCTATATTTAACAAAGATATTGGCGTATCGTTACGAAACTCAATATGTGTCTTCGGCACCTAACCTTGATACGACTCAAAAAGTTTTGAGGCAGCACCACCTTGTGGTCAAAAGTTATAACGAAATGTACAAATATGCTAATAACTTTTGAATACGTTAACCTATGGTAAAACAAATTATCTTTATACGTTCCTTGGGTCAAGCCGAGAACACAGATACCCAATTTGTCATAGTCGGCCAAACTTCTTGTCCACCATGTTGTTTTTCTTTAAAAACCTACTTTTTCGAACTGCTCCTAGACCGTTCGTCCAATTTTCACCAAAATTGAACCACATCATCTCCAGACCATGCTGACCAAAAGCTATTCAAAGAAAGTTGATTCGTCAAACCGTTTACGAATAACTTGCGAATGAATCCGAGGTAATAGTCGCAAAAATTAAATTGAGGCTTTATCTCCGCAATGCCATAGCCTTTTCTGACCAAACTAGGTGTGTGTTATGTCAATGATGGTCTGAGGCTACCTGTAGAGTTTTGGTGCTGTGCCCCCTAGTGGTCTGGAGATATGAAAAAGTGACATTTTTGCCTATAACTTCTAAATGCTTTAGCCAAAAATCATGAAATGAATCGGCCATTTTTAGCGTCGGATATTTAGAATTTTGTCATGAAATGCTATGCTTATCAAACAAATCACTTTAAAGCTGTATGTCATCAATGCTTTGCCCTATTGACACCAAACTGTGCATGTGTCATTGTCACCTCTGTATGGACATACCACATGATTTGACACATCAGTTTGGTTAAAGCGCTGCCTCTGGGTCAAACGTGACCTATTTTGCCTCAAATCATCGTTAAAAAAAATGCTTATTAATGAAGTTAATAGAAACACTGGATTTTGAAGGAGAAAATTATGTAAAATTAAAACAATTTATTAAGAGGAAATGCTTGTAGGCTTATCCTTATTTTCTTAGTATAGCCACTAAGCAGAAAACACCATGCTGTTTCATCAGCATTGAGTCCCAGCGTCCTCACATTCACTGATGTTTTAGAAAGCTATGATTGCTAAAATATGACAAATTTCAATGCTCACATGATAATAGAGACACTTTTACATAAATGCATTGGTTTCGTTCATATAATTTGAATCGTTTTTTTTACCTGGATCATTTTTATTTCGTAATCTGTGGATTTTTGATCGGAGCATTTTTTCTGAATTTACGGGGTGTATTGTATTTTTTCTCACTGACAGGGGTATAATGTTGTGAAATGACCACCAGATGGCGTGGATACTCTATCTAAAGGTGGCCAACCGGTCTGTTTCACAGAATTGACTTTCACTGTGTCAGGACCACAGTATGACCCAGCGTCCTCATATGAGGACCCAGCGTCCTCATATGAGGACACAGAGACTCAAGAGTAACAAAAAGTTTCTTCCCCATTTTTTATGTTTCAAAAATGTCAAAGCATTTCTTATTGGTTTAATTTTTTGTTGTTGCTGAATGTCAAATATCCTGATGGAAGTGCAATCAGACAATATTTGCACCACAAATATTTAAGGTTCAAGTTGCAGGTGAAACTAAGGTATCAAGTTCAAGTTCAAGTTCAAGTTTTTTATTGTCACATTACCACAGCACATGTGCCTTGGTAAGTGAAATTCTTTGGAGCATGCTCCAGAAATTTGCAGAAACAGTTAACATATAACTATACAAACTTCAACAGGTAAAATGTGCAATGTGCACAAACATAGTCAGTACACACAGTGTACCATTGGCATGCTTACAGTTAGTGGTACACTACCATTGAAGTCTATGACAGCCCATAGAACCGTAAGCGGGAAAATGATGAAAGTTGGCACACTCATAAAGGACAGTCCAATCATTGACCATAGCAAAATTGAAGTCTCTAACTCAATATCTGTAGCGCCACCAACTGTCCAAAGTTGCGCTAACGTTTATGCTAATAACTTTTGAACCGTATGACCTAGAAACAAAATTCTTATGTCCACTGATTCCTTGGCTCAAGACGATTCGATTGCACCCTATGACGTCATTTTCCGTCATGGAATTTTTCCCGCCATTTTGAATTTTATGAAAAACCTACTTTTTCGAACTCCTCCTAGGCCGTTTTTCCGATTTCAACGAAAATTGAACCACATCATCTCCAGACCATGTGGACAAAAAGTTATCCAAAGAAAGTTGATATGTCAACCCGTTTACGAATAACTCGCAAAAAAATCCGACGTAATGGTCGCAAAAATGAAATTGAGGCTTTATCTCCGCAACGCATTAGCGTTTTCTGACCAAACTAGGTGTGTGTTATGTCAATCATGGTCTGAGGCAACCTGCAGAGTTTTGGCGCTGTGCCCCCTAGTGGTCAGGAGATATGAAAAAGTTAAATATTTGCTTATAACTTCTGAACGCTTTGGCCAAAAATAATAAAACTGGTCTCTTTAGATTCAGTGCATCATGTCGAGTCGTGCAATACCAAATTTTCCCATATCGGCCATTTTGAGCATCGGCCATTTTGAATATTGTCATAAATTGCTATATTTAACAAAGATATTGGCGTATCGTTACGAAACTCAATATGTGTCTTCGGCACCTAACCTTGATACGACTCAAAAAGTTTTGAGGCAGCACCACCTTGTGGTCAAAAGTTATAACGAAATGTACAAATATGCTAATAACTTTTGAATACGTTAACCTATGGTAAAACAAATTATCTTTATACGTTCCTTGGGTCAAGCCGAGAACACAGATACCCAATTTGTCATAGTCGGCCAAACTTCTTGTCCACCATGTTGTTTTTCTTTAAAAACCTACTTTTTCGAACTGCTCCTAGACCGTTCGTCCAATTTTCACCAAAATTGAACCACATCATCTCCAGACCATGCTGACCAAAAGCTATTCAAAGAAAGTTGATTCGTCAAACCGTTTACGAATAACTTGCGAATGAATCCGAGGTAATAGTCGCAAAAATTAAATTGAGGCTTTATCTCCGCAATGCCATAGCCTTTTCTGACCAAACTAGGTGTGTGTTATGTCAATGATGGTCTGAGGCTACCTGTAGAGTTTTGGTGCTGTGCCCCCTAGTGGTCTGGAGATATGAAAAAGTGACATTTTTGCCTATAACTTCTAAATGCTTTAGCCAAAAATCATGAAATGAATCGGCCATTTTTAGCGTCGGATATTTAGAATTTTGTCATGAAATGCTATGCTTATCAAACAAATCACTTTAAAGCTGTATGTCATCAATGCTTTGCCCTATTGACACCAAACTGTGCATGTGTCATTGTCACCTCTGTATGGACATACCACATGATTTGACACATCAGTTTGGTTAAAGCGCTGCCTCTGGGTCAAACGTGACCTATTTTGCCTCAAATCATCGTTAAAAAAAATGCTTATTAATGAAGTTAATAGAAACACTGGATTTTGAAGGAGAAAATTATGTAAAATTAAAACAATTTAATAAGAGGAAATGCTTGTAGGCTTATCCTTATTTTCTTAGTATAGCCACTAAGCAGAAAACACCATGCTGTTTCATCAGCATTGAGTCCCAGCGTCCTCACATTCACTGATGTTTTAGAAAGCTATGATTGCTAAAATATGACAAATTTCAATGCTCACATGATAATAGAGACACTTTTACATAAATGCATTGGTTTCGTTCATATAATTTGAATCGTTTTTTTTACCTGGATCATTTTTATTTCGTAATCTGTGGATTTTTGATCGGAGCATTTTTTCTGAATTTACGGGGTGTATTGTATTTTTTCTCACTGACAGGGGTATAATGTTGTGAAATGACCACCAGATGGCGTGGATACTCTATCTAAAGGTGGCCAACCGGTCTGTTTCACAGAATTGACTTTCACTGTGTCAGGACCACAGTATGACCCAGCGTCCTCATATGAGGACCCAGCGTCCTCATATGAGGACACAGAGACTCAAGAGTAACAAAAAGTTTCTTCCCCATTTTTTATGTTTCAAAAATGTCAAAGCATTTCTTATTGGTTTAATTTTTTGTTGTTGCTGAATGTCAAATATCCTGATGGAAGTGCAATCAGACAATATTTGCACCACAAATATTTAAGGTTCAAGTTGCAGGTGAAACTAAGGTATCAAGTTCAAGTTCAAGTTCAAGTTTTTTATTGTCACATTACCACAGCACATGTGCCTTGGTAAGTGAAATTCTTTGGAGCATGCTCCAGAAATTTGCAGAAACAGTTAACATATAACTATACAAACTTCAACAGGTAAAATGTGCAATGTGCACAAACATAGTCAGTACACACAGTGTACCATTGGCATGCTTACAGTTAGTGGTACACTACACATTATACTCAGAATATACATACAGTTAACATCACATTACACTATACATTGTTTGTTTACGCAATTACACAGAATATACAAACTACATTATTGACATATATACACATAAAAATAAAAATGCTGAAGTGCCACAGATTGTACGTGAACTGGAAAGAGATGTGATGGATGTGCCTGATGTAACAAGTAGATGTTAAATGCAGTGTGTATGTATATAGTGCAGTGTTGACTCAAAGTTAAGTGCGGTGTGTGGTGTGGTATGAGAAGCATTGTTGAAAATAGTATTATGCATAAATAATGGAAAAGCAGTCAATTTACCAATACATTTTATTTAAAGCTTCTTTTGATGTTTTTGCTATTACTCTTACAATATTTGTCAAATCAACATTCAATTCTGAAAAAAGGTTCATAAGCAAAATACAATAGTAAAAATAAACATTTTCATTAATAATAAAATAATTAATAACACTATAAATTGCAGTTTTCTATTTAAGAACTATTTAAATTAATTTAAAAAAAATAAAGAAAACACAGACATGTGTATTATTATCAATTAAATCATACAATGAGTAATTTGGCTTTAAGTGTATTGTATCTGTTTTCCCCATATTAAATAGCAAGTAGTGGAGTCTTATGTAGTATAGATCTGCAAAGATAAAACACCAAGGTGGAGTTAGGAAGGCTGGAGTCTGGAGTTTCAATAGATGATGTTTTCAGTCACAGATGATGGTAGATGACGTATAGTGTCCTCATAACGCTACAACACAATAAAACAAAATTTCGTTTTTTTCATTGTGGTTTTATGCAATGCTAAGAAAATTAATGTATAATATGCATATGAAAACATTTGCAAAACAATATTTGTGATTAATAAATATACTAAAATGTACATTCTGTGAAGAACTTTTTGATCAGCAAGAATCATAGAGTGAGATACCTTGATGGAGTCAAACAGATGGAGACCTATGATTGAGCCTTAGGTGGTAGAGACCAGGGAGGAAGCAGGAAAACAAAAGACAAAGGCAGAATCAAGGAGGCTGGAGATTCAGATGTATTGGAGAATCAGGGTGATGTTGCTGGTGCCCAAGAGGCCAATGGGAGTGACGAAGATAGTGGAGCTGGAGCGATGAAGGATCCTACAGGAGTTGAAGGATTCAATGGTGCAGGCATAATCAGTTGTTTTAAAGTTGATGATAGATGATGTATAGTGTCGTCAGAACCCTACAACACAATAGAACAACATTTAGTTTTGTTCATTGTAGTTTTATGCAATGTTAAGAACATTAACAGATGGAGACCTATGATTGAGCCTTAGGTTGTACACACCAGCGAGGAAGTAGGAAAACAGAAGACCAAGCCAAAATGAAGGAGGCTGGAGACCAAGATGGAGCCAGAGGATTGGAGAATTAGGGTAACTCCTCTGGACTGGAGGGCCAAGGTGGAGATGTAGTGAAGTGAAAAAGATGGTGGAGCTAGAGGGATGGAGGAACCAAAAGATTTAATGGTGCATGTATAGTCAGTTGATTTAAACTAACAGGTGATAGATGATGTGTAGTGTCTTCCTAGTCCTAAAACTCAATACATTATTTTTTTTATGCAGTGCTATGAAGATTAATAAATGTGTATATGAAAAACACATGCAAAGCATTAATTATAAATATACTCACATCAACCTTCGGTGAAGATGATTTTTTTTTGGTTCAGTAAGAATGGCTGAGTGGGATGCCTTGATGGAGATAGACGGATGGAGACCCATGCTGAAGCTGTAGGGAAAGCTGACTGGGACAGAGCTGGGGAAACTGAAGACCATTCAGGAAGGAATCAGGAAAACTTGAGACAAAGATGGCGCTAGAGGGCTGAAGAATCAGGACAGTGCTACTGGACCACTGGATGGAGTCAGTAGATATGCAGACCTAGGCAGAGCCAGTGGGTGGTGATGATGATGATGATGATGATGATGATGACGGAGTTGGAGTGTGCAGGCATAGCCACAGGTCTGGAATTGCTTTGTGGAGCCAGGGAGATGACAGACCAGGGCATAGTTGGAAGCATAAAGGACCTCGGTGAAGAAGATGGATGACAGTCCAAAATACAGTTAAGGGACTGAGTAAAGTCTTTATTCCAAAGTGGAGCCAATGGCAACAGAAACCAAAACAAAAGGCCATTGTGAATCTCTTTCCATAACTGATCGGTAAACAAACCAAAAAACCAAAAAACATTCATGAAAATTATGTGGTTGATTCACACAGCAGAAAAATAGTTTTTGTAATTATATATTGTTTTTTTTATTATTAATGTGGTTAGATCGTGAAACATACTTAATTTAAGCTATATTAAAAATATTTGACTAATTTGTTTAGTACATCAAAGAAACACAGGTGCACAAATTACCCATTACTAGAGGAGAAAAAAAAAACTTTTTGTTTAACAATAATTAAAGAGATGTTCAGTAGTTTGATGCAAACTTTAAATAAAATGAAAATGTGTAATGAAATAAAAATGAAATAAAATATAAAAATAAAGCCTGTGCCAATCAACCCCTGTGCCAGCCAACCCTGTCTCCAGTACCTCCCCTTCCCTAGGGAGCCGCCTTGTGTTATGTCTTGTCTCCCTACCCACCCTCCTCCCCCAATGGCAGGCGGATTCTTTACACTTTTTTTCTTTAAGTATACTTGTACATACATTTGATCACAACAGTGAAAATATTATTGCCTGATGAAAGCTGTAGTAACTCTGCACAACATCAACACTTATACCATCCATATCTTTTGTATAAACATGATCTATTAATGTACCTTTTTCTGTGGTAGGATTCTGTACTTGTTGATCATATCCATGTTCTTCCATTAACTTCAGAATTGTAGATGAAGTGAAGATGTCTTCATTAAAGTCTCCCATGATCATTTTCTTCCCTGGATGCTTTTCCATCTCTTCAATAACATGTAATAGCTGCTGTCGAAACATGTCAGTTTTATATGAATTGGGCCTGTACAAAAGAGCAGCAGTTAAATTGACATGTGGAACTGTAAAGTATAAACATTCTATGTTCAGTTGCTCAGGAGTGAAGACATTACACTCAATTTTCACAGAACAATACATTCCAACTCCACCTCCTCTCTGCTGTTGTAATTCAGTAAAAAGAGCAGTACTGTTGTCGTAACACTTAGCTCTTGGGTTGTGCTTGAACACAAATCCTGGAATTTGTTGATCTTGTGCTTCGTCATTAGCATTTAGCCATGTTTCTGTCAAACAAATACAATCAGCATTCATTAGAGCTCTGTGCGCAAGAACATCCTGAAAGTGAGCATTCAGACTTTGTACATTAATCAGTGCTATTGTGAATGTATCAACTGATTTATTGGAACTGTACTGCTCCAAAGACAATTTTGACATATCTTTCATAGCCAACTCAATTTTGTCATTACAGAATATAACAGACTCTTTAAAGTCCTGAATGATCAATCCACTAAGAGATCTTACACGACTCAGTGCGACATATGCTTGCCCTGCTGTAAAGATTTTCTTAAGTGATACAACAGCTTTATCAACTGTGAGTCCTTGCACTTTGTGAACTGTACATGCCCATGCCAATCTGAGAGGAAACTGACGTCTTATTCCACCATCATTTGTAACTTGGTCTTCTTGTACTTCAATTACTGTTGAACTTTGGGAAAATCTCTGCCGTTTTTTAGATCTCTGAATTATACCAACATTTTTATTATCAAACTCCACATGAATAGCTGAAGGGAAATCATCATCATTGTTTTGGCTTTCTCTTATGTGGACAACTGTACCAAAAGCTCCATTGACAAGACCATCAGCAACATCAATATTCTTTTTTAACATGACTCTTGCTCCAATACCCAGAGAAACACATTTAGACAAACATGAGTTGAACACATTTGTATGAAATCCAACTTTACGTTCCATTCGTCCAGTTTTTGAATTTTTTATATAATCTTGAGCATTTATAGTGATTGCGTCTGGGCAACATTCATGTAGTCTTTCAATGTTGTATTTATCAACTTCAGCATTTGTAGCAAATATGTGAAGATCGTTACAATTCTCTCCTGTTTCACATTTTTTCAACATAGCAATATCAGTAGCAGTAAGACATTCCTTTTTCTTACGTACTCTCAGTCGATTTAACATTTCAGCAAAACTTGGATCTTGTTGTCGAACAACTTTAGTTAATTCAGCAAGTTCAAAGTTATTCTCCCATAGGTTTACTCCTTTTGTGTCAGCATAGAGAGCCGTTCCTTTAACAGGCGGAAGCTGATAAAAATCCCCCACTGCAAGAATGCTCACTTTTCCAAAGAAAGAATAATCACCTGTTTGTTTTATTTGTCGCAGCCTTCCGTGAACGTATGACAAAAGGCGATGGTCAACCATAGACACTTCATCAATAATCAAAATTTGCAAACTACCCAATTTCGTGCGTAATGAATTTATTTTGTCATCACCAAGAGGTTGATATGGCAGTTTAACACTTGCACCGATTGAAAATGAATTATGAATTGTTGCAGCACCAATGCTGTACGCAGCGACACCGGTTGAAGCGGTCAAAAGTACAGTAATGTCGTCAGGATTATCAGACAGCTGAGATAACAGTCTGGAAGATTCATAGTGTATTGCCTTAATTAGATGACTTTTTCCTGTTCCTGCTCCACCAGTAAGAAATAATCTGAATGGTTCAGGGTTTTGTCCAAGTATTTTTTCTAGACACCACTTTCGCACTTTATAGAAGACAGCAGATTGTTCCTCATTTAATGACCTTAGTAAATGTAATGCATCTTCTCTAGGCATTGTAGTGTGGTTCGTTTCAATGGTACACTTAGTTTGAGTATTTCCTGTAAGATCTGGAATAAGTTCATGTGCATCATCTTCATCAGGCAATAGTTTATCCTTCATCAGTTCTATGCATTCATCACGCTGTCTTTCTGTTTCAGGACAAATCTGAGCCCAGGCATCTTCTAAATCAATATCTTGCTCCAAAAGCTGTTTAGCTTGCTCTATTTTATCACTTTCCTTTTCAAACAATTCTCTGTTTTTATCAACAACTTCTTTAACTTGCTTCAGTTCAGAACCACGTTTTATGACACCACTTTTGTAGAATTCCTCATATGTGTTGTACTCATTAGGCTTCAGATCACAATCATCATAATGTGGTAAGAAAAGCTGCAGCAATGAATAATAATATTTTTCTGGATCTTTTGTGGGTGAAAACCTTGGATATCTTACTACCGCAGGTTCAGTCCGTGTCCTTCGTTTTACATAACCATTATTGTTATTAAGTTTAATAATTTTATTTTCTGCTGCTGTGTTTCTTGAGAGAAGCTCAGATTTTGCCAGAACTCTGTATTCAGAACAAAAACTGGCAAGACATAGATGTTCCATCGGCTCTTTCTCTGGTCTGCTCTTGTACCTGTCAATGACACTTGTCATCCAAAAACTGCCTTCATCATCAGGTTGGTCATTTTCCGCTTTACTTCGGAGCAGATGTAAAGGCAAACTCATCTTTACAGGATTTTGTCCTACTGGAATAAACTGTACTTTCCGGGAACATTCCTTCATATGCATGCCTGTCAGTCTGTACACTGCCTCTTGAGCTGAAATCTCTCTGTTGTGCAGATAGATACTTCCCAACTGTTTTAATGATGCTTTAGCTTCAAGATTTCCATTAATGGCTTCATTTTGTGCACGTTGAAGCAGCAGTCCCATTTCTTGTTCTGCTTTAGTGATGTAACTGAGTATATAGACCACTACAGAAAAAGCATCTGTGACATACTGAATATCCATATTACCTTGCCAAGCACGCAATAAATCTCTGTTATACTGGTTTACCCAAACATCTTTTGGATTTCTTTTCAAGACAATACTTTTCTTTTTAGAACAGTTGTTGTAAGCTTTTTCAAACACAGTTTGATTAATCCCAATAGATGAGAAAAAGGCATCAACCGAATCAAAAATCACATCAGAGCTTAAAGCAGTTTTGACTTTCTTTATAATTGCACCTGCTGTGTCCTGTCCATCTTTCCGTTTCAACTCATCTGCATGACTTTGTCTTGTAATAAATGTACGTGAAGATGGTGGTCTTGGAAAATTAAATCTACAAACTGTATTTTTCTTCCGGCATGTTTTTGAATGTCTCGTACTGTGCTTCTGAACACTGTTCACTGTTTCGTAAAGCACTGTGTCATTTTCTGGAGGAGTCTCACATGTGATGTAAGTGTCAATGAATTCAGCAACCAGAGGATCATTGTCTGCATCATGATCGTTGAGCTTCGGAGCATTTTCCACCCAAAACAGACAGTGAACATGTGGAGAACCACGTTGTTGAAATTCAACACGGTAAAAGTAATCTATTACTTTGCCTATTGGGTTTGCTGGTGACAGTATGATATTTTTTAGAAAACACCGCCATCTATGATCAAACATTCTTGCTGCAGTGACAGGATTTCGCCTTATAAATCCACATTTTTCAGACCAGCCAAGATCATCAACATTTATTTGTTTCCGCTCTTGTTTAACAATAGTGTTCATCATTTCCGGCCATCTCAGATCAGCAGAACTAAAAGATGCAAAGAAAGTCGGTATGCCTAGTTGTCTGATCAGTGCAAACAGATCTTTTTGCGTGGACATCCAATAGGGAGGGGTTCCTCTTACTGGTCTTAAGAACTTATATCCTTCATCATAATTTAGTAATCTTTGCAAGGAATCAGAGTTTGTTAGCATTTCAGGTGTTATCTTTAAACAATTTTTCTCAGAACCTTTCCTCAGTGCAATTGAGACATTAGAGACAATTTGATCAACTTCTGATAAATATTGTGCATAAAAAATGAAATCTGTGTTCTGTGCAAAACGTCCATCTGCATTTAGTATTCTTGCATTCAGGTATCGTGACAAAGTGATTTTTTCTTGTCTTTCATCATGAAATGTTGGACCACCGGTAGGATAGAGAACAGGGAAACACTTTGCCTCATTGTCTTTATCGGTTAGCAGCCTGACTGGACTGTTTCCTTCACCTGGTGCTACATTTAATACATCGTGAAAATGTTGATCAATTATCTCTGAAGCCAGATTTACAGGTTGTAGTGATGTGTCTGACAAAAGACCACCTTGCTCTTTAATGTATGTTATATCTTCCTCTGGTTCTTCGCCAGCTCCTTTCTCATCTTCATTTTTATCAGTTGCATCTTCTTCCTCCATTTCAAAATCATCAGCATTTCTGTCTAAATCATCTGTTTCATTCAAAGAGTTTACCCACTGCTCATGAAACTCCTCATCATCATCATCAATTTCATTTAAAGAGTTTACCCACTGCTCATTGAACTCCACATCATTATAACACTTATTGTTTCTCACCAAAAAAGACAGTGCATGCCTGACACGATCAGTACTGACATATTTATATTCATAATGGCCTTTATATGATAATTTCCGTTTGAGTTTTATCCTTATCATGTGGTCATCACATTCATTGCGTGGAAGAATATTTGAGACATTTTTAGTATTAACAGGAACACACACTACAGGTCCATGACAGCCATTCTGTTTTCCACGGGGAAGACAAAGCAACTTCATAAAAGGAATATTGCGTGCAATAAGATGTTCTTCCAACGAGTTCAAACCTTTTAGTTCTTTTGGAATCTCCACCAAGTGCATGTTGTTGGCAATACTCTCTTCAGGCAATTTCCCAACAAGGATTTTACGATGACATGTATAGCAAATCCACAATTTACAATCCTGATTACCCAATAAATGGCAAACATTATCACATTCAGTGTTGCAAACATGTAAATACTTTAGTGTGATGCATCTTTCAGCCAAATCAGTAATTTTTTGACCCCTCATTTTATAGCAGTCTCTTTTACATTCAATAACCTGTTTTCTGAACAATAAACGATGACAAACACAGCAAACAAATTCTGGACCTGTACTGACTTCTTGATGAAACTGATTAATAATGAAATCAATGTCTTTCTGTCTGTCTCTTTGTTTTGCAGAAATTTCAGATTTTTTTTGTAATTTAGTCATCCGAAAGTTTTCATCATCGTGGTATTTCCTTTTAGAGTATTCTTTAGAGTATTCACACACACTTGCTCTAAACGTGGGGTTTGAGCTGTATTTATTTTTTGAATATTCACGCACACTTGTTTTAAAAGCTTTATTGCTCTTATATTTGCTCTGGGAATACTGGCGAACACTATTCTGAAAAAGAACATTTGTGGAGTATTTAATCTTTGAATTTTCACGTTTTAACTGCTGCACATTAATATTGTTCTTATATTTACCTCGAAGATTTTCAAGTACTTTCTTCTTATAGTCAATATCTTCACAGTATTTTCTTTTAAAGTTTTCAATCTTTCTTTCTCTGTAATCGCTGTCTTCACAGTATTTTGATTTTAGGCTCTCTATTTTTCTCTCCTTATAATCACTGTCTTCACAATATTTTGTTTTAGAGTTCTTTTTCTTTTTCTGTCTGTAATCGATATCGTTGCGGTATAGTTCACGTTCTCTTTTACTTCTAGGGGACTTTGCAATGTAATTTAGTTTTATTTTTCTTAAAGAGCGATTAATGGTCTGATCATCCACTTTAATGTCACACGCTTCTGCACAAACATGTTCTTGGTCTTTATGTTTAACACACGTAACAACCTCAAAGTGATTTCCATTGCAGTGCTTCAGATAGATGGCATTATCTGTAAAGGATTGTTCAGTAGGGACATGTGCATTCCACCTGTCATCATTAAAGGTCATTACACTTACTTTTAAAAGATCAGCTAGACCAAATAATTCCACATGACTTCCCCATGTTCCAGAAAAAAACATTTTAGACTGTGTCAAATAATCTTTAACAGATCTGTGATCTTGTCCTAAGTACCTCATAAATTTTAAACTGTTACTTTCAAGATGTTTTACAACTGCACGTCTGATTTTCAAGTGTTTCTCCTGATTTCCGCAAATTGCATGTGCAATTGATCTAAATAAGCAATTCCCATCTCCTTTAATGGATTTTGTTTTGCATGGTACTCCTAACGAACACACACTTGAGCCTTGAACACCAATGCTTTCATTAGTCAGCTGTAAACGAGCACACAAAGCATCCTGATCCGCAGAAGTTAAAGGATTAAAAGTGAACTCCGCATTTACCACATCTCCAATAATTACGTCGTCTATTAATACACTGTCATGTAACTTGGTCACGTGTTTAAGGTTTGACTCAGTCTGCACTTGTCTCTTACGTGAACCCAGGGCGTTCTGATCAGTTTTAGGAAGACTCGCTGGTTTCTCCACACGTGTCCGTTTATCACGATCTCCAACACACTTACTCTGTATTATTGACATCGCGGGTGACACGTGACTGACGCAGACTCGTTCATCGGACTTACTAGAACTGGCCTCATCAGCTGTTGGCTTACAGATCACTGTTACATTCACACCCGTCACTTCAAATGGTGTTCCCTGAGCATTCAGTGATGTTGAAAGGTTAAGAACATGTTCAAACAGCACATTTATGTCATCACAGTAAACTACTATGCTCGTGCCTTGACCCTGATCAGCCATACCTTTAGCATCACGTGAATGGGAATCGACCACAGCAAATCTGGAACCCACCTTTATGACAGCACACACATTATCCTGAACATTTAAGAGACAAGCATCACTCTGAAACAGACCGGTCTGAAGGGCTTGTGATAAGGACATGCAAATATCTTGCAAAGATTCATCATAACAATCAACACCAACAACTCCAGAGAAAGATTCACCATGTTTTATTGACATTGTTGTGTTACAGAGTGTGTGCACTGTGGGCAATTCTGCAACAGAAACATATCCCCGCTGTGTTGGATCGTTGATCTTCCCCTGTAATTGCATAGATGTGTACAGCGCATCTCCATGCAACAGAACAGCATTCAGGTCCTCTGTTGTCCACGTCAGCACATCCTTCAGTACACTCATCATGACCGCCGTGATGCTGTTTACTGCACACTGTCTGTTTCTGCTGAAACCAAATCTGTCATCACCTTGATGGAAGGAACCTAGTAGGACTTTCTGAGAATAACAATCAGAGTTATTGACATGCAAAGATTTGGTCATATTCCAGCTTTCAGCAATATTGGGAAGACTTTTTGGAGTATCTTGGAAAAGTTTTTGAGCATTTTGGAAAACTTGTGGAGCATTTTGGAAAACTTGTGGAGCATTTTGGAAAACTTGTGGAGCATTTTGGAAAACTTGTGGAGCATTTTGGAAAACTTGTGGAGCATTTTGGAAAACTTGTGGAGCATTTTGGAAAACTTGTGGAGCATTTTGGTAAATTTCAGCAGCCTTTCGGCACATTGGGAGCGTCATAGCAGCCTTACGGCACACAGGGAAAGTCATAGCAGCCTTACGGCACACAGGGAGCGTCATAGCAGCCTTACGGCACACATGAGCGTTTTTTATGTCAGGGCTCTGTTTGTCAGAGCTGTCAGAAGCAAGCAGGTCAATGGAGGAAGTGAGCGCATTACGCTCAGCAAACCTCCTCTTGGCTGCCTGGGACCGGCGGAAACCTTTTCCACGAGGCATCTGCAATCACATAAAAACACACAGAGAAAGCAGTTTAGAACAGTGCTGACTAGATGTAATTTTACTTACTAAACTGTTAAGATTATTTTAAAAAAATATTTATAATTTTTTCGAGTTAAAACTAAAGCAAATAAATGATTATTTGTACCCTTAACGGTTTATATATTTAAAGCAAATACCTAAACATAAATGCATTTACATTCACTCAAATACACTAATAACTAATGTGTTACATACCTCAGTGTGTTATTTTGTACATACACACTGCTAATTAATCATAAAAAAGATTGATTTCTCAATTGAATACTGAATTGCAAACAAATTACAAGGATTTTCCTGCCTAATAAACCTTGAACAAAATCAAAGCAGCAATTTCAAATATGCATTTATAGCAGATGATGTTCCAGAGATCATCAGGTTTAGGTATCAATGTACTTTCAAACACAGTATCGATTTTTTTGTGTTACATATATTTGTAGCACAGAAGTACTAGCATACAACTTTGCATTTGTGATAGACACTGATGTCTCTGGTAGTGATCAAAATATAGCAAATCTTTAAAGTAACTTGACACTTCAAATAAAGATTGTATGAGTACATTAAGCTAGACATGGTCACAACTCAAGCGCCTTAAATGTACAGTAATACCTTGAGATACAAGCATAATCTGTTCCAGGGCAGATGTCGTAACTCTAATTGCTCATATCTAGAAGCATGTTTTCCCATAAGATTTTTTTTTTTTAATTGAGACATAACAACGGGGGAATTTTTTTATTTTATTGCTATATATCACTGCCTTAATTTCAATTGTAGAAATGTTTTCCTCTGGTTCACCCTCCTCTTCGCCACTGCTGAGCTCTTGCAACACCAGCGTATGTTCATCATCTGCAGCTTGTTCATCATCTCCTCAGTCCACAATTCCTCCTGATGCTCCTGTGTGCTAGATCACTCACTGCGTGCTTTATCCACATTTATTTTCTTCTTCTCATCACCATCCTTACCACTCACTTTCTTAGAGCTCATCACTATTATGAAGAATAATGCACAAAATAGAGAGAAAATCAGCTACCCGTGGGCGATGCATAGTCAGCGAACACATGAAGTAAACGTGCGTTGGCGTCGGTGCGCATGCTCATATCTCAAATATTTACTCGTATCTAGAAGCAAAAATCTGCCCGAAGCCTTGCTCGTATCTCAAGGTGTTATTGCATTTGCCTTTGAATCATTCATTCAAGAGAATCGTGCAAAAGCACTGATTCAAATGAACTACTGAAACATCTTACCTCAGCACTGCTCCATTGGTTCCACAATTCACAGAAAAAATAAACAGAAATTAGTCAGTGATGTAGTATTCCTCAAAATAGAACATACATTTAAAACACGTCAGATTCCCCGCACACTTCACTCGAAACATCTTTTACATGCATCTTATCAAACAAATCTATCGTCATTGAGCAAAACACATATGAAGTGTCTTGACAGAGAAATAATTACAAAAAATATTTTGTAGACCATACAATGATACAAAGAAATCAACAAACAATATGCACAGAAAAGTCAAACGGAATATCAAAATGCCTAATTACAATTATTTTAAAACACAGCATTATCAAATAAATATAGCACTGCGATTTCTGAACATATGCAAGCCATTTAAACATTGCAATACATAGTTCCTATAGCATTTAGATCTGATTGACGCCATTTTAATGCGTCAAGCTCTACATGTAATTTTACTTATTAATCTGTTAAGATTATTAAAAAATAATTTCTTCAATTGAGTTAAAAACTAAAGCAAACAAATGATTAATTGTACCCTTAACGGTTTATACATTTCTTTTAACAAAAAAAAATCTCCTAAACATAACAAATGCATTTACATTCACTAAAATCTAAATCGATTAACTTTTAAACTGTAAAATAACATTCATAGCTTTAACAAAATGAGGTCCTTGTAATGCGTGTATTTTTACAATAACATGATAATGCTTCTTTGACTCACCTTGAAGAAATTCTGGAAGTTTTCTGAAAAACACAAAGTAAAACATACAATTTAGATCAAAATACATGGATAGGTAATAAAACGATTATATTGTAATGAATGATTTAGACAATTATCAGTATTTATTTTATTTCACTACAATCATTACTGGTAATTACTCAATGTGTTTTTTTTTTTTTACATGTACACACACACTGCTAATTGATCATGAATAGATTTCTCAATTCAATACTGAATTGCAATCATAAATTACAAGGATTTCCCTCACACTTCACTCAAAACATCTTTTACATGCATCTAATCAAACAAATCTATCGTCATTGAGCAAAACACATATGAAGTGTCTTTACAGAAAAATAATTACAAAAATATTTTGTAGACCATACAATGATACAAAGAAATCAACAAACAATATGCACAGAAAAGTCAAACGGAATATCAACATGCCTAATTACAATTATTTTAAAACACAGCATTATCAAATAAATATAGCACTGCGATTTCTGAACATATGCAAGCCATTTAAACCTTGCAATACATAGTTCCTATAGCATTTAGATGTGATTGACGCCATTTTAATGCGTCAAGCTCTACATGTAATTGTACTTATTAACCTGTTAAGATTATTAAAAAATATATATAAAATTCATAATTTCTTCAATTGAGTTAAAACAAGCAAATAAATGATTACTTGTACCCTTAACGGTTTATAAATTTCTTTTAACCAAAAATCTCCTAAACAAATGCATTTATTCATTAAAATACACTAACATCTACATCGATTAACTTTTAAACTGTAAAATAACATTCATAGCTTTAACAAAATGAGGTCCTTGTAATGCGTGTATTTTTACAATAACATGATAATGCTTATTTGACTCACCTTGAAGAAATTCTAGAAGTTTTCTGAAAAACACAAAGTTTTCTGAAAAATCACAAAGTAAAACATACAATTTAGATCAAAATACATGGATAGGTAATAAAACAATTATACTGTAATGAATGATTTAGACAATTATCAGTACTTATTTTATTTCGCTATAATCATTACTGGTAATTACTCAATCTGTTATGTTTATACATGTACACACACACCCACACTGCTAATTCTTATTAAACTGCATCTACAGCACAATAATAAGGCCTAAAGCATAAGAGGGAGCGCGCACACATACACAAACGGGGACGCAGGCGCACACACACACACTCACTCACTCACACAAGCACGGCCCGTCCACACGGAGACGCGTATACATTTTTTATCGTATTGGCATTTCGTCCACACGGATCCGGCGTTTTGGGAAACTGAATCCGCTCTTTTTTGAGACCGACTCCTAAAGTGGAGAGATCTGAATCTTACACCCTTGCGGTCTAGTGTGTACAGCCAATCCGTATCCGTTGTTTTCACGTGACGTCATCGAAACTTGCGTACCGGCATATCCGCCATTTTGATTCCCTATGCAAAGCAACAACAAAGCTTGTATATTCAAAACTTATGCTCACAAATGCCTATCTGTGGAATTTTTGGATGTTCAAATAGGCCAGGAGTAAGTACAGATGTAAGATTTTTTAAACTTCCAAAAGTGATAACTGGACAATGTGAAAGAACACGAATTTTGTCAGAAGAAAGGCGACGTGTATGGAAAGCTGCGATCACAGGGCTGACATTCAGACTGAAGAAAAATGGAATAGAACGATCATATGCTCTAAACATTTTGTAGGGGGTAAGTTTAAATGTATTGACAATATTTAATGTTTAGAAGCTGCAATTTATACCAAAAGTAAAAATGTGTTACAGTCGACAGACAATAACGCACCCCACCCACTTTGTCCTAATTAGTAACTTTCCCCAAAATGCCTTCGTAACTCAATAAACTTAACCTTTAGCAGTATTTGACATTCCTTTACCTTTTGTTTATTGTTATAAATTGGAAACATATTCAACAATTCAAATAATACAAGTTAAATTCAACCAATTTGTCTAACGTCCTTTATATTGAATTTCGATTCAGCAGTTAAAATAACACCTAACGTTATATTTTATATCTCCTTTTTAGGCATTAAAGACACAGAGCAGTGATGAAAACATTATTGTCCATGTTAATTCAGTCCATGGAGAGGTTCATGAATGTGAAAGTACAGAGCGTTCTAAAACTGCGGTAACTTGTCCTCATTCCACCGCTTGTGTCCATAAACACAACAGAAGTCACTTATGTTAATTGTTTTTGATTTACAATCTACAAATATGTAGTATTAGAGTAATAAAGAGTATGATAACAAGTAAAATTAGCGACGATCGTCAATAAGATATACGAGTTGACACTGACAGTAGGGATTCAAAATGGCGGTGCGCAGTGCATGGTGGGTAACTACGCAGGTTTTGTGACGTCAGTGAAAACAACGGATAATTTGTGAAACGAAGTCATCACATCACGTGTCGGCGGCGTCACACATAACAGCAACATTGTTGCCAGATTGGACTGAAGATTTCCCTCCCAACTATAAAACACTCCCTTTAAAAAAAAATACCAGTCCAAAGTGCGTACTCTTATAAATAATGAAAAATGTTGCGCGATTTCATGCATCAAAAACCATACCAAATTTTATCAATCAGCCCAATGCATTTGTCCCGGTCGGACGTGACAAAAAGGAGCCCAATTAGGCGGAAACCCGCCCAACCTGGCAAAACTGAACAGCAATAACAATGCGCATGCTCAAAGCCTTCTTGTCCGTGTATAGTGTATTATCTGTGGCAGAATTACAGCCCCCCATACTGGTCTGGCATATTTACACCATTCTCAGTCGATTTTAGTGGTCTCGTGTGGACGCTGATATTTCTTGAGATGACGCCGTGTTTATGATCGGATAGGGAATGCACCATTACCTCTGTTGTATAACTGAAACAAGATAGCCAGGAAACCATGACTATAAGCTTGAACATACTTTAACACCACATAATAGACATGAGACATATCAACTCACATAGACATGCATGGAATCCTCTTGACACACACAGATTAAAAGCGCAAATTCCACGAGTTCGAATAAAAAATATACAATATATTAACGACATGCAAACCGGAAAACAACATTTGCCTCACAAAAAAATACTGCCATCGACTGTCACATTTTGTGTTATTTTTATGAATCTATTTCTCATTGTGGCAAAAAAAACAATATATAAACCTAGGAAAATATTCTTGTTTGTGACAAGTCCCAGACTCAGACATTCCACATGAACATTCATGCTAAACAATAAAACTGCAAATCCCTGTTCCGCTAAAAACTATCATACACTAACACAACACTATAAATATACATCTATACCATTAGTTCATGACACTTTAGCAATCTTATTAAGCTTCATCTACACCACAATAATAAGGCCTAAAGCGGAAGCTCGCACACATACACAAACACAAACGAGCACGCAGGCGCGCGCACACACACACAAATGGACACGCAGGCGTGCACGCACACACACACACCCAAACAAACACGTAAGCATTAACTCTGTAGTATAACTGTGAAAAGATAGTCCGAAAACTCACAAACACAAACGAGCACGCAGGCGCGCGCACACACACAAATGGACACGCAGGCGTGCACGCACACACACACACCCAAACAAACACGTAAGCATTAACTCTGTAGTATAACTGTGAAAAGATAGTCCGAAAACCATGACTATAAGCTTGAATTTTTACAAGGTTCTTCAACAGTAACATACTTTAACACCACACACTTCCAAGCGCAATTTCCACGAGCTCGAATAAACAACATACAATATATTAACGAGTAGTGGCATAGCCTGTCACATTTTGTGTTGATTCTATACATCTGATTTCTCATTGTTGCAAAAAACAATATATAAACATAGGAAAATATTCTTGTTTGTGACAAGTCCCAGACTCAGACATTCCACATGAACAGTCATGCTAAACAATAAACTGCAAATCCCTGTTCCGCTAAAAACTATCATACACTAAAACAACACTATAAATATACATCTATACCATTAGTTCATGACACTTTTGCATTCTTATTAAGCTCCATCTACACCACAATAATACGGCCTCGTTTGCGCTTAAAAAACCGCATCTTTATGCACTAATTTGCCAAAAATAATCATAGATACATATTACTCAACATAAACATACTTAAACTACATCAGAAATATTATGGATGACCACTAATAAAACATGGATTGAGAAGATTAATTACAGAAGGCACACCTCACCTCACCTTTGTCCGCAAGCGAAACAAAATGGCTCCCTCCTTAGATGGAAAGCACACGTGAGTGTTTGGGAGGTAGGTGTAGAGCGTGTCAGACGAGCGCCACAAAAAGACCCGGGTTCGAATCCCACCTAAAGCCCAACTTTGGTCTTGGGCGGGTTTTTTGCTGTAGTTGGGCTGGAAATCGCCACTCCAATCTGGCAACACTGTGCTCATCACAATTGCATAGAAGCAATGTATTTTTCTGTAATAAAGCTAGTAGGCTTAGTAGCTTCTGCAGCACCAAACACAATCATGCTCAAACACCAATACCATAAAAAAGTATGAGTAAACAGTGATACGTGTCTCCATGTGGACAGGCCCTTATCCAATACTGCCATTACATTACTGAATATTAAATACCCCAAACCAAAATACATTAATTTTCAGCAAGGATATCAAACAGATGAACCATGAAACTGGAGACTTTATATGAGACCACATGCAACACAATAGCTACCTTTAGATTATTTTAAAGTTTGAAAATGCTATTCATTACACTTTAAAACAATGTATAACAAATATTTTAAACATTTTCTAATGTACTTCATTTAAAAATAACTGTATCAAATTTATTAAAGATTGATGAAATAACCATACAGTTACACTGTATAATACAGGTAAAAAATGTCTAAAATGGCAATGAACTATAACTGACACCATAATCTATAACACATGAAAAACAACTCGGTTCATGCCATAAACCTCCATATCACTCCATCCATGGATTGCTTTTATTTCTAAGACTGACTTTTTTTTTTTAAAGGTGCTATGTAAAATAAAGTTTATTATTATTATTATAACACATAAACACAGCAGAATAATTTAATTTCTGATGACACTTGATGTAACTGCATTTATTATATCAATTTCACAGTTACTGTCTCTCTTAGTGTGTCTATATATCTATATAGTATTATTACTGTATTATTATTATTATTATTATTATTATTATTATTATTAGTGTATTACTAATAACTTGCTGTATTAAAGAACCGTTTAACTGAACCTTCGGACCAGAATTAGGTTCCAGGTTTCAGAAAAATAAAAAACTACATTTCTCAGCTCCTGAGGCATCTATTAATGAGTCCAAAAAATAAATAAATAAAATTCATAACTGCTTCATAGCCATTTTTTTTGTCCATTGCAATGCACATCAGGTCTAAGCAGTTGTAAACATCAGGTTGATATAAACCAATATGAAACAATTATAATAAACATAAAAAAATGTAATCTATACTTTAAACTTGTTCTCAAAGTCAAGAACTTGAACAAAATAACATTTCAAATTTAATTTTGTGGTTTTTGTTTTACAGATTGCACATCTAACAAAATACACCTCTAATAGAAAAAACATTAGTGAGAATTCATATTGAAAAGTCTTTACATTTACTCATTTTAGCAGACGCTTTTATCCAAAGCGACTTACAATTTGAGGAGTATAAAAGCTATTTGTCCAAAGGATACAAAAACACGTAAGAGCGCTTACAATACAAACAATACAAAGTTTCAAACATTTTGAACACAAGTAGCACAAGCATGGGGAAATAGAAAAAGGAAGGATTTTTTTTTAAGTGAGTGAGTGTGTGTGTGTCATGTTAGATCCTCATGGAAGAGGTGCGTTTTTAGTAGTCTTTTAAACTTTGACAGGGAACCTGCATTTCGGATGAGGGCAGGGAGGGCGTTACACCAGCCGGGGGTGGTGAATGAAAATGTTCTTGTGATCGTTCTTTTTCCTCTCTGTGATGGAACCACGAGTCGTCGCTCGTTAATCGATCAAAGGTTTCTGGTAGGTGTATAGATTTGTACCAGTGAGTAGAAGTATGAAGGTGCTGAGTTTGTGTAAGTTCTGAATGCAAGAGTCAGTGCTTTGAATTTGATGTGTGCTGCGAGAGGGAGCCAGTGTAGCGAGATAAAGAGTGGAGTGACATGTGTCCTTTTGGGTTGGTTGAAGACCAGACAAGCTGCTGCGTTCTGGATCAGTTGCAGAGGTTTGATTGCACTTGCAGGAAGTCCAACCAGAAGAGCGCTGCAGTAGTCCAGTCTGGAAATAACCATGGCCTGCACCAGAAGTTGCGTAGCTTGCTCAGTTAGGAATGGCCTGATCCTTCTGATGTTGTACAGTGCAAACCTGCATGATCGAGCCGTCTTTGCAATGTGATCCTTGAAGGTCAGCTGGTCCTCAAAGATAACTCCAAGATTCCTGGCAGACCTTGAAGGGATAATCGTGGTAGTACCGATCTGGACAGTGAAATCATGCTGTCGGGTTGGATCAGTGCGATAAACCATTAAATCGAATTGCTAAAGACCGTATTGTTGGTTTTTCAGCCATTTAGACTTAAGCCATATTGAAATGTCTTTAGATTTTTACTGCCGTTGGTCTGATGATGCCAGTCATGTCGGCATGACATTTAATGCCCTCCTTGCGCTTGGCCCCGTGATGGCTGCTAGCAGCTGTCTCTAACTCAATATCTCTAGCGCCACCAACTGTCCAAAGTTGAACTAACGTTTATGCTAATAACTTTTGAACCGTATGACCTAGAAACAAAATTCTTATGTCCACTGATTCCTTGGCTCACGACGATTCGATTGCACCCTATGACGTCATTTTCCGTCATGAAATTTTTCCCGCCATTTTGAATTTTATGAAAAACCTACTTTTTCGAACTCCTCCTAGGCCGTTTTTCCGATTTCAACGAAAATTGAACCACATCATCTCCAGACCATGTGGACAAAAAGTTATCCAAAGAAAGTTGATATGTCAAACAGTTTACGAATAACTCGCGAAAGAATCCGACGTAATGGTCGCAAAAATGAAACTGAGGCTTTATCTCCGCAACGCATTAGCGTTTTCTGACCAAACTAGGTGTGTGTTATGTCAATCATGATCTGAGGCTACCTGCAGAGTTTTGGCGCTGTGCCCCCTAGTGGTCAGGAGATATGAAAAAGTTAAATATTTGCTTATAACTTCTGAACGCTTTGGCCAAAAATAATAAAACTGGTCTCTTTAGATTCAGTGCATCATGCCGAGTCGTGCGATACCAAATTTTCCCTTATCGGCCATTTTGAGCGTCGGCCATTTTGAATATTGTCATAAATTGCTATATTTAACAAAGATATTGGCGTATCGTTACGAAACTCAATATGTGTCTTCGGCACCTAACCTTGATACGACTCAAAAAGTTTCGAGGCAGCACCCCCTTGTGGTCAAAAATTATAACCAAATTTACAAATATGCTAATAACTTTTGAGTGCGTTAACCTATGGCAAAACAAATTATCTTTATACGTTCCTTGGGTCAAACCGAGAACATAGATACCAAATTTGTCATAGTCGGCCAAACTTCTTGTCCACCATGTTGTTTTTCTTTAAAAACCTACTTTTTCGAACTCCTCCCAGACCGTTTGTCCAATTTTCACCAAAATTAAACCACATCATCTCCAGACCATCCTGACAAAAAGTTATCCAAAGAAAGTTGATATGTCAAACCGTTTACGAATAACTCGCGAAAGAATCCGACGTAATGGTCGCAAAAATGAAATTGAGGCTTTATCTCCGCAACGCATTAGCGTTTTCTGACCAAACTAGGTGTGTGTTATGTCAATCATGGTCTGAGGCTACATGCAGAGTTTTGGCGCTCTGCCCCCTAGTGGTCAGGAGATATTAAAAAACTGACATTTTGGATTATAACTCCTGAACGCTTTGTCTAAAAATCATGAAACTGCTGTCTTTAGATCCAGTGGGTCATGCCGAGTCCTGTGATACCAAATTTTCCCATATCGGCCATTTTGAGCGTCTGCCATTTCGATTTTTCTTATAAGATGCTATGTTTAACAAACACATGACTTTAGTGCTCTGTCAGCAATGGTTTACCCAATTGAAAGCAAACTTTGCATGTGTCAATGTCACCACACTCTCAATGTACCACATGAATTGACACTACAATTTGGTTACAGCGCTGCCTGTTGATTGAATGTGATAAACCATTAAATCGAAATACTAAAGACCGTATTGTTGATTTTTCAGCCATTTAGACTTAAGTCATATTGAAATGTCTTTAGATTCTTACTGCCGTTGGTCTGATGATGCCAGCCATGTCGGCATGACATTTAATGCCCTCCTTGCGCTTGGCCCCGTGATGGCTGCTAGCAGCTATATTTATTTTTATATCTGTAATGACAGAACATTAATTGTTGAGTGAACTGTTCCTTTAACTACACTATTTGAGCTATTTGAGCTTCATCTAAAGCATGTAGGCCTTTGAGGATTTGTGCTGTGGACAGATGGCGTCATTGAGGTAATTTGCCTTGACTACAGCTCTGTTGTTTAGTGGTTTGGTGCAGATGTGAGACCGTTTTAGTCATTTAAATATTAGACATTGACTTTGCCTTTGAAAATACGACTTTGAAACCGTTAATTACGGTATGTTGGTAATCTAACACTTTACCATCTTTGTGATGTGGAGACGCACTATACTTCTAAGCACAGACTGTTTTCTGGACTTAGATGGGATTTCTATTCTTTGATTCGTCCCCTGCATATTTCCTCTTTCCAGATGAGGGCAATGTTGGTTCAGTGTGAAACACTGTTGTTCCTCTTTCTCTCTCTTGCTCACTCTCGGTCTTTTGTCTGGACAAAACACAACTTTGAGATGGGGCTGGAGGTGACTGATCCAGTTATACTTCAGCTTTCAAAAATAAAAAGGAGAAAAGATGAAAGCAAGAAAATTTTCCGTGCAGAGTGCCAGAATCTGCTTGTGCTCTCAGACATGAATAAAATTCAATTTCAGATCAAACATGGTTTTCTCAGTATGCCTTAATAACCTATTAACGGCTATTTGATTATGGATACAACGAACATTACCTTCAAGGCTTGAAAATGGTGTTTTCTCCTTAGTTATATTTATTTATAAGCTATATTCAGCTTTTTGACCTGGATCATCATATTTATTTGCCTTTTTTATTATTTAGTGCTAAAGAATAGGGTGTTTGTTAACATCTTAGTTTGCTTTATATAAAAAAAAAGCATTTTTGAAGGGACTCTACACTTAAATGAAAATGTCTGTCGTCATTTAGTCATGTTCATATTACAAACATGTATGCTTTTCTTTCTTCTGTGAAAAACAAAAGACAACGTTTTGAGAAATGTCCCCCCCCCCCCACCCCCAATGCTGTTTAGTTACCACCATTCTTCAAAATATCATCTTTCATGTTACACGGAAGAAAGAAAGTCATACAAGTGTGGTTTGGAACGACATAATTTAAATGATGACAGGTTTTTTTGGGGGGTGAACAGTAACTTTAAGTAGATTTGTTAAATATATATTTGACAACATTAATTGATGGCAGTATCTGTTTGTCCAACAAATGGAGAAAAAGTAGAGA
This sequence comes from Rhodeus uyekii, assembly GCA_037043235.1. Classification (NCBI taxonomy): domain Eukaryota; kingdom Metazoa; phylum Chordata; class Actinopteri; order Cypriniformes; family Acheilognathidae; genus Rhodeus; species Rhodeus uyekii. The sequence continues at coordinate 3,843,424 of JAWRVZ010000054.1, read as the reverse complement.
AACTTCACCTTTCTTTAGGACTTGGGCTTAAAACTAGGGGTGTAATGGTAGTATCATGTCCTGATATATTGTGATACAAAAATGCGATCCGTTAAGACTCATTACCATTTCTTCCTGGTACTAATGTGTTTCAAACGTATTTTCCGTGAACAATTGCTATAAATACTATTGAATGAACAAATCCATGTTACGTGGCTCATGAGTGTGTCCAAGAAAGGAAGTGAATGAAAGTTTTAGTACTGCAGCTCGACTGTAATCTGTGTATTTTGTTAAATGACAGCAAAGTTTCGATTGCTTGTTTTGGTGTGCTTTCTCACAACACATCTGAGATCGATCCCATATTAGGTCTAAAATGATAAAGTAGCCACTTAAAATAAAATATTTTAAATGTATGTAATCATTGATTGTCTTAACATATTAACTTGGCTGCATTATACTGTGCAAGACTAAGTCTCTTCAAATTCATTCCTGATGTAATACTAATTTTATTACTTTTTGCTAACTGTTTATCATGTCTTATAAGTAACAGTTAAAATAAACATCTCGTTTTAAAGGTACTTAAAAAAAAAAAAATCTAAATATTAATACATTTGTGTTTTTGTTTTAAACCCTGATTTGCTATGGTAAGCCTATTATGTTTGCAGCCATATCACCCTGTAGCCCAAGACTGGTTGCCCACTGAAGCTAAGCAGAGTTGAGCCTGGTTGTTACCAGGATGAGAGACCTCTTGGGAAAAACTAGGTTGCTGTTGGAAGAGGTGTTAGGAAGGGCAGCAGGGGGTGCTCACCCTGTGGTCTGTGTGGGTCTTAATGCCCCAGTATGGTGATGGGGACACTATACTGTAACAAGCACCATCCTTCGGATGAGACGTTAAACCGAGGTCCTGACTCTCTGTGGTCATTAAAAATCCTAGGAAGTCCTTTGTAAAGAGTAGGGTTTAACCTCGGCATCCTGGCCAAATTTGCCCATTGGCCTTGGTCCATCATTGCCTCCTAATCCCCCCATACTCTAATTGGCTTCATCGCTCTGTTGTGGTAAGCTGATGTGTGGTGAGCGTTCTGGTGCAATATGGCTGCCGTCGCATCATCCAGGTGGATTCGGCAAATTGGTAGTGGTTGAGGAGATTCCCCCTTCCATGTAAAGTGTTGTGAAAAGCGCTATGTAAATGTAATGAATTATTATAATAATAATGTTTTTATGTCTTAGATCTGTCAGGATGTTTTTTTTGTTTTGTTTTTTGCAGGAAATTGCACACATGCTTCACTTGCCAGTGCACGTCTCGTCATACCCATAAATATAGAAAAGTTGCTCAGAGCTCTTTGATGCATGTATGGTGTGGGAGTTGTCACAACAAGTGAGAAACTTTGACATGGAGCAGCTAAATCTTTTTTTAGCTTTTAAAAAAAACTCTGAACATAGGAGAGTCTGTTTGCAAAAAGAAAATGTGAGGGAGCTCATAATAAAACGAGAATTAAACATTGGTTTGCCTTTTCGGAGATGGCGAGAACTGAAGGATTTGAAATGTTGTCAAAGCATCGTGGAGATGATGTTTTTATTACTCAACAGGGGAGTATAGTATTTTATTGAACGGATAAATTGCCATATGTATGTAGATTTTAAATTGATTTAATTTAGTCTCTAACAGAGTTCATTACAACATTATTTGCAAGGTATATTCCTCTGTACAGTCACTCAGAGCCGAAGCACAACCAAAGCAATATACTTTCGCAAAGTTATGCACTTTAGTTTTTTTTATCTGTTAGAGGGCCAAAATTTAGTGTACTTTTTAACTTTTTTTTTTTTTTGCCTTTGTTTAAAATATCCTGTTATGAGATCTGTATAGTGAATCGAACCAATTCGACTTGAGTGTATCGTTACACCCCTACTGGTAACACAAAACTTCAGGTTCAATCCCATGTAGGGGTGACCCCCTTTTGACTCTCAATCCCAGGTTAGTCCAGAGGGAACCTCCATGGAGATAATACACCATAAACAGTCTTTGATGAAAGGCCTATGTGCTAAATGTGAACCAGTGCCAGGTGCCTCAGTCTGCTGTCTGTGAACCTTGCTTTCTGGGAAGAAAGTCAAAGCTTTGCTTCTTGTATTTGCTTCTGCCCGCTTCCTCCCAGGATTACAGACACACTTGGACTGCCTCACCCTGGTGTGTTTCTCCTCCTCCAGATGAGGGGCTATGGGAGAGAGAACAAGCTCATCCGCAAAAATTCTCCTCCAGATCCCTCTCCAGCATACACACACACACACACACACACACTTCCGCGGTCAAGTGTAGCATAACTGTGATGAGCACATGGTGCATTACACATTTAAAATCTTCTGTGTAGTTGAAAACAGCCCTACAAACAGTTTTGATTTCTGTTAAATATAGTGCTGCTATGTATGTAAGTATTGTACTGTAATTTATTTTTAACAGTCCAGTAAGAACACAGAACTAGGCAGCCAGTTCAAACCGTTCTTATTAGAAAACACGTACCGTACTTGACTCTCTGGAATACTCGATTGTGGTCAGTCGTGGTATTGAGTGGAAAGGCTTGGTTGTAAATTGAATTTTAGCGATATTATCCCAATATTTTACTGCCGTTATTAGGGAGTATTGTGAACTTTGTGAAAGTGGACGTTTATCTTATATAGACAGTAAGCCAATATCACTCCCCTTGAAAAGCAGCTGATAGGTTGCTGTTTTAAAATACTCCTGTGAATATTTTTTTGAACATTATATGAAGTCATAGGGATTGAGAGTCAAAAGACTCAAAAGCAAAGATTTATATTTGTGTTTTTAAAAAAAAGCATATATCTGATATCTCACATATAACTCACACATGTTGAGTGCATTAACATAATGTTGAATCAGACGTGTTTGTTATTCAGAATCCAGTAGATTGTGTGAATTTTTTTTTTCCTTTTATAATAACAAACTAGTTAAAACATTTTTTGTTTATTTTCAAATAGTTCCAATAGTTTTTGCCGTGGTACTAATAAATTGGTATTGAGAGCTGTGAAATTATACTTTCCTTTGTACCGACTTCTGAAAATTTGGTATTGATATTTGTATATGTGACCCAAAATGAGTGTAATGGTAATGTTCAATGGTCTCTTCATTTAATAACGTTCTGTAGCTCCAGTGTGAAATGAAATTGTATAATTTCACTATAGATTCGGGTCCCTATTCACTTCTTGAGTAACAGTTCACCTTTTTTGTAACCGTTTTTATGTATTAATTTGTTATTTTATGAGTGTATTTATATGATTTTATAAATACGATTATTTTGAAGTATGTCTTTTTTTGCCTTTTGTTTGTATCTCAAGGGTCGTTGTTTTGTTAACAGCTGTAATTTCTCATTTTCAACAGTTGCTTTCGTTTAGTTTTTCCATTTGGTGCAATATTTTGGATGCCGTCGCCATTTTTTTTATTTTTATAAATTCTTTAAAAATCCAATTCCCATCCCAACTACTCATGTCCTGAGTGTATCACTTGGCCAACTTTATTACAGAAAACATGACTCCTAAAATCAAATTTAGTCCTTTTTTTTTTTTGTAACCATTTCCTGGAAATAGTTTTTGAAAGGGACATTGCACAAGTTTTCTGAAGCGGCTTCTGATTATGCCAATGGCTGCCAAATGGATCTCTGGTGGTCTGATAAGCTTTTTCTCTTAGAGGGACAGTAATTGAGCTATATCGCTGTTCAAAGATAGCAATGTTGCTTCCAAAAAAGAAATGAACAAAGACATCTTTGACTTTAGTTTGCTAAGAGTACTTTAAGCTTGTTAAATGTGGCTCAGGCTAGCCAGGTTTATATAGATGGCTCTGTCCAAGCCTGCGGTTCCTCTGAGATTCATTAAATGATAATGGACTGATAGGAGTGTTCAGACTTTGTCTTTTGGAGCTGTGTTGTTGGGGTTATCTAGGTTACCTTGTGCCAGGTTATCCAGCTTTGAGAGTGCAGTGACAACAAAGACTCTCTCTCTGTCCTCCTTCACTCACCATGAAAGTCTGGATTTAGACTATACCGAGTGCTGCAGTTTTTTTTCATAGTATTTTGAAGTGCTGTAATAATGCTTTCCAGTCTGAGCTTTGTGTTTCACTCAGATTATTCACAGACTAATGTGTTTTGAGACAAAATCTGCAGAGGCTCTCCTTACGGCTGTGTTATAAATGCCTTACCCTTTCACCGTCACCCTCATTTAAACTTTTTTTTTTATGTTGGGCTGGTATTTTAAGGTTCGCATAGTTCTCTTTATTAGTTCTGTGGTGCTATACAAATGAAAATGTCAGGGATATAAAACTGTAACCCTTATTGAAAGAATGAAGACAGGTGTGGGACATTAAATCCCACTGAGATATTGAGTCTTATTGTTAAGAAGTCATGATTTTTTTCTGAGTTGTTTGAGGACAAAAGCCATTGTTCATTTTGAGTAGGTTTTGATACTTTTATAACATTGTTTTATTCCTTCTCCTTAGCTGAACTGCGGCAAGCCATTGTGGCCATGATGAATAGGAAAGATGAACTCACTGAGCAGAACACGTAAGAATTTCTTTACCATCTTCACTGATTGCACCTTTTGCTCATTCATTTGCTCATTTATGTGGAAATCTGTTCTTAACTATTCTTTTTGGTGGGAATGGCTTTAACAATTTTTAGAAATGTGTTCTGCTTGTGTTTCATGGGTGTATTTTCTTTAAAATGGTCATTTTAGTCAGTCACGGCCTGATGCTGACTTTCTTAACTGTAACCAAACTATAAAAAAATAATACTGTATCTTTTTAATATAATTTGTAGAATTGACATAATAATAATAACCGATAGGGTTTCATTTGTTAACCTTAGTTAGCCTGAACTAATGATAAACAATACTTATACAGCCGTTATTAATATTAATGATATATTAATTTCTTCATTTACTAACATATTATTAAAATCAAGTTGTTTCTGTTTACATTAGTTAATTTGCTGTGAACTAACATGAAAAAAGTGAACAATTGTATTTACTGTCAATCAATTTATTAACTAACTTGCTAAGATAAGATTTTATTAATTAACTAACTAATAGAGGCTATAAAAATGTATTGTTCATGTTAATAAATGGGACTTTATTGTACTCGTATGATAATATAAATGGGTTCAGTAATAAATATATATATTTTTTAAACAGGGATTGATCGAACTGATCAAAAATAGTTTGTTTTTTAAAAACATTATACATTTCTTAAATATTTTAAAACATTTAACTGTTGTTTTGAATATTCATCAAAGAATACAAAAATAAATGCTTCACAGTTTTCAAAACAATATTAAGGAGCACAGCTGTTTTTTGTATTGATAATAATAAGAAATGTTTGTTGAGCTTATTATAATAATTTCTCAAGGATCATATGGCACTGAAGACTGGAGTTTATTTATTATGTAGTATAAATCATGATGGTTTTATTTCAGAAACATTATTGATCCCAAATATTTGAATGGTAGTGTATGTCAGTGTTTTTAACTAGATTCATCCAGTCTTGGTTACAGTATTGCAAAAATGGCAAACTACATATAAAGTAAATAAAAAACACTCATTATAAACTAAATATACACTACTCATAAAAATTAAGGGAACACTTAAATCACACATTGGATATGAATACTGAAATATTCAATTTGAAAAGCTTTATATACATTCTATAATTTGTTAAGAACAAAATTGTGACAACATTTGGTCAATGGAAACCGATGTCATCGACACTGAGGTCTAGATTCAAAATTATACCAAAAATCTATGTACTGTACAAAAACTGAATTTACAGGCTGATCCAATTTGCATGAAGTTCATCACAGCAACTCCTAATGTAAAGTAGTGTCTGTGTGCACTCACAATAATGTCTGGATATGCTCCTGATGAGATGGTGTCCTGGATGATCTCCTCACAGACCTGGATCAGGACATCAATGAACTCCTGGACAGTCTGTGGTTCTACTTGGTGGCTTCTGATGCTCCAATACATAATGTCCGAGAGGTTCTTAATTGGATTCAGGTCTGAGGAACGTGAGGGCCAGTCAATGGCTTCATTGCTTTCATTATCTAAAATGTCCACACACTCTAGCCACATGAGGCCGAGCATTATCATGCACCAGGAGAAACCCAGGGCCAACTGCACCAGCATAAGCTCTGACAGTGGCTCTGAGGATTTCATGCAGATACCTAACAGCAGAAAGTAGAAGATACCGGTCCTGCTGCTGGGTTGTTGCCCTTCTACGTCACTGTTCAGCTCTTCTCATGTAACAGCTTGTACCCCGGTATCTCCATGCACTTGAAACTCTGCTGGGAGTTCACCAAACCCCCTCATGCTACAGAAAGTGACTAGGACCCTGACAAAACACAAAACTAAAGACAAATCAGCCAGGAGGAATAAGGAGAGAACAATTGGCTATAGCCACCACCTGAAAAAAAAAACTTTTTTGGTGTTTGTCTTGCTGTTGTTTCTCCAGTGCACCTGTTGCCACTTTCATTTGCACCAAAGCAGGTGAAACGGATTCACAATCACTTATTCTTCATAATTGGACTGATTGATATCCCTGGAGTTAAATTGACTTGGTGTTATACTGTGGTGATTAAGTATTCCTTAGTTTTTTTGCGCAGTGTAAATGGAGATTTAAGTGTCTCCTCTCACTGACCCTTTGTTAAAAAAATTATTTAAGTTTCATTGCGTAATTCAATTAAGGCCTTATTTTATACTCCATTTGTGAAAAGTGCTATGATGTGCACAGTCAATAATGTGCAGCTGGGTAATTATCCTGTGCACTGGTAGTCATTAAAGACAGCTAAGAAAAAGTGGGTCAGATGTGTGTGTCTTAATGATGTTAAACTCTTTGGCACAGGTCTCTGCGCAGTCTCCTGGATGGAGAGATGGAGCATTCTGCTGGGCTCAGGCAGGAGGTGGACAGCTTGAAGAAGAGACTAGCTGAGCTAGAGGAGAGACATGATGCCAAAGTTCAAGCTCTCATGAGGTAATTTCACTAGAGACTAACCGAAACAAGGTCTCTCATAGGCAGACTATCAGCCCGAAGTCTAGTCCACATTGTATTTTAATCTTGCCAAACACCAACTACTTGGATAGAAAGCTGCTGTCTGACCTACATGTGAGGCGTTGTAGTTTGTTTTTTGCTATGAAATTAGTGATACCACAGTGATGGTAATAGATTGCTGAACAATTATCTGAAGTAGCTACTGTCTATGCAAATGGTGCACAACAATATAAAATAAATAATTGAGAAATGTGTGTTGAACTTTATCTAGATTTTTTTGTTTATGTGAAATTGAGTTCATTTGAATTTCCTAAGATGTACCTTGATCCTGAAGAGAGATCCACCAATTAGAGACGTTTCAAGTGAAAAATGGAATTGCAGCTTGCAGAGTTTGTGTGAGTTGTGGAGATTAGCTAGAGGGTAACGTTAGTTGGCTAACATTAGCATTTATTAACATGAAATGTTGTAATGCTAGAGCATAAAGGTTGGTTGTGTTTTCAGAAAATACATTAAAACGATTGAAAACACCAGCTGATTCCAATGCAGAATTTTAAAAAAATTAATTCACATCAATGGTGCAATTATTTAATCAAAAATACAGTACATTTAAATTTATGCATTTGGCAGATGCTTTTATCCAAAGCGACTTACTTTGCATTCAAGGAACACATTTAATCAGTTCTTGCTTTCCCTGGGATCGAACACTTGACCTTGGTGTTATAAACACCAATGCTCTACTGATTGAGCTACAGGAAAATTATAAATTTGTTTTATATCTTAATGCATTAAAACAAAAGTATCCCTTTTCCAGTCTTTAGTGATCCTTCAGAAACCATCATATGCTGATTTGCTGCTGCTTACTATTACTATTTGAAACGGATTCTTTTTTTCAGAATTCGATCAGTCCTAGAGTACACTCACCTAAAGGATTATTAGGGACACCATACTAATACTGTGTTTGAACCCCTTTCACCTTCAGAACTGCCTTAATTCTACGTGGCATTGATTCAACAAGGTGCTGAAAGCATTCTTTAGAAATGTTGGCCCATATTGATAGGAGCATCTTGCAGTTGATGGAGATTTGTGGGATGCACATCCAGGGCACGAAGCTCCCGTTCCACCCCATCCCAAAGATGCTCTATTGGGTTGAGATCTGGTGACTGTGGGGTCATTTTAGTTCAGTGAACTCATTGTCATGTTCAAGAAACCAATTTGAAATGATTCAAGCTTTGTGACATGTTGCATTATCCTGCTGGAAGTAGCCATCAGAGGATGGGTACATGGTGGTCATAAAGGGATGGACATGGTCAGAAACAATGCTCAGGTAGGCCGTGGCATTTAAATGATGCCCAATTGGCACCAAGGGGCCTAAAGTGTGCCAAGAAAACATCCCCGCACCATTACACCACCACCACCAGCCTGCACAGTGGTAATACGGCATGATGGATCCATGTGATCCATGTGGATCCGAGCGAGCGAGATTGTTGACGTGGCGGGATGCGAGCACAAGCAAGACTGTTCAAACGCCTCCATAGGCACAGCGCCACAGCCGCTTGCAGCCGTTTGCAGCAGCAGCGAATGCGCTCCGCGGCCCGGTACCATTTCATCTACGGACCGGGGGGTTGGGGACCACTGGATTAGATAATTGCATTAATGAGAAATTGAACTGGTGTTTCTTATAATCCTTTAGGTGAGTGTAGTTCACTCAGTCTTTTATAATTATAAAGCCTTTACCTTTTTCAAATACTTTATTGGCAAATCAAATGTGGTGATTAATGTTGTAGATTTGTTTTGTTCTCCGTAGTGCATGTGGAGAAAGTCAATAGGAAAAAATCATAAAAGGTCTGCTGCTGAGACTATCCAAAGAATGACGTGTTACCATTGTTACAGTTATAACCTTTAGTCATCAGAAACGTTCAAGTGTTTCATGTGGTAATTTACTTTCAATTTTGAACATCATCAAATTGATTACCATTGCTTGGGTAAAAACAAAAGTCTTATCTGTCTCTTCCTGTCTCTGAGTTTTTCTGACTGAAACCTAATCTGTCCCAGTCGATAGCGACTAAAAATAAGGTGTGGAAATGCTTGGTGTGGCTGTGTGCTCAGAGGAAGCACCTCTGAGCTGTGTTCTTGGGCTTAGCTCCATTGATTGAGACTGGCTCAGTGGGCAGTATTTAAGAAGCAGGATCCATAAAGCAAGAGGCCAAAACGCTCTCACACTCACACTCCTGTCAACACAAACCTCTCCCACGCCATCACATCCAGGTTTAACCAGACGAGCAGAAACAGATGAAGGGATGTTCATGGCAGCGTCTCTCAGTCTTTACCGAACGCCGTGGAGCTGCCAAGGTTTTTGTCTTCCTGCAGTGCTGCTGGATTATTGGGAGAGACATCTTGCTTTTGTGAGCATTTCATCAGCTCTAATGTAGTGGTTCCTCAGGGGGATAATGTGGGGAGTGAATGAACAAATTAATTTAGCTCAGTAGGAGGACAGCGGCCGAGAGCAGGAGGCAGGCTTGTCAGTATGACGCTGTGTCAAAGAGAGGATTATGGGGGAGAAAACCACACTCTGTATCATACTGGTGACATCTGCACCGTGCCTGGATGCTGAATCACTACACTTGTTTTCATCAGACTGTTTAGGCAATCTGACACCCTGTTGGCCTCGGTTAGAAGTCAATTCAGTAATGTATCTGAAAGCACCTCCGCCAACCGTTTCCTACTTACCATTGCGAGAGTGTTTAGTCTATGTGTGACTTCTTCTGATTCACATTTAAGTGTATTTGACCCATGTTGTGGCTGTAATCACCACATTCTGTAACACTTAAGATGGTAGCAGCTGCTGCATAATGCCGGTTCTGTGTTTGACATTTTATTTACCTGTAGCCTTGGGGAGATGGAAATGAGTTTTGGGAAGGGTATCTAGACTGCTGTCATGTATAGTCATGTCCAGGCCTTTTTATGTTTGCTGTGCTGAATGAATCTCTGTAGAATATTTTATGCATTCATCAGGCACCTTGTACCTCTAGAACAGGGATTCACAAACTGTTTTTTTTTGTTAGCCATACACTTAGAATATGTAGGTTCACAGGTGAGCAAAACAAATTTTAATTGGAAAGGGTTTTATTTTTATTTGTCTATTGTTTAAAAAAAAAAAGATTTATTAAATTATTAGCTTTTCATAAACTCATGAACCATGAACCTCTGCAGTTCCTCTCAAATCCCAGTTTGGGAACCCCTGCTGTAGCTGTTGTTCTTAGAGATTCAGACCTGTAAAATATTTTTAACTGAGTATGATCCCTTTTATTCAGATTTTATTCTTGTATTTCTTTATAGCTTAATCCGAAGGGTTACTTTTAGAACAGGTAAATAAACTCTTTTTGTAGGTCTCATGCTTTATTTCATACACAATGGTTATTCAAATGAATTCATGTAATCAAAATAATTACATAAAATGCGTAAATGCGTAAAATACAGTTCTATCAGCCGGAGATAAAGTGGCGCAGTACTCATTCAGTAAATGCTCAGCTAAACATTTTGAATCTGACTACTGTTGCAGCCCATCTGATTGCTTCTGGAACCTGGGTCCAGCTGCAACGGGCATAATAGCTAAAAGGGGACTCCCGTGCTTTGTGAACTCATGGTATTTCTAACTGACTTGACTGACGGACTTTATTCAGTGAGCATGTCTGCAATATATTGAGGTAATGGGCCATTGAGAGATTGTAAGAATACTTTAAATCCAATCTTAAATGTAACGGGAAGCCAGTGTAAAGACCAAAGGACTGGTGTGATATTCATATTTGAATCATTCATATTTTCTAGTTCTTCAGAATCACAGCGGCAGTATTCTGTATGAGCTGCAGCTGTCTTATGGTCTTTTTGGGAAGGCCAGTGAGGAGTCTTACAATAGTCCACCCTGCTGGTGATAAAAGCATGAACAAGTTTTTCTAAGTCTGGTCTGGAAACTTGTCTAGTTCTTGAGATGATAGTATGCTGCTTTAGTTATTGCTTTTTCATGACTACTGAAACTTAGGCCTGACTCCAAAATCACACCAAGATTCCTGACTTTATTTTGAAGTGTTTGACCCTTATAGTCAAGGTATGCATTCACCTTGAGAACCATTGTTGTTTCCAAACCCAATGGTTTCAGTTTCGTCTTTGTTTATCTGGAGAACGTTTTGGCACACCCAACTGTTAATTTCATCAGTGCTTTGGCACAGGGAATCAACGGGGCTATGGTCGTTAGTTGACTGGGCTAGGTAATAATTTTTTTTCATTAATTTACGGTATTTTTCGTCGCATAAGACGCATTTTTTCTTGGTTGGTGCGTCCTATCCGACGAATATAAAGAATCCGCGGAGCGCGGCCACGGCCGTAGCCGTGGTGATGACGAGTGGGGGGTAATGGTGGACTTTACAGTGACGACTGTAGTGAGGGGGGCGTGGTTCAGCGAGGTCTGCAGTGGTATTGGGGTGCAGCACTACAGTGGACTTGAGGGGTATCCGTATTTAAGCAAGTGTGATGCAGGAATCTGGGAATCTGATTTAGTGGTTTGTTAATTTCTCAACAGTTGCAAAAAGAGGGTGTGAGTTTAAGTTGCTGTTTTATAATATTTGAGAAGGTTGGTCTTGCTTTGCCTAGTTCCACATTGAAAGCATAAAGGCTGTTTTTATAGATTTCATGTTTTGACTTCCACCACAAGCTTTTCTGCATTGTCTCTTCATTTATTTTTCTGCCACTCTTCTTCCTGACTTTTACTGGAGCTAATGTTCTCCTTTAAGCACCACTTTTGACAGACATTTTGTTATAGGTCTTGTAACATGACTTTCTCCACATGCACTACAGGGAATAAAAAAACTAATCTACAACATTAATAAAAACGGATCATGTCAGGACTTACAGAAATGGTCAGGTAGTGTCATTAACAATCGCCCTGCAAATCCTCTACAGCCCACTTGCAGAGGCTCATAACGAGGTTTCCAGCCTTGCCTCTTCCACGAGCTCCTGGCAGTTGGCACGGTTGCTCTCATTGGCCTCGTCCATGCGCTCTTCCCAAGGATATGTCAATTCCAGCTAGATCAATTGCTTGGTGGAATCTGAAATAATGATCATGTCAGGACGAAGCTGCGTTGATATTCTGGTTGAGATCTTAAGCCGTTTTCCCAGATCCACCTCGAGTTGCTAGTCAGTGGCGGTGGTGAGGAGGCCAGCTTTTGCTCTCGGTTGTGGATGGACCTTCTCTCCGGCTCTGAGTAACTTGATGATCCTTGGTTTGTTGTGGCCCTTGCTGGAATTGATGGGTGAAGTTAACGCTCTCAGCAACTGCCTCAAGCACACGGTCGTGTCACCAGCGATAGCGCCCATCTCCAAGGGCTTTTGGACAGCTGCTCAGGACCCTTCCTGAACAAAGGGCCAAGATGGTGTCTCGCTTTTGCTTCAGTAGAAAACTGTTACATTTTATGAATATGGATGTTATAGTTCTGTGGAACTTTCTTCTGCTTTCTTAAACAAGATACATATTAAACAATTACAGATTTTACGTAGAATACATATTCTTAGTTAATTTGTCTGTGATCCAATTTCTTTAATGGATTAACGTTTAGAAAATTCTTTGAGTAAGAGTTTTTTTCTTAAGAAAACATCTCTTCTGGGTCTGTGTAAGGGTGTGAAGTACGTTACGAGAGACATACTTTAACATGTCACAAGTTTAAGTTTAAATATAAATAATTTAAGATTCATCCAGAGCGACTTACAAATGAGGAATACAAGTGATTTATCATAAAGAGACAACAAACTTGATAAGTACAAGTAATAAAACTTTTCAGAGATTGATTAGACTAGTACAATCTAGAACCAGGATGGATTTAGGAATGGTGAAATATTTTTTTGTGTTGATTTCGGTTTTGTTTCGGTTTCTTGAACATTATCAGGTATTCTGCATTTTGAAAAAGGTTGAGAAGATCATTCCACCAGCAAGGAACGGTGAAAAAAAAGCTTCTGGATGTTATTTTGTTGCCTCTTAGTGAAGATACCATGAGGGCTCGCTTGCTTACTGACCTGGCTGCTGGAAGGGATGTAGACTTGGATGATACAGTGCTTATTGCAATCCAGCCGTGCTTCTGCATTCTGTGCATGATTGTGCATGATCTAGTTAGAAGAGCATTACAATAGACCAGTCTAGAAATGACAAGGCACCTGGGCGAGTAGTTGTGCAGCTTGCTCCGTCATGAAGGTCCTGATCTTTCTAATGTTGTACAATGGAAACCTGCATGGTAATGCTGTTCTTGTAATGTGGTCTTTTGAAGGTAAGTTGATCATGAAAGATTACCACTCGTGGAGCTACTGTACTATCATCTGGTTGAAATGAAAAGTTGAGTTATGTGGGTCTCAGCAATAAAGTGTATATGGAGAAGAGAGATCTTAGAACTGATCTCTGAGAAACCCCCATGACCAGTTCATGTGCTTTGGATAGCGATGACTATATTACAACAACATTATACAACAGAAAGCACCGATTCTTAAGAACAGTGACCTTTTTGTGATATGGATGCATGATTTATACACGCAAGATGCATTTCAAGATACAGTGATACCTTGGTTTACGAGTTTAATTCGTTCCAAGAGCGAGCTCGTAACCTAAAATTCTCGTACATCAAAACAATTTTCCCCATAAGAATGCACTAAAAATCAATTGATTCGTTCCACACGACCATAAATGCACGTTTTAAATATATTTTTTGGTTTTACCCTATCAATTACAGTTAAAATTATAACCATTAAGATCTCATATAAATACTAATTAATAATTGACAATTAAACTCTAAAAATACTTAACAATTTACTGTAACGCGCACTTTAGCTTTGAGCTGCTGGAAGGAGGGAGGAGGGGGGAGCGGTGCGGGGTGTCACTGTCAGCAAGGGAAAACGCCACAAAACCCGGATTCAAATGCAAATGAGTGAATTTATTATGATAGTGCAGAAAACAATGTCCGGTGGCTGGCTGGTGGTGGCACAGGGATCCAATGGGCTGAAGTGCAGATGAGGTGAAGTGATAATCCAGAGGGAAGGTCGTGGAACATGAAAGACAGGAACACGGGAGATCCAAAGACAGCGCGGGCATAACAGAGACAACGACTCGACAACACAGGAGTGGAGAGAAGTGAACTAAATAGGCAGATGAGATGAGAATCAGGTGTATGAGATCAGGCAGTGATCAGTGACCATGCCCCCACTCTCACACACATACACACAGGCAGAACTAGGAGACAATGAACCGTGACAGTTACTGCTTAGAGGGAGGATTTCGTACCTTCTTTCTATATGCTGTACTGTACGTGTATATTTCACTACGTGGACAATAGCGATCACAATTAATGTGAACAACACGGGGTAAAACCGCTGTAAATAACTTATAAAAGTATGTACTGTGGTGAATGATGCAACCAAACCAAGCGACGCTGAGAGAATGAACGAGTTAAGGAGTGATAAAGGGGTTGGAACAGCTTGACTGTTATGAGAGGCTGTGTTTAGGATATTTCCATTAAAAATGCGTGCGACAATGCTGAGCGTTAGGACACAAAAATGCGCATGGGCGAGGGAATATTTTTCTTGTGCACCGATTTGACTTCCCTTGCTTCCCTTGACTTCCCTTGCTCATCCAAGTTACTCATAAACCGAGGTATTACTGTAGTTTCAAGATGGCAAATATTGCTTTGAAGAGAATGACATTATGTGCCTGTTCAAGGTGGCACTCATTAAGTTGACTACTATGTGACCCATAAGCCCTTCAGAGCGACACCAGCAGTCCCTCTCTTGTGCTGGATGTTAGTCTTCTAATATGAACACAATAGCATGAGTGCATACGGTGGCTCGCTCTGCAGGGGCAATGGAAAAGATCAATATGGCACACCTGACTTGCTGAGTCCTCCCCATAGAGAAGCTGTCACTTATTAACTTTAATTAAATCGCCGCGGAATCGTGCGCAGCTCGCCGATGCGAGAAAACGACCGAGTCCCCTCTTTTGAGAGTCTTCAACACGCCTTTGGATCTCCTTCATTCTCTCTGTCTATTGAAGGGTATAAAATGGGCAGTGATAAGCGAGCTACAAAAAGTGTCCTGGAGGAATAGGAAGAGATGTTTTTCACAGTAGCACAACCTGGATTGATTCTGATTGATTTTCCCAAACCACCAGTAATAATCCTTGTAAGCAAGTGCACATGCGCATGCACACACATCTCATTCTGTAGAACAGCCTTATTAAACTTTGTGTAAAGCAGTTCCTGGAATTGAATTCAGTGGGGGGCTTGCAGTGGGAGTCTCTCAGTGGGTTCCTCATGCATATATCCTGAATGCCAGGAAATTGTTGGATGATGTCAATAGATCCTTTTATTCATTATTTTCCTGTTTGTTTTCTTTTTCTAACTATGTTCTGGAAGATGCAAGCTTATTACAAAGATGATTACAAATAGTGTTGTTGTTCTATCTAATTGGTGTGTGAATCAGTTACAATGTAAAAGAAGAAGAAAGGATTTAATGGCCATTAGTCATGTTAGGTAATTAATCCCAACTAATATTTTATACCATCGAACTCTGTATCACTGATATTAATGCCTTTGTTAAATTAATGTTGTTTTTCAGTTTGTGTGAAGAGAATTAGTAATTTATAATCATTCAACATTATATTTTAAGCCTAAACTGTAGATGGCCAGGCTACTGTTTTTGTTTATCATTTATTAACATGATCATACAGAACATGATCAATCTTTTAAGAATGTTTAATTTAAAAAATGTAATCCATTTTAAAGCTTGGGTTGGGAATTTCTTTTTTTTGTTTTTTTGTGAACCGTTTTTGTTATACTGTTTGAAAGTCTCTCCACGTCCTGATAGCAATCAATAATAGAAGTGGTCTAAATATTAAAACGCACATATATCATCTTTGGAAGACTTGGAACCCAAAAAAGTTTCATCCAATCTTTATTCATTCGTGGTTTTCCACGAGGCTATGTTTTATGAGTTGTAGACCGTCACTGAGCGCCACAACAAAACAGCAACTGACTTTTACAATTCCTACTGAACCAAAACAATGAGCTTATGCTGCGTTCACACATTGTCATAACCGTAATTACGAGATGTCAGTACGTGATGTTTTACCAGGAGCTGTTCACGTCCTCAGACTGTGATTTTATGCGTTTCGATGTGAACACTATCAATGCAAAAATTATTCTGCGAGTCAGGTGGTAGAAGTATGAAGTTGTTTACGTTCGTTATTATTGTAATGTTACGTTTTTTAAGCCCTGAGGTCATTTTAATGTCATCTTCTCATCTTGTGTTGCTTTGCACACTCTGCTGTGTGTCGTGTTTCGAAAGTGTCATGGCTTTGGAGATGCCATGAAGGTAGGGTGAGACCTCATGCTTTCAAAGCTAGCTTGCTATTGCTAGCCTACTAGCAATAGCCTACTTGTCTACTTTTTTTAATAATGAGACCTATTTTAGTTAATAGAACATTTATCTTTGTATTTTTTTTGCGTGTGAGATAACTAACCTGATTTTTTAAAATCAAACAAATCAGCTTCTAGGCGTATTTTGTTTATATCTATTTTTATAGCTGTATTTTTGTCTTTACAGAGAGAATGAAGTTCTGAAGGTTCAGCTGAAGAAGTATGTTGGAGCTGTGCAAATGCTGAAAAGGGAAAACAGCCAAGGCAATGACGGTAAGGCAATGTTGTCACACTATAGCATGCTTGAAGAAATGTGGCCACCTCTTAAAGTTCTTTAACAAGCAGCCATTTTTAGTGTTTAGTCATTTTTATAGGCTTTTTAAAACTTGTGCCAGATAAAACCACCTTATCGAAATCAAACACATTAACGTGAAATATTTTGTTGAGAAAAATACTTAATTATATTTCACGTAACAAAAAACCCAGCTTTATCTGTGCAATGATGCGTTGAATCTGCAGACATTCCAAGCTCCTGTAGGCTTTATAAGGAGCCCCAAAACATTTGTAATTAAAACAAAATTATTTTATTGAAAAATTGCGTTTTAGTTTATCCATCATTGCTGCAGACTATTAGCATGTGTGTGATGAGTGACATAACATCCCTCAGTGGACATGCTATCATATGTTAGAACAGCTTGTCTATAATTTCACAGTTTTTCTTCGATATGGTGGGAATTTCAATTATCTCTACATCATTTCATCAACAGATGAGCATTTTAAGCTTTTTCCTTGCATTGAGTTTAGTATGGTAGCAGTGTTCTTATATGCAAAATAAAAGTGTTTTTTACTGGAGCTGAAATGAGAGGACTTTATCAAAATTCCTGTGTGGGTTGTTTGCGTCTCAGCCATCCAATAAATCCAGCTAACTGGGTGATGTACACCCAGCAACAATTGGTTGTGAATCTTTAAGATCACAATTTGCGTCTCTTTAATGGATTTGACAAACACGTGCATCTTCACAGATCAGCAGATGCAGCTCTCCCAGTTTGTCATTGTGTCGCGCTATTACATTATCAGTCAGATCTGTGTGTGGAAGAGCAGTCCTACAGGAGTATGAGCCTCAGAGAAACTCCAAACTGGTGCCTAATAAAGAGTTTTATAAGGCCGGATCCTGCTGTGTATGCTGGGTCCATTATGGCTCCTTGTTGGATGCACCAGGCAGAACTATTGATCCAAATTTCTTCATTTGCGCTCTCTCCCACTCTCTCTCTCTCTCTCCGTCTCCTTTTCTCTCCCCACTGTTGCAAGAATAGAGGCCACCACTTTTGAGTCTAGTGCTCCATTTGAAAACCTAGTTTGATGCCTGCAGTTGCAGCATTTTAAGCGCCAAAAATACCCTCCCAACTTGTAATTGTTCAGACACCTTTTATCACATTTTACACTGTTTTAGTCGCATTTTACGATAGATCTTTCACTCCCAGAGTGCATTGTCACCAGCTCAAATGAAATTCAAGATGGCAGACGAGAGATGCCAATATAAATAAATGTCTTTATTTTATTTATAATATTGATTAAAATAGTTAAATAGTAAATTAATGTGAGCATTTTTGATAATTAAATGTAATTAAAAATTATTTGTTTAAAAATATATTTATTAATTATCAATTTAAACTTTATATTTTTATTGTGCTATCATACAACTCTATTTGTAATCAATTGCTTGTCAAGTCTTTTGTGTGTAACATTGTTTGTAGTATTAGCTTCCATGAGGGTTAGTATGATGCCTATGTAGGCTGTAAACAGCGAGCGTTGTGGAACAGGGCTTAAATGATTCTTCCCTCCATGTCTTCTGGGCTAATGATGTGTCCGTACTGTACTCTGAGTTTGATGTTGAACAGCAACTAAAAAGGATGGTTGGAACATATCAAATTTATACACAAGCGCACAATATGAGCATTTCTCGTGTCCTGTCAGACTGTGCGCACACGATATGAGTTCTTTTGAAAGTTTTGCTTTAATGATAGTGTGCTCCCAATGTGATCTTTCGTGAACCCACGCTTCGGAGATCATGATATGTTTAAAAAAAGAATTCCTTGTCTCCCCAAAGTTGAACTGCTATCACAGTATTGAAAGTGTTGGATTAGAGCATGCAATTAGATAAATGCCTCGCTCCACCAAAATGTGAAATTGAAGAATCTTTTTAATTCCCATATCAAATATCCTTTTATTAAGCATTGGAAGTGAACAGGAAATCATGCAGATGATGGAGGTTAAATGTCCTGTCACTTCGAGAGGCTGCAACGACCAAAAAAAGCAGCTGTTTTTATTTTATTTATTTTTTCTCTTATTTTCTTCAGAAATATGGGTCAAAGGGAGAGTCATCATTTCTGGAATAACCCGAGTTGAGAGAACACTAAATTTGTCTCAGACGATGAATGGGTAGTTCTGCAACTTGCTATAATAGATAAATGGATATCTGTGTTGCAGCCAGCAGTGGTTTGATAATAACCCACTAGTTGATTGGCAAGGTCGACTAGCAAAGAAAAAAATATTTTTAGCAGTGTTTCTTTAAAAAGCATTCTAACGCTGTGCTGTATTTATAGTTTTCACAATCTCAGAAAAGTTTAAAATATGCTTCATACTTTTCTATTCAGTTAGTCTAGCTTTTTTTTGAACATGAGAACACATCCCATGTGAAAAACTTCGTAAGTGTGGTTTGCCCACTCTTACATTTTTATTTAAAATGGTTTTTATTTTAGCAAGGACGATGGTTAAATATAACCGTAATTACATTGTTGATGTTCTTTATCAAAGATTCCAGAAAAATGTATCACAGTTTCCACAAAAATATTAAGCAGCACAATTGTTTTCAACAGAGATAATAATATATGCTGATTTGATTCTCAAAATATTTCATAAGAATGATTTCTGAGGGATCATTTGATACTGAAGACTGGAGCAATGGCTGCTAAAAATTCAGCTTTGCCATCACAAAAATAAATTAAATTTCAAAATACAATCTAAAAGCAAACAGGTCCTTTAAATTGTAATACTTCATAGTACTACAATTTATAATAATATACTGTATTTTTGATCAAATAAATGGTGAGGGAGTTTTGAGTCCCTAACCGCTCACTTAAAGTTAATCCTAAAAACACTAGTAATTTATCAACTGTTTTTAAAGTGAATATCTATTAGTCATATTATACATTGTATACATGTTCTGATGCATAAATGAATGCCATTTGAAACAATTGATTTTACTGTTTATTTATTTTTTAAATCAATGTTCACCATGGTACAAGATTTTGGCATTTCAAATTGTGAAGGATTCATTGGGTCATCAGCACCCCTTGGCTTATAAAGCATTCATTTGCTTGAGCTTCTGATAGGCTAAATTAATCTTAGTTCAGGAAATGGATCCGGGTGCTATTTAAAAATGAATAAACGTGCCGGGCTTTCGTCTCTCTCCGATGACAGCCACAGTTAATGAGTCAATGAAGGCCATTCTTCACTAGTGCAGCCAGAAAAGCGTTAATAATTTCATGTTTCGAATTCATTACACGGCGGGTTGTATTTACTTGTCCCCGTTGGGCTCTGGAAGTGAAGCCGTTTTGTTTTTCGCGCCTCCGCTTTGGTGGAGAGGTGTAGATGAGTGTGCAGCCATGTGTGGGTAATGTGGGTTATTGTGTTTACTTTGACTAATGCGCATCCCCGTTGTGTCTGAGAGAGCTTGGTCTTTATTAATCAGAAGGGGTGCGTTCACAGCAGAGCGGAGATGAGTGGGCAGCGTAGGTGGGGCCAGGTGGTCGTCTGCAAGGGGGATGACGTACCCGATCACCTGTTAATGAACGGTGTTAATGAACATTTTAATCATCACCCGCAGGTTAAACAGGGACCTCATATCTCGCGGCTCAAGCCCTGTTCATTATTGCACTGCCGTTGTCTTTAAAGATAAAGAGGCCGCGCAGGTGTACACCAGATACCACGCTGGGAGCACCTGGACAGCGATGGCTTCTATTGCCTGTGGTTATTTTTCATTTACTGTCAAGCCATCCTCCGACACGCCACTGTTGCTCCCCTCTGGCGACAGAGCGGGTGCTCTGGTTCTTGGCTATGGTGGCCCTCAAGATCTCCTCTGACAGTCAGAGTGTGACGCCGACACTAATTTGTGATTCAGGTCCCGCCACGCTACCCGAGAGAGAGAAACAGACAGGCGAGTAAAAAGGGCAGAGGGAGGACTATATTTGCCCATCATTACTCAAGCGGTTATCTCAGGGAGACTCGATCTTGAATAAAAAGCACAATGTTAGATAGGTAAATAAAGACATCAGAAACTCTTTCTTCTGAGTTATGGGACAGTGGTTGTGCGTCAGGATTGACACTAACATTTCTGTTATCTGCTTTGGTATTTTTACCAAATTGATACACATAACTGTTACAAGGGCATACTACAGTATAGTGCTCCAGACTGTGACCAAAGGGTCGCATTTTCTTTCTTTTTCTTGCAGAATCGTCTAAATTTTGTTGTAGGTCGCACTGGCACACCAACCCCGTTCACCACAAAGCTGCCTCTTCTGTTGCATATGAGAAATATTAAACTATTAAACAAAAGCAGAATGAAACTGCGATTACTTGTTTGAGCAACACAATGCTGGGAGATCCAAAGAGCTTATGAATTTTCCTTATAATAAGTTACACTTATTCCTTAATAAGTGTTAATAACAAGCTCTATTGAGAATTCAAATTCAGTGAAACCGTGCTGACGCGAAAACCAGGAGAGACATTGTGCCTTAAACTAACAAACTATAGAAGTCTTTTCAGTCCACAAATCAATGACATTCACCATGGATTTAATGTAGTAATGCTAACTCTAACAATGGTATTGTGGCAGAAATAGTCTATTTTACGTTTTTACTTTTGACAGTGAAATTCATGTACTTTTCAAAGACGTTTTCAACAAGTGCGAAACACTTCTTTTTCCAGTACTACAAAGCTCTAAATATGATCAAATTTAAATGTTATATTTAATGTAATGACTAAAAACATAATTTTTTCATCCTTCAAAGATTGTCTCCTTTTGTAAAACTGAGTTTCAAGATGTGTTAATACAAATTTGCACTTGGTGGCAAACAAACACTTTTATTTATAAAACAGACTCAATTACCACCTTAACCATTAGGTGGCGGTAGAGGAACACTTATATACTTATTAGCCATTTCCACACCCTAATATGTTCAATAATTTGCTTTTGGTAAAGTATCAGATCAAGAAAACTATTCAAGTGTGCCACTTTTTTGTAACAAAGTATGCATTAAAAGTCACATGGAAAACCTTTCTACAAATTGTGACTGAATTACACTAAAAGCAAGTAAATATATATTGAATCCCTATAAATATGAGGTTTTGAATGTTACTGTTGTTAATAAAGTTAATTGTATCTGGATCTCAATTCTGTGAACTGAAGATATAATATTGCTAACTGCACTTATTAATGGAAAACAATTTAAATTTTATGACTAAAAATACCCCTCAAACTACCAAATCAGGTGCTTTTTTAGAACTTAGTGACACAGATGCTACTGCTCTCAAAAGTTAGTCTGTAGCCCTGTAAAAACTTTTGTTAAAGAATTTAAGTTATACTCATCAAAGTCATATTCAAGACACTCAAGACGTTTACTGTATTATCTTACATTTTTATTTAAAAAAATTGAGCTCATTTGAACTTTCTTTTCATCAAAGAATTCTGAAAATGATTGTATCCCTTTTGTCAGTATAACTGTCTTTAACTTTGATTATAGTAATAAATGTGTCTTCAGCATCATATCAGCATATTAGAGGGATTTCTGAAGGATCATGTGACACTGAAAACTGGAGTAATGGTCCCTGAAAATTCTGCTTTGCTATCAGATAAATAACATTTTAATATAAATTAAATTAGAAAAACAAAGGTTGTAATAATAATTCATAATATTAGTTTTTACAGTGTTTTTGATCAAATAAATGCACCTGTATTAAACATGAGAGTAATGAGTAATGCATTTTAATATCATCCATTGGTTATTCACACTTGGAATTATTTGTATTTGGCACATAAATCCCCAGATATACATTCATATTTTTTTTAAGACATCATTATGTATTTGTTCAAGAATATAATCACAAATAACTTTGCTTTCCTCAAATTGTCTCACTAAATTATGAATAATGACCAAATTCATGTCATGAATCAATCATTATTACTTTGTGTGTGATGTGTAGCATAAAATCAAAGTAAATTGTAGTCAGATGTAACGTACAACATCTTGCCCCTGACATGTTCTCATCCCATCTCTTTATACCAGGGGTTTTCAAAGTGTGGGGCGCGCCTCCCCTGGGGGGCGCCAGAGCATGCCAGGGGAGGCGCGGAGAGTTGTAAAAAATGATAGTCTAATAACTAGAGTTGAGCCGGATACTCGGCTGAAACGAGTATCCGGTACGGATAAAGCACTTTTGCCGAGTACGAGTATCATACGAGTAATAGGAGTCAATATCTGTGCTCGGATTACATAAAAATCCTCATTGGGTAGCTGACTGTGTCTGTGTTCTGCGATAGGCGCGCCTCCCCTACACATGCAGATTTAATTCATCTCGCGCGGCTCCGCCCTGCTCATTCACGCGCAGAACACTGAGACGGTGTCTTTCTCTCTCTATCACTCAGGTTCGCGCGTCTTCCGTTAACGTTTAGGGTTTCTTCAGCTTCAGGTTTGTTTTTTATTTTGGTTTGTTTGTAGTACTTATTAACCAGTATAGTTCTGGTAAACGTGGGGTTTTTGTTCAGACGTGGTTCTTGATAGAATGCGACTAGCGTTGCGTCTCTGCCTGTCAGAGATTTTTATTTAACCGTCTCCTGCTCTATTCAGTTGTTTAACTTCGCGCACTGAGTGTCTGACGCTTTCTTGCTGTTTTTCATACAAAATAAAGGAATGCAGATCTTAAAAACAGCGTCAGACTATTTGAGCCGTAGAACACACAGTCCCCCCCCCCCCCCCCTCTCTCTGTCTCTCACTCACTCACACACACACATACCTGGTGTGGAAATAAATAAATAAAAAATTACACTGATCATAAAAAAATTAAAAGTTAAAAAAGAGTTATGTTTAAATGAAAACTCTTGTTCATTACAGTTTTCTTCATAATTGCAACCGCATGAGTTGGATTAATTGTTGCAAAACTTGTTCTCTATATAGTTCGTTTGTGATCAAAACCATTGATCTGAAGCTCAATGCTGATGTTGTTTTAAAATCAGCAATAAATATAACAATTTCTGATGGACCCGTATCAATTGCATGGTTAAAAATAACATGCTGGCTAAAGCCCCGCCCACTTCCGGGTTAAAATCCACCCACTTCCGGGTTGTGCCCCGCCCAGTCCGAGTACAGATACAGGGGTGGGGGGGCGGCGTTGGGTGGGTTGTGTCAAAGGGAGGCCCACTGTCACAGACTTTGAAAACCTCTGCTTTATACCATAATGTATGAAAAAAGCCCTAAACTTGCCTTGCTTATGCCTTGGCTATTTTCTCGCTTTTCTTGCTCTTCGTCTTGCATAATGACAACTATACAGTGAGGGTGAAGTAAAGGACAACAGATTGTAGGCAGCACAAGGAACCAATGCAACAGTTGCGATCTGGTGAGTAGCAGCTGCTTATCTGACATTATTCAGATGAAGCTGGACTTCAGAGGCCTATACCATGCTGAGGCCCTCCAGGAACGCTCTGCGCTTGAACAGACCTGCGCTCATCAGAGAAGCAGCTTGGTCCTTCTGCTCTTATCAAAGCTGGGCCGGCCGTTCTGCCTGTCCCCAGGCCCTGCTTCAGAAAAAGCATGAGGAGCTGAAGAGTAAAAGCAGGCGCTGCTTGTACCTGGCCCATGCTAATGTGCCTCTCAGCATGATGACTTAAGCTCTTTAACATGCATGATGGTTATCGTGGTTAATTGAACCGTTTCTTGTTAACCTAGCAGCCGGACTGAAGAGGTGATGAGACTTCCGGCAAGTTTTTGCATTTGATAAGCTTTTTGGGAGCCTGAGTTTTTGGGTTTGGTGTCGTTTTCTGTGTAACTAATTGTAAACTAATAAGTATGACCGTTATGTTGCGTTATAGCCATGTCAAACAGCAGTTAAAAGTTTGTGGGTTATCATGGCTTTAATTTTAAATAGGCCTACATTATATGATCACGCTCTTATTCATACAAATGCTTTTAACCCTTTAAGCCCTGATGGCATTTTTAGAGGCGTTTTTGCTGAGGAACTACACAAATGTAATAATCAGTTACATTTATATAGTGCTTTTCCAGAGCTCAAGAATCATAGAATAGAATGTATAGAATCATAACCCCAAAACTATATAGGAGAGTCAAATATTTTTTTTGAAATAACTATCATTACATTTGGACATTCTCATGCTGAGAAACTGCTAATAAAACACACAAAAAAAGTGTGCTCAAGAGAATTGAAGGGCTGCATCTGTATCAAATTTTGTGATAAAGTAATCAAAAGTTGCAGCGCTTGAAACCAATGTAGCCTTTTTGTTTAGCGCTTGCCAAACGGAAGGCATTTTTTTAAATTGTTGTTCCTCCGTGAGGAATTTCTCGTGATTGATGCAATGGACTTGTTTTAATCGGGTGCATCCACTGGAACTAATGGTGTACCATTTTCTATGACCTATACACGTTTCATGAAATTGCAAGTGAAAATGCCACGGGATTTTACATGTGAGCCATGTGAGTTTTATGTCTTGATGCAATGGTTTATGATTTTGGATATGATTTTGAAATCTGCTATAAGTAATAAAAAAAAAGACATAGTCTTGTTGTATTCTACTCTGTGAGACCTTTCAAATGACATTATTATCTGAGCTGTATGATGTTTGTGACAAAAAAAATATTTAATAAATTATGAAGATATATATATATATATATATATATATATATATATATATATATATGATAAAAAAAATGGTAGTGATTGCAGTCTAATTGCGGTCTCATCATTAAGGATAACCAAAGAACAAAAGAAATCACTCGCTGCTCTTGACCGAATATCTTCTGTAGCTTTAATAATGATGAATCTATATTTACTTTATAATTTGTTTTTTAAGACTGTGACGCATTTGATAGCTTTATTCAATTTCTGTATATATCTTACCTGTTAGACCTACCTGAAAGTCTTAAAGTACTGTTTACAAGGTTATATGAGTAAAAAACAATGAAAGCAATAACTAGCTGTGAAAAATTTTAATTGATTGCTTTTATTGATCGCTCCTGCTTTATTGCTAAATGCCAGTAATGTTTAAAATTGAGAAAAAAAAATCGATTTCATAGAGACATCTGTAGTATTGGTGGTACTAGCCTTTCATTAAAAGATGCCATTCAAACAAATATTTAAAGTCTAGGCTATTGTCTTTGTTGTTCCTACATTTAATTTGGAGAATAAATGTGAAATTACTAAAATATAAAAGTATGTAAACATTTTTTTTAAATGATACTGTACTAAAAAAATTCTTAATTACAGAAAATGTGTGATTTAATTGTTTTTATCCCTTTTGGAGATTTTCTGTCTTTTCTTGGCTTCTTTATGCACATTAATACAAATTTTTACCTGGGGTGCCCAAACTTTAAATACCCACTGTAAGTTTGCTAAGCAGTATTTCCTACTATAGCGAGGTGATATTTGACTGGTTAAGCGGTGTCCATAACAGACTGATGGGAGTGGTCTTGGACAATGTGCCCAGTGCATTATGGGTGTTAAAGGTTTTTTTTTTTTTTTTTTTTTCTTACCTATTTGCCTTTTTTCTGTTTTCTCTAGACAGACAGAACTCTTTCCAATTACATAGGCAGCCAAGTTTAAGCCCATTTTGCCAGTGGTGAAGTATTCCTTTAAGAATGATTTCCCTTTGGCTTTGTCACACTCATATTTTAGGCTGCATAATGGTGTCTGTGCATTAATTATGCAAACAGACATTTTGACATAGTTTTTTCTTGCACGTTTTGATGCAGCTGACCCCATGATCTGCAAGCATTTCAGGATTTTAGTGCTTGCTTTCCGCTGACAAGTGGAAATCTTTTATGCAGAGCACCACAATAGATCGGAGAAGGTAAAATGTTTTTCTCCCTTCTTTCATGCACTAAACTGTTTGTGCTGATTTACATTTATTCCTCGCATCTCTTAGTTCATCAGTGTGACATCTGATATAAATTTAGACAAAACCAGGAACTATTGGACCATCTGTTTGCTCCAGCTGAGCTTGTCTCATCAACGTCTCAAATAGCAGCTGCCATCACTGTTATAGAGAAAAGGAATTGTTCCAGCATCATTAGACCTACAGGCTTTTCAAATATGACTGTATTATTTCTGGTTTGTACTGTTCTTCTTGTGTTAATTTTTGAACTATAATGAGTTTTCAAGGGAAAATATTCATGGGCTGCCAAATCAGATGAACATGTAGGACAGCTTGTGTATTGAAATGCTTGAGGTCAGTTTGGTTCAGACTCATTGCATTGTGCCGAGGAGAATTTTAGATGACTAATCACACCGAGCTCATGTTAGACAGGTTTATCAGAAATATGTAGCATATAATTATGAGGGAATAGCCATCTAAAGTTTGCATCACAATGCTCAATCTTATTAACACTTTGCCACTGGTGACTTAATATCTAATGGCAGTTTAATCTGAACAGTAATTAGGTGCCTGGCTGATTAAATCGGATATGCATGTTGAAGCTTATTTGTGTATTTGCATGAATGCCAGGGGAGGAGATTGCCTCAATTTCCTGCACGAGAATGTCCTTCCTCAGCCTTGAACAGCTTCTTACTGAAGTATGATGTCCTTCATCATTACAGCATCGCTGTGCAGATTCTTCCATTTGAACCTGAATTTAAAGAACTGATTGAACCACAAGAGTTCACGGTCTGTGAAACAGATTTTTTTGGACTTAAATTAATTGAGGCTCGTATAACTACTTTTTGTTTGTTGTGCTTGCTTGCTTTTTTTTTTTTAAATATATTTTTTTATTTTTATATTTGCTTCATAGGAAGGCCTTATTTTGGAAACTCAGTGCTTATTTTTAATGCAAATAATACTGATATTTTTGAGCATGATAGACTCTTAGGGGTGCACTTGGGGATAAAAGCAATTATTTTCACTAACGGCCATCAGCCGATTGTTTTAAAAATAGCTTATGATAAGTGGTGATTAAATCCTGAAAACATACCAAACTGTAATTTATATGGTGTGATTTGGTAAAAAATAAAATAAAAAATTGCAACAAAAATATTGCTCTATTTGACCCTTTTAGTTCATGTCAGAGGTACAAGGTCTGTGGTTTTTCCCTTCACCAAATGTTTTTGTTGTTGAGCACCATCCATCCAGTAATTTTTGTTAGAGCTTAGTTACTTCTGATAAGAAACAAAGTTTAAATTGTCCACTTTATCACATAATTTAAACAATAAATGTGACCTGACCGATTGCTTTTCAATACAAGTGATAACACTAAAACCAAGCATGAACATCAGAAGATATGTGGAGAGATACAGTTCAACCTACCAAAATATACAATGTCTCAGTGTTCCAACCGTGGAAAGATGTAAAGTGGCTTGTAAGTAGCAATTTCTGAAAGTTATACAGTGTTCACAATTTGTTAGTTAGCTATAAAAACACTTAAAGAGGAGCTTATTTACAGTTATATATTAATGTTTGAACAGTTTGTCACAAAGAGAAGTGTTTGTGCAACTGAGTGTGTAATTATTATATCTAAAAATAAATAGCAGCTTAGGCTATTGTTAAATTGAACCTCTAATATTGTAGTAATGTACAAAATGAGAGGGTTCCCTGTACAGTTTACAGCATTATTTGGGTGAGATTATTTATTTTCTTAGCAATATTAAATATCGGCAAATATGATTTTGAATAATCGCTGTAAGTAGCTGCGGAGAAATGTAATATCGGTGCATCTTAAGCTACTCTCATATGACTTTAAAAAAAACAGTTTAAAGTAATGAAAGAATCTTCATTTTCATCCCTTTAATTGTTTTGTGTTTTAGACATTAATCTGCAGTGACATCAAAAATGTGCACATGACATATGAAGTCATAACATCACAGGCCTCATAATTTCTACTGCTATATATTGTCTCTCGATGATACTTCTGGATTAGCCAGTTCAGCGCTGAAGGCCTCAGGATATGGAGATTTATCATATAAAGATGCACTGAGAAATGAGCAGCTATGCATTTACTGCTCATCGTAGTCTGGATGGACTGCAATTTGCCCACGGGGATGGAGTGATTCTCCATGAAATTGCACTGTATAACATCTTTCACAGGGGTTTCTGTGTGTTAACCTTGCGGTCCTTTATTCGTAATGATTTAAAGATGGAAACTCAATCTACCATCTGCTGTCAGGAAATGTTTTTAATGGGTAGTGGAAGGTGTTCTCTGACTCATTCCTTCATTATTTTTCAACAATAGGAAAATAATTTGCTGACAAGACAATGGAAGTAATTTTAGTTTGACAGGTTTTGTTTTTATTAGTTACATTAATATTTTAACTAAGGCTGGGGAAAATAACTACATGATGCCTTTGAGCATGATTGTGAAATCTAAATTGCCAGTTGCTTGGAAATTAGACGTGGGGTGGATGAATATTTGAGACATCGATTAGTGAAGGTGTCATTGAATTGAATGTAAATGCAGCTTTTGTGTCTTAATCAACTTTTCTGCTTATATACTGGCCCTGATAATTGTTACATACTTAAGGCCTGCTCCATTTCTATAAATCAGTTGTTGTGAATGAATGAATGATTATATATTGGTACTCTACTGCTTTTTCTTTTACATTACATTTATGCATTTGGCAGACGCTTTTATCCAAAGCAACTTACATTGCGTTCAAGAGACACATTGAATCAGTTCTTGCTTTCCCTGGGATCGGTCCCATGACCTTGGCGTTGTAAGCACCAATGCTCTACTGATTGAGCTACAGGAAAGTAGATTTTCTTCAGTTTCCGAATGTCCACTATCGAATTTTCTGTCTAATTTGAACCATTGAATTTAGGTTGTGTTTTTAAATGGGCCAAATATTTTGGAAGTGAAATCTGAAAGGTGAATATGGATTATTGAATCAGCTTTGAATCAGTAAAAAAAAATTGGGGAAAATTATTATTCCACATACAGTACCAACTCTCAGTGCTGCAGGGAAATATCAAACGTTGCTCCTTCCTCACAGTTCCTCAAACTTTTGGGCAGAAGCAGCTTTTTCAGTATATAACTTTTTTTTTGGGGGGGGGGGGGTTGATGTTCTTGGAACAAGGGGTTTCTTTTTGTCAGAGCTCCCTCGTAATCTTTGAAAAAATGTTGCCCCCACTTCAGAATGTTGTAGTACTTACTGCATTTTGAGTCAAAGCTCACTTTCACTGTTAGTTGAGCCACTGGCACAGCTTCTGGCACATTTTCTCCAACCATTCTGGAGAAAAATGTTTCCTTTAATAATTCATGGGAATTTTTTTTTTTTTTTGCCAATTTTTTTAAAATCCATTTGAAATAATGTATACTACCCCTCTCAGAGTCAGTAAGTTGTTTTTGTTTGTTTGTTTGTTTTAAAGAAATTAACTAAAAATTGCATTGAATAGTTCAAAAGTCAAAGTTCAAAGATATTTGAAGTGTTACAAAAGATTTCTATTTCAAATAAATGCTTCTCTTGATTCTATTTATCAAAGAATCCTGGAAAAAATATCACTTGTTTCCACAAAAATAAGAAGACACAAACAACCACATCAATAATGTTTCTTTGCCAGCAGATCAGCATATTACATTAGATGAATTCCAGCTTGAGGAATGCATTACATAAAATGTATTCAAATAGTTTTTACTGTATTTTTAATCAAATAAATGCAGGCTTGATCATAAGAGGCCACAAACTTTTGAACACTAGTTTGTATATTTATAATTAAGTTATTATTATTTTAGGTCAATGGACGGACACGGCTTACCCCACTCTTTTGGATGAACTGCACTGATTTGTTAAATCAGCTCAGCGATCGATTAACCCATGTTTTACATTCCAATGGAATTGAATGCATGCGAGTTTTGATTAGTTTATCTCATAATCACTAGCCTGTCACCTCTGAATCCACTGGGGACTGAGGTGTAGCTGTCCTCTGCTCATCGGATATTACTTTTGGTCAGATGTTGTGCACCAATGGCCTCTCCAGCGGGATTTGTTTCAGCTTTGTCCAGAGGAACGTGCTCTGTCTCCTCACACTCCCAGTATTCATCAGCAGGGACAAACGTACACAGTGTCAGGCAGCTATCTCTCATAATAGAGCATGATCGCATTAGACTAGAACTGGGCTCTTCTGCACTCCTTCCCAAACCTCAAAATAGGAAATGTCTAAATTACACTTGCTAATAGCGTGCAGAGACGGCGATTCTTCTTTTTTGCCCTCCTGCCGTTTGGTTTTTAATTCTCTCTCTATCAGGAACAGAGCACGTCTTATTTGATATGAAATGAAAGACTCTCTCTTATCAGCTATTTAAAAAGAAGAGTAGCAGGGGGCAGGAGAGGACTTTTGCAGACGGCCACACTCTAGACACCACCCTTCCTCCTGTTCTTTTATAAACAGATGGGGATATCGGCACTTAATGTACACCCCCTTACCTTTAATTTGCTGAATCACTGAATGATTAAAGGATTTCATATACTAACCATTTGAATTCTGTTCATGTTATTTTTTAGAGCTTCAATTGTTTGTGAAATGCAGTAGTTCTCAAACATTTTGACTTTAAGGCCCCACAATAAACATAGATAATGAACATTAAATTATATGTTTTAAGTTAATAATATATGAATAATATTATAACTGTACACTTCGTCACAGTATAACACCAAGTCATTTAAACTTCAGGGATATCAATATGTCCATTATAAGTTATTGTTAATCAGTTTCACCTGCATGATAAACTGATAAGCCCAGACAAGTGGAGTGTTGCAGTGATATTTGTCCATAAATGATCATGGAGTGAAACTAGAATGACGTCAGTTTCTTGGTCAACACTCTAACAAAGGCCCTTCTCCAGCAATTGCTCCAATTGGTAAGGAAGCCACCTCTAGGGAGAGTTCTGGTTGTTCCAAATTTCTTTCTTTGAGGAGTATAGAAGTTATGTTCTTCTGTAAACCTTCAGTGCAGCATAATTTTATTTTGTAGACTTCCCCAGATGTGTCTATATATTTATAATCCTGTCTCTGAGCTCTACTTGCAGTTCCTTTGACCCTACCGACTTAAAACGGGTATAGCTCAATCAACTGTTATTGACCTTAGACCTTTTATTGAAACGTGTAAGGCAGGGGTGGTTCTAAGATTTGATCTTCGGGGGGCTTAGCCCTCAGTAAAAATTTATAGCAAGAGACCAATAACTAAGTGGTGCCTCGCAATAAACATTGAGTTGCAATAAACATGTTTTCAATTCTTTTTCACATTCTCTATAAATAAATAAAAAAAACTTCAAAATTATGTATTTGTTGGAATTGGACAAAAAATGGCAGTACTCAACCCATTTGAAGTCGATAGTCAACAAAGTCAGTTTTGAGAAAAATTGAGTTAAAGTTTTCTAAAGGTGTCAAAACAAAATAACCTTAACATTTCTTGTAATAGTACCAAATGTGGCACACGCTCGAATCCCATATCTTTAGAAAAAATATCAATTCAACTTTTTACTATGATGCCAACATTTTTTTATTTACATTAATGGAACAGACAGCCTATATATACACGGTTTTAATATGTTACACATTAGATGTTTTTTCCCAACAGTAAACCCAACATTCACTTAAGGCATAACAGATAATGTTTGCAAGAATGCTCATGAAAACAGATATTTTGAAACACTGTAATTCTGTGTATGTGTATATTGGGATTGTGCGCTGTCTGAGGGGTCTCTGTACGCAATTTTCGGGTCTGTCTGGCAGCAAAATCATTTGGTTTACATCAGCATGAATCTGAAAAGCACATTTCATTGGTTCATTAGCTCATTCAGTTAAGAGTTAACTCTCATGGGGAATGGAATTTCCCTGTCTGCTGTCAGGACATTATAACAAAAAAGCAATTAGATTGACTTTTAGAAATGACTGGAACTAGATTGTTGAGTGTCCGATAAAGTACCTTTTGTTTACGTCAGCATGAGTTTGAAAATAAAATTGTATTGGTTCATACTCATGCCATCGGCTTGTAATGCTGTGCTTTAAAAGGATACCAAACTTGTGCTAAGGGGAAGCACCAGTTATCAAGAAGCAAGCAGAGAATAAATGGCATTTTTCATGGACAAAGAAAAGGTAGGCCGACTCCTCTCAGAAATTTTACAAATAACCTTTTAGAAGTTTAATGCCTATTTGGAGCATTTGGCTCGTTAGACGAGGGTTTAATGAGCTCATTTTTGTGGAAACCTCAAATTCAACCAAAATTTACATTTTTCACTTGCTTTGCCTGTAGCTCGTAATCAACCAGTGAACATTATGACATGTATAGTTAGTCAAATGATAAAAGTACCCTACCAGTACTTAGTAGTAGATTAGTAGAAGTAGATACCAGTAAATTACCACAAATAAACAACAAAGTTTCACATAAAATAAACAGTACTTTTACAGTGTTTGTGAAAACTGTATTACTTTAGGAGGTAAATATACACAAAGAAGTTATGTTGGTAAGCAGAATAAGCGACGTGACTGATGAGTTATCGTTTGTTATTATCATAGGGAAACGAAGATATATGAGGCTGCTTTCACTTTAAGACATAATGCATTGTATTGACCCACATCCTGTTTTCGTTCTCTTAAGACATAACCGGCTGTGTAGGTGAATTCTTGTCAAGACAGGCATTTTGACATAATTTTGTGTACTCATGTGCTGGATGAGAGTCTGCAAGTTTCAAATTAAGTTACTTTAAAGGGGTCTTCTGCTAGAATGGCTTTCAGTCACTGGGATGTTTAAACTGGTAAAACTTAAAAATTGTGAAAATTATAAACTTTCTTCTAACAATACTGACCCGATCTTTCAGTTAGGTGATTATAGTTTTAGACAGTAAAAACGATTTGGATGCACTGGTCTTTTGCCTAATTTGCCACCGGTTAACTGCACTCTGTTTAGTAACATCTACAAGCTGTATTTCTAGTGTCCTATTTCAGTTTTTTTCAGTTTCTTATTGTTAATAAATTTGCAAAGTGGTCATTATGGTTTATGATTGTAGATTGGTATGAAATTCTACTAATACTTTAACAAAGCACTGTATATATTTATATGTATTAATATATACATATATATATTTATAAGAAAAACATACTAAATTATTTTGAGTCATTAATTGTTGTCATTAAATTATTGAAATATTGATTTAAAATGTCAGGGGTTCTGATCTTAGGCTTTGACTAACAAAAAAGTTTGGCAACCTCTGTTGTATCACAACCAAATGAATGACGCCATGATTGGTATTCAGGCCCAGTGTAGGACTCCCCCACCACATTGAAGAACTTGCCTAACGTTGCCTCGCGAGGCTCCTTGAATTATGCTTTTTTCCCCCCTTTGTTTTATTGTGGCTGGATGTTGAAATAATTGATTTGACCTACTTTAACATTTGTCATTAGTCATCTGCAAGTTTATCAGCTGCGGTGCATTTAATTACGGCGAAGAGGCAAATTAATCGTCCGTAGGCTCTGGTCTCTCTCATGGGGAGGGGGATTTCCTTTACCGCTGTCAGGACTATTAACATAATAACGAAAAAGCAATTAGATTGACTTTTAGAAATGGCAGTCAATTATACTGACTCGAACTAGATTGTCGAGTGTCCAATAATGTTGCATTCCGCTAATGAAAACAAGCATCCTCACCACCCCTCTCACTTAAGCAACATGGGATGAGTTAAATAACCCAAAAGCACCAGTTTAGGGAGACACTGTCTACCTCAAGAGACTTCTTTAAATGCTGGAGAGTGTTTGTGCTGACTCTAATAACTGGCCATCAATGAATATGTCATTCAGGGCTTATATTAGAGTCATTGAAGTGTAGGGGAGGATGATTTGAATCCTCATTATGGCTTCTAGCCTATGATGTTTTCAGAATTTCACAATTAATGAGCCACAACAAGGCTGGTACCATGTTTTCAGTGCAGACGACATTATCAGGTCAAGTCTCTTAAGCTAATAGCTTTGATCTTAATGTGAATAATGTGGAATTTTATTTCTAACACACAGACGAGTATACGATTTTAAATTTATACTAAAAAACTATATATATCTAATTGAAGGAGGAAATAGAGGAGGATAATATCAAGACTTTCTAATGTTTTAGAAGATTTTTACTAGGGCTGTATGCTTCAAAATAACAAAACTGAGATTTGTTCTGTTTGATGTACTCCATTACGTGCTTAATCAGAAGTGTGTAAATGGTCACATATGTTTTTTTTAAACATATTTTTTACAAGAAAAAAGGTTTTTGTTTTGTTTTTTGATTGCATATTTTCTATTACCGATCCAGAAAAGCTTCTGGGAAAGAGGATTCTTACAAGGAATTCTTTGGCAGATTATAAGCTAGTTCAGGCCTGATTACTTTAACCGTAGTAATAAAAAAAGCGAATCCTTGATCAAACACTGGCCGCTTTCCATCCCCTTATAATGCATTGTAAGGCATAACATTACCATGTTGCTCGGTAATCTCTTTCAATTTCTTGAAATTAAAATATGATTCATATCCATGAATTCATACAAACACAAAAGTGTTTAAATGTATGGGGTCAGTGAGATTTAAAAAGGAATTCACAGTATTATTCAGCAAGGAAGCAATAAATGTAACCGCAAAAGTGACAGCAAAGACATTTATAATGTCACACAATCATCTGTTTCAAATAACTGCATTTGTCTTTTACTTTATATTGATCAAATTGATATTGATTGTATTGATTGGTATTATCATTATGCATTCGTTGCTGTGTATTATTCGTTTTATATGTCAGCTCTTTAAAGACATGATTACACAGCAGATACATTTTCTTTGAAAAGCAGCAAGTACAGCAGTTTACTTTATATTTATCTTTCGAAATTGCCTCAAGCATTTTATTCAGTGAATTATGATTATAAAAATAGTGAAGCACAGGGAAAAAATGTTAACAACAGGCATGACGACCTCAAAACTGCACAAAAACATTAACCCATTGCAGAACCTTAACTAAAATAGAAAGCACACAGGATGAATTTGCCCATTATTGAGGTCTTTACATCAAAGAGAGAAGCAGAATATCTCAGCCTGTGCTTGTTCTGACTTTTGAGTCACCTATTGTTGATGACTGAGGAATGAAGGTTCAGGAGATTGTGAGCGAACTTGTTCTATAAAACCTCTGTGTTTAACCTCTCCAAGGTGCAACGAGTGTTTAGTATGCAATTTTACGTCAAATTGACTGCGTCCTGTACTTGGTAGAGATCACTTGCTGATTGAATGATACAATGTTGTTATCTCAAGCTGTCTCGCAGGAAGCTACTGCTGCATGATGGGAAAATGGATGTAGATTACTTTGATCAACACTCTCATTAACTCTTTTTTTTTTCTTTTTCTTCTGCATGTAAACAAACTAATTTTGCATATGTCTGTCAAAGCCACGTTCAATCACTCATGATGGAGGAACGAGGGTTCAGGAGATTGTAAGCAAGCTTGCTGAAACTTCTTTTTTTTTCCTCCTTGCTTCTTGAGATACAAGTTCCCTGAGAACTTTTGGACAGAATTGGGATTTAAAAAAACAATCTAACTGATACCTTCTGATCTTCATAAAGAAAATATTACAAAATAATGATAACCTACACCACTGTATTGGTCTCCCAGACCAAAATGGTCTATTCTTGAATTCTATTCTTGAATTTTCCTAACATGCCCCAATCAATATGAAGGCAACAGAAATTAGGTCCACTGTTATTAGATGTTCTCCTCTTTTGCATAACAAATACACAGTAATACCTCGGTTTACGAGTTTAATTTGTTCCAAGAGCGAGCTTGTAACTGTAAAATTCTCGTACACCAAAACAATTTCCCCCATAAGAATGCAATAAAAATCACTTGATTCGTTCCACACGACCATAAATGCCCATTTTAAATATTTTTGGGGTTTTATCCTATTAATTGCAGTTAAAATTGTAACATTAAGATCTCATATAAATAGTAATTAATAATTGACAATTTAAGTAAAACAATTCTTGGCAAATTTCTGTAACGCACACACTAGCTTTGAGTAGCGTCGCTGCTGGCGTGAAGGAGACGAGAGCAGGGAGTTACTGCTTACAGGGAGAATCTCGTACCTTCTTTCTTACTCATCTTGAGGGCCATTGTCTATATGCTGTACTGCACGTATATATTTCACTACGTGAACAATAGCGATCACAGTTAATGTTAACAACACGAGGTAAAACCGCTGTAAATCACTTCTAAAACTATGCACTGTGGTGAATGGTGCAACCAAACCGAGCGACGCTGACAGAATGAACGAGTTAAGGGGTGATGGGCTTAGTGAGAGGCTGTCGTTAGGATCTCTCCAGTAAAAATGCAGGCAAAGATGCTGAGCGTTAGGACTTTTCCACACAAAAAAATGTGCGTGGGCAAGGGAAATTTTTCTTGCACTCCGATACAATGCTCGTACACCGATTTGCTCGTATAAAAAGTCGCTCGTAAACCGAGGTATTACTGTACATGTAATTTCTACATAGAATACTTTTACATACAGATCTCATCAGCAGTTATTAAATTGTTTAGTTTATGATTTATTATTTTAAAGAAATTCAATGCATTCTTACATATCAATAGTGTCATCTAATATCTGTAATTGATAGTAGATTGCTTGCTGCCTTGTGATCAAATGGTTAATAGAGAATTAAATAAGAAAAAACCTTTGTAATCACAATTAAAGCTAGTATTTTCTTGTTTATTATTAGTTCTCCTAGTAATCGGTAAACTTAAAGGTGCAGTATGTAATATTTGGGCAGCAGTGATATTTGGTCAGCACAGTGGCTCAGTGAGCAGCACTGTTGCATCATAGCAAGGGGCTCACCAGTTCGAGTCCCTGCTGATCCAGTAGGCTTTTCTTTATGGAGAGAATCCACCACCCTGGGTCTACATGGTTTTTCTTCAGTGCTCTGGTTTCCCCCACAATCCAAAAACATGCAGTAGAGGTGAATTCGTGTGAATGTGTGCATGTGAGTCCCAAGTTGTGCAATGGTCAAAGGCCAGGAAAGACCTGGCTACCTACAAATTCATCAACAGTCTGTCGCGTATGACAGGGAATTGCCCATAGAATCACGACGAGTCGAATACAACTGAAATAAATACATGAATGTAATATTTACAGCTTGCGACCACTATCGATGTCCAAATTCAAAATATGGTAGAGATTTTGTTTCCCTTGTCCCCTCCTCCCCAGACTCGATGCTCATGCGGGATTGAGGACATGCGACTGGAATGAGCGCAATAAAAAATGGAAAATAATGTACCTTACACTAAGTTTATCCACGTTTTAATATACGCTAGATTTTGCAATCTCTGACTCAGTTGTTTTTGCTGGCTTCAATGGTTGCAATACACTCTGTTTTCCACCAGTTGGCAACCAGGAGTGTTGAAATAAAACAATTGGATAAATTAGCAGTGGGTGGAATCACACAAACCAATCAATTGATTATGGAAGGTCACATTTTGGCTTCCATATATGATGGCAAATCTGCTGCGACATGCCTAAAAACTTTACCTAAATCCTTTTTGCCACTGCATTAACTTCCCATGGTGTAATAGTCTTCACACATAATTCTACATAAAAGCATTTGTTATTAATAGTTTCAGATGTTACTGCGGTGGACTAAAATCAAGGTTGAGTTGTACATTGGCCACAATTTCAGTACAGTCCACTCTTGCTGACAATAGTGGTGTGTGAGTTAGTGGGATGCATAGACTATTGGCAGAGCACTGATAAGACTCAGTGCTGAAGTGGCGGGCGGCTGTGTGCGAGTGAGCTGATAATGTTCAGAATTGTTGACTTGTACTCCATAGACCCATTCACGGCTTTGACAAACTTTTCAGCTGAGCAGCACCTCCTCATCTCTATCATATTTACCCCAGAAGATCCATACTCTCTGGAGTCTTTGTGTGCATATCTCCACCATTCTGATGATCCTGCCACCCTTTATCAGCTGGTTGGTGTTAAGATGTGGTCACACTAGGCTTTTAGCATGCAAAATTGCTTTTGACCCGTCTAAAAACATCTGCGACAGTCAATTTGTGACTTTTACATCCTCTGGTCAGACATCTTTTTGCTTTTCACTAAAGAAGACTTTTTGCATCTAATTTTGTTTCTAGTCTGGAAATATCCAGATTTTCTTTCCTCAGTGAGATTTAAGAAATGAGACCATCTAACAGCTGTTCTTTTTAAAATCGGCCAGGTCCAGGGTTGCGCTTTTGCACTTATTGCTTTCCTCGTCTCTGCTGTTCTGGCGCCTCAAGCAACATTTGTGTTGTGAAAAGTTGCAGATTTTAATTGAGTTTTCAATTGGTAAAAGATTCTGTTCTGTTGCTTATGAACTCGGTGGATCTCAGCCTTCACAGGCTGCTCCACTGAAACTAGATTACACAGGATTTAAAGGCTACAGCGCCACAGCACTGGAAGAAGCCCAAGTTTGTTGGTGTGAACAACCAGCATCTCAGATTTTATTGTTTTTCCCAAATTTTTACAAGACATAATCATATAAAGGGAATAACTGAATCTTTGTATCTTGCCATATAGCTGAAGTGAAAAATTTCTTCACCTCTAGTGCCACCAAATTGCTGATATCAAAAATAATATTCCAAATATCTTATACTACTTCTCTCATCAAAGAGTTAGTCCCTCCCTGAACTCATGCCATTGGTTGTGCTAAAAGTCTATTATCTATCCATCTATATGTAATCATTGCATTTCCTAATGTGCGTTACATTTTGTTCCCAGCATTGACTATTCAAAGGAATTGTGATCCTCCTCCTCCAGCCCCTCAGAACCGGTCCGTGGCTGATATAGAGGAACTGGCTGCCAACTATGAGCGTAAACTTATCGAGGTGAGTCCTGGAGCTTCATTAGCAAGCAACACTTGCCCTTTCCTGCTGTAACCTCAATGTTATGCTGTGTAAACCAACACTTACCACTTCAAATTTCAGCAAACAGGTTCAATAATTAGGGGTCGACCAAAAGAGCAACACTCGGACTGTTGATGGACAAGTCATTGTTATGAAAGTTTATCATTTGCACATGTTTTTAAGCATTGCCAGTTGAAATATTCACATTCAAGAAGATGGGGAAAAAAGACCTCTATTCAGTTTTCAATTCATTCTCTTTCGCTTCTGGCACTTTCACACAATAACTGGAACCGGCGAACATTCAACAACTTTAATAAATCACAAAATAAACAAACACTAAACAAATGTAAAAGCAGCAGCTCCTCACAAACTACTGCTGCACACACGTTAACATAGCATAAACTCCAGGCATGGTGTTCTCTCATCCATCCTTTTTTGCTCTTGTAGCTTCTCGAGCCGATCTCTCACGGCTCTCGGCCCTTCCCTGCTTGCCCCATTGACCTACTCATGTTAACAGCGAGCCCAGCACTGAGAATAAATCAAAAATAAACTTAGAACTGTTTTATGTTTAACAATATGTAAATTTATATGTAAAGTGAGTGACTGATTTGAAGAGTTAGTAATCAAATAAATAGCAAAATAACACATTATTCAGAAAATAAATACCACCTCCACATTACACAGAAAAGTGGCAGGTCTATTATTTAGCATTTACAATCCAAGACTTAATTCACAGTTCATATTTGACACAAATTATCAGATTGTTTTGTTCCACGCATGGCTATGGTTATCACTATTAATCAGATTCAGTTGCGCATTTAAATACAATTTTACAATTCAGAAACGTTGCCATGTGTAGTTAGCAGCATGAAATATATATTAGGCATATACAGAAAGCAGGTACTGCTGTTATTATAATCACTGAAGAATATGAAGATCAATGAAGATGTCTACTATACTATTATACTACTACAACCATGCAAAACTCAACACTAAACAAAATCTCCATCAACGTGTGCAGTGTTGAGTGGATTCTAAGTTAAACATATCTGATTGGCCGTTGCATTCACACACTTAACAGTTATGTCTGATTGGCTACAAAGTTCAGTGCTGCAAAAACATGTTGTAAACAGAAACCTTTGACGCTCTTCATAGAGTGCTTAAACATTCTCGGGAGTATTTTAAAGTAAACCGCGACTATCACGGGTACTGGCAGATATCGTCACATTAAATTATCAAGTAAATCTTTGGCTGGATCAAGATTCATTTTGGTGGCTGCCAAAATATTTTCAATGCAGGAAAAACTTCCATGTCCATGCTGTAATAACTGTTTATATTTTGCCAGGAGGGTCTTTTAACTTATTTATTATGTCTGTACAGTAGTGTGTATTTTTGAGCATGTCATTTATTTATGGGTCTATTTGCAAAGCTATCCTTCTCAATTGGGTTTTTTAAACATGGGTGAGAGGGCTTTATACAGAGCTCTGAAGGCTTTATTTTTTTTTGTTGATGTCAAGTAAGGATCCTTTTTGCACTTGCCCAAATAAGTAAAATGTGTATGTTTTGCAATTTTTCTCTGTTGAGAAATTTAGCATATTTATTTCAGTTTCCACAAGAGCACCCATGAATGGTAATGGTGACCATATGGTAATCTTATTACATTTGTGGCGTATTTCTGCAGCTAAATTAATATTTTTAAAGTTCTGCACAAACTAAGAGCAATGGCATATCATCTGCAGTTGTGTGCTTCTACGTGAATTGATATAAAGACCTGTGTGTACATCTATAACTCTGTTTAAATTATTGATTTCTCTATCCAAGCTTTCATTCGAGTCCGTTCTGGTATGTTTCATTTGTGCCAGAAGAGCTATGTGTACTTACATCATCTTGAATGCATCAGATAATTTGAAGATGTCATCATTCCTCTGAAGTAACACCAAAGGAGCCTCTCGTTTTCTTTCTCTCTCTCTCATACAGTTCCTCTCCCAGTCTTGTTTCAAATTATAACTATGGCATACTCTTCTTCTGTCTTGGAAGCTGTTGTAATACTATCACGCACCAGTTAATAGCCCTGTGGGACTTCAGGCACAGAAAGTGTTCAGACTGCGTTTTGCTCTGAGCTCCTGTGCTGTGACCTCAGATGGACTGTGGAAAAGAATGAAACATTCTGTAAGAGGTAGTTTGATTAGCACATACAAGCAAATTCCTAAAAAATGTATAAAGTACATACATTTTATAATAACATTTCTTGCTTTTAACGTTTACATGTCAGTGATTACCAATGACTTCCTAAAATAGATGAATTCTGTTGTAAGCTAAATATAAAGCCCAATATAAGCCTACTAAAATGAGTGATTACATCAAATTGATATTTAGGCTTCAGTGTAAAGGGAATATTTCTCAGCTGTGACAATAGAAGAGGCACAAATAATGAGTGAGATTTGTAGACCTGATTTCCTTTGTGAAAAACAAGCAATCTTGGACTATTATCTTGTCTTTCTAAGATCGGGCAGAAATACACTCACAGATCTAAAATTCTTTTGTCAAAAAAGCACCCAAAGAGGAGAAATCTGACAAATTAAAAGGATAATTCATTCAAAAATAATTTTTGCCATTTATTCTGCTTTGCCGTTCCAAATTTGTATGAGTTTCTGAACACAAAATAAGATAATTTGAAGACTGGTGACTTGCATCTATATTTTTTTGTCCATACTGAAGTTTAGTTCAGTTTAGTTACTAACATTCTTTAAAATATCTTCCTTCATCTTCCACAGAAGGAAGATTAGTTTTAGAAAGGCATTAGGGTGAGTAAATGATTACAGAATTTTTATTTTGGGGTGAACTATCCCTTTATTTAGAGAAAAATAAACGATTGACGTACCAATTCTGTACCAGATTCACAGAAATCTAGTCCTTATGATAAATTATAAGCTGTTCGTAGTGCAGTTCTAAAAAAACAAAACAAAAAAACATTGCGGAAACCCTTTTATTTCTGCAGTAAAAAAATATTTTAACTACTGTTTTTAATTTATTATTTTCTACTTTAAAGCTGCTATGAAATGAAAAGTTTGCTTATTTGTGTAAATGCATATTATATGTTTTACTGTGAACAGTTCATTTGTTTCTTTTATTTTATTCTTTTTGGACCTCATAATATTTTATCAAATAAGTCATCCAGTGAAACGACAGACTTCTCTATGGTGATGTATGATGGACTTTTTATGAGCTGTTTTCTTTCTTCATGGCTCAATGATTTTGAATGGTGAAGGAGACATTCCTCACTTCTTGGAGGTCTTTTGAAGTCTGAAGAAATGTTCTGTTTCGACCAGGAGAGGTCCTAGTAAAGACAAGAACTGTTGAAAATCCCTCTTTGATCTGCGTCTTCATTAGGGGTGTGATGAATAATCACCACAGGTTTAGCATGTTTACTGAGTTTCTGGTCTACAGCCTTTACTCCTGAAGCTGTCTTAAAGAAGGCTCTGACAGCTGGTGGTTAGTGTGATGGTAGAGGAATATCTTTACAGCCACTGCTCCACCACTCCAGGCATGCTAATGACTAGTCCAATCAGATAGTAATTGTGATTTAAAGGACTGTGTGAATTTGAACCCGTGTCATGTCAGACTCTGAGGCGTTATATTCAGACTAGAGTACTTATCCACTTTACTACTCACATAGTTCAAGCAGATCCGTTTGTTTTTTTGCTTGCTTGCTCATTCTTTCTTATTCTTATTCTCATTCTCTTCTCACTCATATTTCGTTTGTTGGTGGCTTTATTTTGAAAGCATTCACTGATGGCTTTTTAGAGCAGCGTGTGACACATTTAGTTTGTAGTCATTAGGGCTATAGGCGATTAGTTACATTTATTCTTTTCTTTTTTTTCAGTCAGCTAAACAACAGTTGTACCAATCTGAATGGATGCAGTTATAAAGAAATGTCTGTGTTATTGTTAGGTCTTTT
The DNA here is from genome assembly GCA_037043235.1 of Rhodeus uyekii. NCBI lineage: Eukaryota > Metazoa > Chordata > Actinopteri > Cypriniformes > Acheilognathidae > Rhodeus > Rhodeus uyekii. The sequence goes on along the minus strand of JAWRVZ010000054.1, from coordinate 3,799,853 downwards.
CTTTGTATTTATCCTTTTCACATTTCCCAGACACGGAAGTCATCATAATTGTTGACATAATTGTTTAATAATTGTTCTTTATTGGCGTTGACGGTTCCATTAAGAACCTTTAACTTCCAAGAGCTTTTCCATTGTACACATATTCTATATAGTGGAAAAAGGTTCTTGGAAAAAAATTAAAATTTTTAGAATAATGAAATAAAAATGAAATGTTTACTGAAAGTTTCTTCTATGGCAATGCTGTAAAACCACCTTTTCAGGCTTGCCAGGTGTTTGCAACCAAATTAGCCCAATCGCCAATCAAAAATAGAAGATGGAAGGATATCATATTAGTTGTCACTCCCTCAGCTGCTGTATTATCCTGGCTAGACCACGGTTAATACATAGATACATAGAGGGACAGGGGTGGACATGCCTCTGAAGGGCTTTTATTTGAAGTACAAATTAAAAAAGATTAACATGTCAATGGGGTGTTGCGTCCATATTGTGATTGTGGAATTAAAGTTTGTGTCATGCTGAGTGCAGTATAGGGCTGAGAGGTCATTGCCACGGAGGTGTTACGCCTGTGACCATCACAACACCTTGTGCACAGGGGAGACTGGTCTCAAGTACTTCATAGCTGTTACCCACTTCGTAGCACCACCTGTTCATATATACCATCTGGATTTGGGACAATATGAAAGTCATAACGTTGACCATACAGTGAGAAACACATTAGGAATATTATAGTATTTTGATGGTTTGTTGGCAAAGATCTCTGCATTGGTATATGCATCTGATTCTGTAACTAGTCAGACTTCATTCAGTGTAGGTGTACTAGGCAGGGGAGCCTTTTTTCTGCTCCAGTTCTAATGTAATTTCTTGTTCAAATTTGGTTGCTATAGGGTCGCCATAGCGATTGTAATGCATGGCGTGGAGGCAAAGATCCACCCGACACAAAGCTGTAATTGATGTTTGCAGCACAATGTTTGACCGGGAAGTTATGGCTTGTTAGCATTCTGCCTGCTTTTGAAACATTTAACTTGTATTGTGATTTGTACATAATACATACATGTATACATATACACACACACACATAAATGTATACACGCACACATATAAAAGTATATACATACAAACACACACAGTGGGTACGGAAAGTATTCAGACCCCCTTACATTTTTTCACTTTTTGTTATATTGCAGCCATTTTCTAAAATAATTTAAGTAAAAATTTTTTTCCCTCAATAATGTACGGATAGCACCCCATATTGACAGAAAAACACAGAATTGTTGACATTTTTGCAGATTTATCAAGAAAAAGAAAAACATCACACGGTCCTAAGTATTCAGACCCTACTGTGACACTTATATATTTAACTCAGGTGCTGTCCATTTCTTCTGATCATCCTTGAGATGATTCTACACCTTCATTTGAGTCCAGCTGTGTTTGATTATACTGATTGGACTGGATTAGGAAAGCCACACACCTGTCTATATAAGACCTTACAGCTCACAGTGCATGTCAGAGCAAATGAGAATCATGAGGTCAAAGGAACTCAGAAACAGAATTGTGGCAAGGCACAGATCTGGCCATGGTTACAAAAATCTACAAGTTTCTGTTGCACTTAAGGTTCCTAAGAACACAGTGGACTCCATAATCCTTAAATGGAAGACGTTTGGCACGACCAGAACCCTTCCTAGAGCTGGCTGTCCGGCCAAACTGAGCTATCGGGGGAGAAGAGGTAAAGAAGAACCCAAAGATCACTGTGGCTGAGCTCCAGAGATGCAGTCGGGAGATGGGAGAAAGTTGTAGAAAGTCAACCATCACTGCAGCTCCACCAGTCGGGTCTTTATGGTAGAGTTGCCTGACGGAAGCCTCTCCTCAGTGCAAGACACATGAAAGCCTGCATGGAGTTTGCTAAAAACACCTGAAGGACTCCAAGATGGTGAGAAATAAGATTCTCTGATGAGGCCAAGATAGAACGTTTTGACCTTACTGCTCATCAACTGTCCAATACAGTCCCAACAGTGAAGCATGGTGGTGGCAGCATCGTGCTGTGGGGGTGTTTTTCAGCTGCAGGGACAGGAAGACTGGTTGCAATCGAGGGAAAGATAATTGCGACCAAGTGCAGGCATATCCTGGACGAAAACCTTCTCAAGAGTGTTCAGGACCTCAGACTGGGCCGGAGGTTTACCTTCCAACAAGACAATGACCCTAAGCACACAGCTAAAATAACTTAGGAGTGGCTTCACAACAACTCCGTGACTGTTTTTGAATGGCCCAGCCAGAGCCCTGGCTTAAACTGAATTGAGCATCTCTGGAGAGACCTAAAATGGCTGTCCACCAACATTTACCATCCAACCTGACAGAACTGGAGATGATCTGCAAGGAGGAATGGCAGAGGATCCCCAAATTCAGGTGTGAAAAACTTGTTGCATCTTTCCAAAAAAGACTCATGGCTGTATTAGAAACCAAAAAGGGGCTTCTACTAAATACTGAGCAAAGGGTCTGAATACTTAGGACCATGTGATATTTCAGTTTTTCTTTTTTAATAAATCTGCAAAAATGTAAACTATTCTGTTTTTTTTCTGTCAATATGGGGTGCTGTGTGTACATTAATGAGGAAAAAATGAACTTTAAATGATTTTGGCAAATGGCTGCAATATAACAAAGAGTGAAAAATTGAAGGGCGTGTGAATACTTTTCGTACCCACTGTACACACACACACAATGGATGTTAAATGATTCAAAAACACCTACAATGCTATTTAAAATGCCCTAACTCATAAAAAAACCATAATTTTTACCCTTCCAATGCTCTCAATATATACTCTGTGTGTGTGTGTATCTTGTACACACGTACATGTACAGATCCTATCTATAGATTTATAGCTTTTTATCTAGTGGGGATTCTAATCAAGTTAAACGTGTTTAGAGGTTGTTATTTTCATCTCCTTATTTAGATGTACTTTGTATAATGAACTCTAGTATCAAATGATGATAATGATCATTCTCTCAACTGATTTTAAAGGTCCATTCCTCTAGTTCTTTTATTCTGGCTCTGTCCCTGTTGGGGCCTGTGTCCTTATTCCATTCTTGTTTTATCTCTACTGCATTTTTACCCATCATTTAGAATCTCTTTGCCAGGCTGAACTCTCCCTCTGTCAGTTAGTATTTGCCTGGGGAAGAAAGTGATAGCAGCACATTCACTGTCACACTTAACCGCCCTCCTCCGTCTCTCCTCCTGCCCTAGTCCCTCGCTCTCCCTCTGACACTTCAAGTCTGTTTGTGTTTGCTAAGCCTGTCTTCTAAGCTTACTTCTCAAACTTGTTTCACATCCAATTACGGGCATTAGAGCTGCAGCAAGCCACGCTCCCCCATCCTCCCCTTCTGATTTGACCAAGTCTTTTTCATTCAGGACACCTGGCTCAGCACTCGTTCCCGTGCTGACAGCCATGCAGACGAACTGTCAGCAGCACCTGTGTCTGAAAGCAGCACTGCTTCAAAATGCAAGCAACAGCTTTACCCCAGAAGACCAGAGACCTGTAATATAATCTGCTGTTTGGAGTTTTTATTTTTTAAAACCTCCGGTTTTAGGCAGACTTCAAGGGCACTTTCATGTATAATGATCTATGGTAAATTCAAGTGCGAGCATTAGAGATAGCCAAGTGAATATTTAATATATATATTTTTTAAAACATTCAGTAGAAATAACAAAAAAAGTAAGTATAAATTTGCTCCTCTCATCCATTCCTTCAAATGCTATTTGTTTGTTTGTTTCCACCAGCCTAGTACACAGGATTGCGGTATAACATTGGCAGAGAAGTAGACCAGATGTGATTCAAAGATTAGATTTATTATTGCTGTAGCATTACTCTTCAGTTTTTCAGTGTTAAGACAAAGCAATCCTGTTTTGCTTGGCATTTAGGGTTAGGAACCAACAACCTGTCCTTTTTCAGACATCAAATATACACCACTGTTCAGAAGATTGCGTCAGTAAGAAATTGCTACTTTTAGTCAGCATGCATTCATTACAGTTCTCTTGAACTTTCTTTGAACTAAAAACGTATCAGTTTCTACAAAAATATTGCAGCACATTTGTTTTCAACATTGGTTATTGTAAATCATCACAGGAATAAACTATATTTTAAAATATATTTAAATAGAGAACAGTTATCTTAAATTGTCATAATATTTCAATAATATATTAATATTTGATATTTGTAATAATGTTTTTATTGTATTTTTGAATATTGTGTCTTAATGAGCATAAGATACTTCTTTCAGAAACGTAAATGCAATCCATTGTGAAAGATATATAAATATATAAGCTATATTTTTATTTTTATACCATAGTCTTCTGATTTAAACAATGGTCTACTGAATTGCTGTAGTATTTCTCATTAATGAGGGCTAACATCGCTCTAACGAGTAATGGAAATATGAAAATGACCAAATGATGAAAATAACCATCCTTTTTACCCTTCCGGTCAAATATTGCACTGTAATTGACCATGGTATGATATGAGCAGGATAATTCCCAGGCAGCTGTGTGTTAAACATTTTGAATGCTTTGCGTCGGTTGGTTCTTTGCCGCTATGTTGTGCATTAAAACATTTGAATCCACTTCTAGCCATGGATCGTCCCTTTCTTAATATTGAGTTTAGTGCCTTTAGTGTCTGTTTAAAGTAATTAAAAGTTTTAACAAACTTGTTTGTATTTATCAGTTATTTCTTTATATATTTGCAATGTTGAAATTTAACATACTGTATGACATCAAACTTTTAGGGCAGAAAATGCATTAAGAACCATTTAAGACCAGATTTTTTTTTTAAAGAATCAGAACTAGAATAATTTAGCCATTTATTTGCCATTTGTTTTCATAAAAGCAATTTTAAACAGTTTGTTTCATAGGCAAACACGTCAGTCACAAAACATAATATCGCCTCTCCTGTGCATTTACAAAACCTTCTGACATATAGATCAGGTATAAAAATGAAAAACATTCTCCTCTAACTTTCCTGTCATTAATATGCTCCCATCTACTTATTGTTTATGAGCACATTATGAAAATGCGTACATGCTTTTCATCCTTCTTGACATTTATTCAGTTTCACCTTGGCTTTTCAGAAATGCTATGCTTGTGTGGTGTTTGTGTTCTGCACAATTGTTTTTCTTTTCTTCATGGAAATAATGACTAATTGTGGATAATTGTGGAATACAGTGTTCTTGATATCTACGCTGGAGCACTGGGCGGCCTTTAATTACAATGGGTGAGTACGGATACAGTCATGCACTCGTATTCCTGCTAAGGCCCAGTAATGAGGTTTGATGCATTGTGTGAAGTGTGTGAACCTGTCGCCTGTTTAGATAAACCTAAAGTGCTAACACGTAGATGCGCAGGTCGGAAAACTCACCCAGCGAGCTGGAAGGACACCGCCAGCTTATTGCTTACTGAACAACAAACTGATTAGCTCGCTTCCTTGCAGAGAATTAATTGGGTTCCTTGACGCTTAAAATTAATTTCCATTTTAATGTGCTGTTCGAAAGCCTTGCCGCAGATAAATAAATGTGATGAATGAGAATACTACGAGTAGTGTGTCATGTGGAGCCATGGCGACTGCAGGAGATGAATGAAGCCTGAACCATGCCTCGCTCAGGCTGTGTATCGATCTGGGTGTGTAAATATGGTGTAATTGCCGTTACTTCCCCCGTTTGCATTCGGTTTGATGGTTAATCGCTATTTTGGCGTGGTGTTTTGAATTTTTGTTAATACTTTTAGACAAATGATTCTTGTACGTGCTTGTGTTCCAGTACCAACAATCGCTTTTGTGACGAGATGTTTATAGCTCTGTTGAAATATGTGTTTTGCTCTTTTAACATGTTGAAAGGGTAACTATTTTTGAAGTTGTCACACAAGCTACTAAAAAAAGACTTTGAGAAATGGATTTAATACTGTGAAACGGCTAGGTGCTATATAAAGCACTGCATTAGGCAGTGAAGTAGCCAGATAGAGGGCCATGTCTGACAATCAATTAGAAAAGTTTTGAGGCTATTTCTGTAGTTCAAACTGCTTGTGAAATTCTTTGAGACTGCCACCCACTCATTCGGCATTTTTTTAAATAAATCTTTTGTTTTTAAATTTTTCGTCGGTTTTTGTACCAGTTTGTCTATATAAGGTGCTATGTGATATACTTTTAGTGAGAAGTAAAGCTGCTTAAAACTATGAAAATATAGACAGATGAACTTGTAGACAGCAAATGTAAAGGCAATTGCCCATTTTCACAGTTTGCTTCATGCACAATAAAGCAGTCACAATATCAAACTTTTTTATCGTAGCCAGAATTTACAGTTAAAGACCCAAAGTCAATTGAAGAATTTTAATGAAGAAAGTTTGCTGTTTCATAAGCACAAGCCAGCTTCAAGTCTCACAAGGGGTTCGTAGGCCGCCCCACATACAATCACATTTTCACAGCAATTATACTCTAACAGGAGCTACTAACTACGTCATTACTGAAGGTTAAATTAATCTGATTGGCTAAGAAAGAACGGTAGACAAAACTAGTAATTTTCCCCAAGAACAGATATTTAGAAGCATATCTCCATTCATCACGATGCTGAAGCTTGGAGCTTCTGGGTCGCAGAACTGTGTTTCTAGGCGCCCGCTTGTCAAGAAAAACAAGTTATTCCATCTCCTAGCAGTGCCAGTTGATCATCTCACCCATACTGATCCGTAACAGAGCATACTAACACACACACACACACACACACACACACACACACACACACACACACACACACACACACACACACACACACACACACACACACACACACACACACACACACACACACACACACACACACACACACACACAGAGATACACTGCTTCTTCAAGGTTGAAGTTGGTCTAGGCTCTAACTATCAACAGAAAGACTTCTCAAAATATCAAAATTCTGATAACGTTCTATCTGGTGAGAGGCACAGACAATATTCATCATTATTTCTTGGAAAAATACAGAAAAGCAAAGTAAAGGTTTTAACTAATACTTGGTTTCATAATGTTACATGTGAGCATTTAGCACTCAATAATGCTCACGTTGCCCTAGTTTGGGTAAAAATAAAAAATAAATTATGCTCTCTAAAGATAATTGAAGTAAACAGAATAATCCATAAATTTTTATCCGAATGAGAACACTTTTGGACTAAATGGAAAGTAAATTTAATACAACACAGAAATACATCAGCAGTTAACAGGTTAATGTAACATTGCCCATTTTAGGACTAGCAAAATAATAGCAAATTACACTGTACTCTGATAACTGGGGCAGAGTGGGGTGAACAGGTTGGTGGTTTTGCCCTCTTTTTCTGAAGTCACTGTTGTTGAAGTCCTACAGACTGGGGTGATTAACGAGTCATTTTCAAACGTTCTTTGAGTGCGGGTAGTTTGTCTCGCCAGTCATTTCCAACTACAAGCTTTTTTTACGCGGCAGTAGCAGCTGTGTGCTGAGTCTGCTTTTGGTTTTATGATAGGTGGCAACAATAAGGTACAATACCATCACCTATTGTACATTGAGATATCTGGATACAGGCGTTGGATTGTACGTGTGCATACATGTACCATTCATTTGAAATAGAACGGTTCGAGCCAATACAGATATAGTGCGATTTTCCCCTATATATTATATATACATAATTAACAAGATAACAATAATAAAAAAATAATTTCACTGTTGCTGTCAATATCAATATTTATATTTATTTATAATAAATATTTTAGAAAATGAAATAAAAATAAGGGTCCATTTACACAACAAAAATGGCTGCCATATGTGTCTGTTAATTCCATAAGACTTTAGGGCTCCACAGCCTTTTGGGACTTGGGCCAAATGCCATAACATCACAAAATTGTGGACTTGGATGAAAATAGCAAGGGGTTAGGGTTCCATTTTGGACAGGGCCTTTTTTTTGTGTTCATCACAAGTAATAGGCTGCAGTGTGACCTGGTCAGAAATAAGCATAGAAATGACCCTTTAAACCTAGTTTTTTTTTTTTTTAAGTTGGTGGTTGAGGTAGGCGGAAAAAAAAGGTTTCTAAGCTGTTGTACTCGAAATGTTCTTTGTATTCAGAATATGTCCAGACAGATTTCATCTTAATGATACGATTATGTTACTTATATAGTTTTTTTTTTTTTTTATAATGTCTTTATGTGGAAACCAAACTTCCTAAGGGATAAATAAACTGAATGGCCAATTTCACTTTGTATATTTTTAAGTACAAAATCCTGTATTTGATTTTAAATAATGTCTTTTTCAAACAGTATTTGGTATTTTTGTTTGATTCATTTCAAATGTGTACAGTATTTTGTATACTGTACACATTTGTTTCAAGATAATATAAGCTAATTTAGCCTTCTGGTTGCATATAAAGACGAGCCTAAATCATAAAATTTTGTTTTCTTTTTTGTCCATCCTTTTCCAAAAATGAATTTGAATTTGCTGTCTTGTGGCATTCAGGATTTTGCATTACTCATTTTTTTGACTCATTCATGCCTGTTTGTGTGGCCAGGTGCGGCCCGGCAACCAGGACAAACATGTCAAAAAGTGACATGATGCTTCTGTCAGGCAAAATGCCACTAACCCAAATATACCCTGACATATGATTTCCATAAACAAATGAATGCAAGTTCTGAATATACAGACTGAAGCCTGCCTCTATGTCTGTGTCACTTTCTTTAAGTGACAGCTGACGAGTCGCCAGGCAGGTGTGAGACTCGCTGTAACGAGCTGTAAACGCTCACCAGCTGAGAGTCAAAACCCAGCTAACTCATATTCAGTATGCCTTTAAGAAATGTCACACTACAACCTGCTTTAAGACAGCTGCCGAACACTAGTGTTTTTTAAGCAGCCTATTTTGGTGGGAGTTTGATGTGAGTTTGTCAATGTGTGTATTTTTTAGGTGGCTGAGATGCACGGAGAGCTGATAGAGTTTAACGAGAGACTGTACCGCTCCCTCATGGCTAAAGACAACCTGATTGGACAGATGAGACAGGAACTCATCGACCTGCGCGGCCCAGTAAGAACATGCAAGCACACATACATGTCTCTCTGTGGGTGTGTGAAACCGTATCTTCATCGAGTGGTTGTTCTTTCTTCTCTATCTCTGCAGTCCAGGCACTCTGGGCAGATCGCTGTCTGCTTCCATAGCTCTGCCTCCTCTTCCATCATTAACTGTCTGTCTGTGCCAATACACCATTAGGGTACAACAGGGCTAAAGTCACACCGTAAAAAAAAAAAAGTGTTTTTCACTACTCAGTCTATTATTGAATAAAAACATATATATTTGATTTGAACGTTTAAGCAACAGATTTTGAAAATAAGATAAAATAAATCATAAAAATAAATTCAAACGGATTATGCTCGTATCTCGAGGTATATTGATGGCTGAAAACATCGAAATGAAGACATTTTAGGTGTCAACAAAAAATCTAATACATTCATAAATCAGTGTATTTGATTTTTTTGATGACGCTTAAAATGTCTTCATTTCGATGAAGCGATCACGCATGCGGTGCGACACGCCTTTCTTCTGTGGGCAGAGCGATAGCGGACCGAGCGCGGATAGCGGGACCGCTGCTACAAGTTACGTGCAGGGGATGAAAGAGCCACAGCACAGGGGTGAAAGAGCCGCATGCGGACACACACATTAGACACAAACAATTATAGTACATGCATACAGTATAAGGATTTGTGTGATATCAAATAAAATGTGGTTTTAATTACAAGTTTTTACACTCAGTAGTGGCAGGTGCAGAGGAGGGAGGAAGGGGGTTGTTACGGAGACACTTCATATCGTAACTTACACGAATACTACAGAACTTGCGTAAACATAACTGAACTTAGCTTACGTATTTTTTATTTATTTTACGGTTTACTGTTTTTACTGTTGTTTTGCAATACTACCCGCACTTTCATAAGGCACAAAATAGAGAGAAAATCAGCTACTCGCGGGCGATGCTTACAGAAGTCAGTGAACACTGAAGTGAATGTGCGTCGCATCGGCTTCAGTACATGTGCTCGTATGTCGAAGATTTACTCGTATCCAGAAGCAAAAATCTGCCCGAAGGCTTTCTCGTATCTTGGAATACTCGTATGTAGAGACGCTTGTATCTCGAGGTATTACTGTACTACATTAAATTCATGTTAGTTAGCAATATCAATAATGAACTCAACAATACTTAATATTGTCAGTCCCATCCCTACTATTCAACCTTAGGTCATTTCAAATCTATGTGCTGTTATTATTTTTATGGGACACAAAATTGTTAAAGGATCGCTACACTAACCTTGCCATACAATGAAATAAACGATTGCATGCATTACATGTAAGATATGATGTGACTAAAATGTAGTCTGTATGACTTGCACTATCAAGATTTCTGAAGCCATGTGATAGCTTTATGTGAAGAAATCAGACTTTTTTTTTGGTCTGTGTATGAATGAGGTTTGAGAGCTTTGGCAGAGGAAAACTTGTTTATTTTAAGGTGTCCTTGTTACAATGTAGTTACACATTAACGGGTACAGTCAGTAACGGTACAGTAAGGTAACCATTAGAGGCCAAGGGAGGTGATAGAGAGACATAGCCGTAAGCCAAAAATAATTCCAAAAGCGGTTGTTTTTATTATTTCAATAAGCATGTGAGGTTACACTTTATTTTAAAGTGACGTGGTTAGATTTCCAGACTCAACTACTTTTTTTTAGAGTTATGGTTAGGGTTATTGTTGCTTTGTAGTTACTTGCAATTATGCATAATGTACTATTACTATAGCAATTACATGGAGTAATGTGTAACTGCGTCACCTTAATGTTAAAATTGCATGTAATTATGCATAATTTACTATTATTACCACAATATATGTAAGTTGTAAGAAAGACTTTGGAAAATAAACCATAACTGAAAAATGCACTTTGAATAACATTTTAATTATTGGTTTGTTCCTCCCACAAAGCTATTTTCTATTTTTGGGTGAGGTGTGCATTTAATCTGACCAGTCTGTCTCTCGTGGCATTCTCAGCCGTGGTGCATTTCACCCCGTGGCTTTCATCCATCCTCTCTTTCCTGTTCATTGCTTATCTGTTGCCTACTGATTACTTTTTGATACATCTGACGGGAGTGGCTTTGAACCATGGCCTTCTGTTACTGTGCTGAACTGTATACAGTGGATGGTTTATCTAGCTGTTCCTCTCTGGTGCCTCTGCCTGCCAAGATGCAGCAGCCTGAGAGTCGTGACCCCTGTAAATCCTGACATTACCACACTTTCACCACAAGATAAGATGCACGCTCAAATAGGTTTGGAAGTTTGTGTAACAGTTCAATGTTAATCCGCAAACTCAACAAAGGAAATGCTCACCATGACTTTGTGCGCTCTGCTTTTGAACAGGTGCCAGGGGACCTGAGCCAGACCTCTGACGATCCCAGCCTATCTGACTTTGAGACGTAAGTGGCCTCCTACTCACTGTTCTTTTTATATTTGTATGTATATATGTTTGGAGGTGGTGTACAGTGAGACTCTTTTGAGAATCAAATCGATGGTATGGAATTCCATAAAGCGATACCTCCGATCTGATGGAAGACTGCTAAAAATAGGGAGGTTGAATGCTGTTTCTGTTTTTACATTCAGAGCCTTCGTGCATCTCTTCGAATCTGCTGTAACCTTTATTACATGAGTAGATGTCATTAAAAACTGTTGAAGGAAAAGCGTACAAAGTTAAACTTGTGGGTCATGTAAAAGGCTGTTATTATATCGTATTTATTTTACATTTGTAGAGGTTAATTTACATCCTCGTTTTGTACTACATTTAGATTGTGTTGATGATATTAATGAAAAATTTCCCATAAATGTGTATGTTTCACACGTTTCAGTCTGTAGTTTGGGAAAAGCGTAAATTTACACATTTTGTTCAAGTTTATGTAAAAATACATTAACTGATACAAGAATAATTTACTTTCTCAAAAGAAAGAAATTATGTTCTCTGCTGATTACGTCGTCTTCTGAGATAAAAACAGGCTTATTCCGCGCAGCGAAAAGTAGATGCACCTGATCAAGCTTGATGCTTTGTTTTATCGAGGCAATATGAAGGCTGTTTGCATCTCACATGGATGATTACTACATAAATATCCTGTTCTGCATGTGGTTGTGACCACATTACAAATAATGAGCTCAGATGGGAAAGACTGTACCTCTTGTTGGATTATTTGGGTGTATTTGTGTATTTGATTCGAACTGGTTCATTTAAAAATAGACATTTCAAGCTTTATATAGACGTATTTCTCCTGTCTGTGAGGCAAGTATATGCAGAGGTTCTTTTTGTGATGCCCGTTTTCATCATTTTACAAAGCGCATTTTGTAGCACAAAAGTAAGCAAATTTCGTTTGACCAAAAGGTTGTCTTTTAAGTTCTCGATCACATTGGTGCTTCCACTGACTTCGAAGGGTTCTTGGCTAATGGCCAATTTTTTGTTAAAAGACAGTTCTTTTTTTTCTGGCTAGATTAATTGACTGTAGTCTTTTGTTTTGAGATGTTTTCTAATTAAACTTCCCCCATGTGTTCTCCCCTTCCCTGTCTCTCTAAGAACTCAACGTGCCCTTGTCAACGTCTGGATCCCTTCTCTGTTCCTTCAAGGTCGGGCTGCCAACGCCTATCATGTATATCAGGTAGTTCTTTTAATCAGAATTTAATCCACCATGTACTACCGGAAAATTTGTAATCTTCTCCTAACCACTCTTTTTCCTCACAGTATGTAATTGAAATGCTGTGTCATCTGTACTTTGATAAGTTAGCTGACTTAAGCCTAGTAAAAAAAAAAAAAGTGAAAAGAATGAAGGTTGCTGTCTTTTGACCATTGGTGAATAATGAATTTATTTTTTATTTCCATGCTCTACCATATTCTACCGGTTTCTGGAAAAAAAAGTACTATTTTTATATATATATATATATATATATATATATATATATATATATAAAGCTGCTTTGTCATAATTAGAACAGAAAATCCCAAAATATCATAGCTTATGTGTATGGAGGCCTTCGGATATTGTGTTAGACAACGTGGAGTCTTGGAGTCAAAAGAGTCAAGAACCACTGACTTTCACATTTGTAGTTTAACATTTCTATTTGTTTACGAATTAGTTAATCATAACTAAAGTCGGAAATGAGTGTGATCTTCACATATTCTGCATTTAGTTATGTGAAGTGTGCAGTGTACTATATAATGTAATAATGTTTGATAATGTTAATTGCATTTATTTTAAAATGATAACTAGGATTTATATTCTGGACATACACTATACACATAAGTACATCTGAAACAGAAGAGTTTGAGACTTTTTCGGTCACATTTTTATTGCAAGTAGGACTGTTAAAAATAGATATTTAGTTTCAAATGAACTAAAATAAGTAAAAAATAAAAACTGTACATGTGCTAATGCGAGTCACCATTGGAAAGACTGCTGGAATGGAGAACAGCCAGAATAATGTTGAAATTACCCCAAACCGAAGCACATTGCATCCTGCACAACAGGCATGTTGACGCATGGAGTGTACAGATAATATGATGATATGACACATTGCATGGGTGACCCATGCGCTTTATATAAGAGTATAGATTACCAGGAGACCCTCGTAAATATCAATATTGCCCCCACATATTGTTTGATTTTGTTGAGTGAATTGGTTTTGTCAGCGGTTTTCGATTTTCTCGAGTGTTCCCTTGAGTCTGGCCTTGAAATGGATCTCTTTGGAAATGGATCCATTGTTTTTTCAAGGCATGACTGATGGATAAAGCTTTCCATTCTTTTAGATTTAACCCAGTATATCAGTGGTGCTTGATGACTCCAGGTGTTGTGCCTCTCAAGTGAGCAATAATGTCATCTGCCTGTTTAAATGCATTAGAAGAAAGCCTGCATTAATTAAGTCTTTCATGAAAAGAAAAGAAAAACTCAGAAGTATGAAGCTGGGATGTGCTTGTCATACCATACTGAACAAGCATAGCTTTATTATAAAATTAAATGTAATGTTTTCGTAGGGCTTGGAACGGATTAGGCAATTTACACGTAAAAGCCTGACCGACTTACGAAAAGATCAACTTACGAAGCCAACCTCGGAACGGATTATTTTCGTAAATAGGGGTTCTACTGTATTCCCTTGCCCACGTGCATTTTTGTGTGGAAAATATCCCTTTGTCACCCCTTAACTCGTTCATTCTCTCAGTGTCGCTCAGTTTGGATGCATCATTTACCACAGTGCATTATTTTATAAGTTGTTGTGAACATGATTACATTACACATTGTATACTAATGAGGCTCATGTGTGTTCTCAGTCCAGCCCTAGGGCGTAATGACGTTCTTAAAGGGCCATACACGTTTAGAGAACAGCATACTATAACAGTTATAACTCTGGACAGATCATATACATAAGTGATTTACAGCGGTTTTACCTCGTGTTGTTGCATTAATTGTGAACGCTATTCTTCACGTTGTAATATCGTTACAAATGTTGAAGAAACTAGTTAATCTGATGTGTTCAATAAGTGTTAAGTTAACAGTCTTGTCACTTTAAGAGGGCAGGGTTTCAGGGGGGCTAGAGAGAGAGTTGAGTGTGAGGAATGAGAGAGGGGTCCGAAGCAGAGATAGTTTAGATTCTTCTGTTCTGTACAGCGTGGGTTGCGGCCAGAACAGCAATCCGTTAGTTCTCAATAAAATCTCTGAATGAGAAGGAACCTGTCTGGTTATTAAATGCAACGCTACAATGTAGTGAAATATATAATCAGTAACACCCCGCCCCCCCTCCCCTCTCATCTCATCTCCATCACGCCAGCAGTGACAGTTAAAGTGTGTGTTACAGTAAATTGTCAAGTATTTTTAGAGTTTAATTGTCAATTATTAATTAGTATTTATATGAGGTCTTAATGGTTATAATTTTAAATGTAGTTAATAGGTTAAAACCAAAAAAATATTTAAAATGGGCATTTATGGTCGTTTGGAACGTATCAAGTGATTTTTTTTTTTTTTGTGCATTCTTATGGGGAAAATTGTTTTTGTGTACGAGCATTTTGGGTTACGAGCTCGCTCTCGGAACGAGTTAAACTCGTAAACCGAGGTATTACTGTACTCCAGTATTCAGTCTCAGTTAGTATTAGCATCCATGTTGAAAACAGTTCTGCTGCTTAATACTTTTCTGGAAACATGTTTTTTTTCTCCAGGTTTCTTTGAATGGAAAGTTCAAAGGCATTTATCTGCATTCTAAATCTTTTGTAACATTATAAATGTCTTTATGGAAACTTCTGATTAATTCAATGAATCCTTGCTGAATAGCACTGTCAATTTCTTTCAAAATATATATATTTTTTTTTTACCCCAAACTAATAATATATAATTACAACTATGTAATTGCAAATATTTAAATATTATTTACTGTTTCAAATAGCTGGACTATAGTAAAACTGCAGCTAACAATTATTATTATTATTATTGTTTTTTCAATTATCATTATTATTTTATTATATTAATCTGCCGATTATTCTTCAGATTATTTGTTTTATTAGTTCAGATCAGTAAGTAGTTTAGTTTAGTATAGTTGTTTTTATGAATAATCTAAAAAAAAATTTGTAGTAATTCTCCTTTTCAATCATTCCAACTTCTTACATTTGTATTTTAAACTTTTATTAAATCATTTTATTAAAAAAATAGTTGTTCAATGTAGTTTAAATAAAGTGCCATAATTATAACACAAGCACCATTTTTAGAACTTCACTTACGTATTTTTTTAGTTGACGTAATCGATGATGAATCGATGACATTACTGCGGCTTTAGACAACAGTAACTTCATGATGTCCTCCTTTGTGTAGCCTGCTGTTGACATGTATGTATCAAATGTCTTTGTTACGTCCCACAGCAGTGTTTTTTTTTTTTTGGTTAAAAGTTGACAAATTGTCTAATTAAGAACTCTTGGAACTGACCCATACATTTATAAATATGCTTCTGCATTCGTAAATTCATTGCAATAGATCCTCAAAATTCATTAAACATCACCATAGATGATCTACATTGAGTGGCTGTATAATTTGGGCCCAATTATTTTTTTCAAAACGCCATCTGACAAGCCGAATTTTTCATTGAGTCAGTGGCTCCAAAGTCAATTCTTTTTTTTTTTGTCCCACCTCAGCCATTTCCTGGGAGAAGATGACCTCCACCATGCAAACTTGCAGCTACTTAATTTCCCCTTTTTCTTTTGTTTCTGCCTCTCGTCTGTGCTTTAAAATTATCCTCTAAGAAATAAAATGGAGTCCTGTTGAATTCCATAGAACGAATATAATTGATCTCCAGTAATATTACCAGAGCTTTGTTTTGTTGCCGTTTCTTCATGTCACATAATGAAAAAATATAACAGCTGCCTAAAACGACTCATTCACGCTTATGCAATTTTGCTGGAAAGGGTTATTAAAAAAGTGGATATAGTGACTGCTATAATGTGGATTTGCAGGGGTTGTGTCATTCTGGTGTTTTCCTCCATTTCAGTACAATCATTCTTATTGAGCTCTCGTAGAAAAAACATGTATTATATAAATGGCTGTGCGCATTGATCTATGTGTAGTCTGTGGTCTCATTCTCAAGTGTTAATGGTGCTGCTTTGCCTTTGTAAATGTCCGCTGTAAATCAGAGTTGCTGTGGTGATGGGCTCTTATTAAGAGATTTTATATGGTGGCAGGCAGCAATCGGATCTCCTCAGTGGTCACGCAGCTTACAGAATACACCTTTCTCTCTTTTTATCACCCTGTTCTTTTCTTCTTACCCTTCCCTCATATCTCCTTTCTTCAAAGACATCTGAGGTGGAGACGAAAGGACTGCGCCATACATACAGACCAGATCAGATCAGTCAGCCAAAATGTCCACTAGCTAAAGTATTTTGAGCAAACTATGCTTACAATGTGTTTTTATATACGTAACATTTGAAATGAATGTACAGTGGAACCCACTTATCTCGAGCTTGGTTAATTCGCCAACCCTGTTATGTCGACGTTTTTGAAGTGGAACCGCCAAACTCCCTGTTTTTCTTAGCATTTTTTTCTTATCGGGGTTTGGCGACATAAAAGAACTGATATCTCGAGCAAAAAAAGTGGGACAAAGTTGCCACTTAACATCAGTTATCTCGATCCCAGAGCCTATTGATAGTACCGTGTTCGCGTTGCACGTGCATCACGGTCTGTATGGTCGCTCACTCCAATGACGCTTCACTCACAGTGCCGTGCAGCAGCAGAAGAACTCGAGGAAAAATCAAGTCTTACAGATGCTATCTAGGAAGATGCACAGGAGTTCGCCTTCACTGTCCAGGAATTCCCAGATTACATTGACATCGACAAAGACATCGTTACTGATAGAAGATTTTGTTTTCAAGCAGACCGTTAAAGGCAAAAAGCAACAAAGCATTTTAGACTTTGTCAAGAAACCATAGTAACCGCGTGTGCAATACTTTTCAGAACTGTGTCAGAGTGAAATGAAGTCTCGAAATAAAGTTTTGTATCGAGAATCGAAGGTGGTTTTTATCATATACTGGTAAGTCTTGCACCGGCTGTCAGAGTGGTTGTCGACTGCCGAGATGCTAAATGGAAATTAAAGAAAACTCGAGGAGATTAAACTGGTCACACAAGCCTTTATAGATGGGTTTCGTACCAGCACACTCTTCTCAAACATGTAAAGAGCGTAAGTACAAACCAGGAAAAATAAAATACTGCGACAAACATCACAAATAAAAGAAGGAAAATGGAAACAGTAGATTGTGCTATATAACAGTCAGCGGTAGAGCGGCCGTCACTCTCCTCCCAGTGAGCGCTCACACCAGCACAGCGCGCACAGAACTACATACACCATCTTAAAAGTTTATTCCCAACATAAACATAAAGTAGCCATTACAATCTCTGCTGTTAGTTGGTGCACATATGCCTTTTGTTGTTGCAAACATATACAGTCTATGTACATTTTTAATAGCATGCTGAATACTTCATCAAACAAATTGCCATATTGAGTTTCGGTTATCTCGATCCTCCGTTATCTCAACACTTTTTTGCAACCCACGAGGCCGTCGACATAACCGGATTCCACTGTATCAGTAAATTAATAGATTATGAAGTGAAATTATATACATTGGGTGAAGTAATTGTTAAACTATTTACTTTGAGCAGTGGTGGACCTTGTGTGGAAAGTTGTGTGTGCAGATACCGCACTTATCCTTGGGGTAGGTTCACCTCTCTGTTCTGCTCATCCCTCTTGTTGAAAATGAATTCTGACAGTAAGTGAATATATATATATATATATATACACAGTAATACCTCGGTTTACGAGCGACCTGGTATACGAGCAAATCGGTGTACGAGCATGGAGGGTCGTATCGGTGTACGAGAAATTTCCCTCACCCATGAGCAGTTTTGCGTCGAAAAGATCCCTTTGTCACCCCTTAACTCGTTCATTCTCTCAGTGTCTCTCAGTTTGGGTGCATCATTCACCACAGTGCATTATTTTATAAGTTGTTGTGAATATGATTACATGTGAATATGATGAAACTTTATTAATGGAGCATGTGTTACCAACACCACACATTGCATACTAATGAGACTCACATGTGTTCACAGTCCAACGCACCCAATGATGTTCTTAAAGGGCCATACACTTTTAGAGAACAGCATACTATAACAGTTATAACTCTGTACAGATCATATACATAAGTGATTTACAACGGTTTTACCTCGTGTTGTTGCATTAATTGTGATCGCTATTCTTCACGTTGTAATATCGTTACAAATTTTGAAGGAACTAGTTAATCTGATGTGTCAATAAGTGTTAAGTTAACAGTCTTGTCACTTTAAGAGGGCGGGGTTTCAGTCGGCACTAGAGAGAGTTGAGTTCTGAGGGATTTGAGAGAGAGCTCGTAAGCAGAGATAGTTTTGATTCTTCTGTTATGTACGGCGTGGGTTGAAGCCAGAACCGCAATCCGATAGTTCTCAATAAAATCTCTGAATGAGAAGGAACCTGTCTGGTTATTAAAAGAAGCAACGCTACAATGTAGTGAAATATATAAGCAGAACCCCCCCCCTCTCCTCTCCTCTTGTCTCGATCATGCCAGCAGTGAAGAGGTAAAGTGTTTGTTACAGTAAATAGTTAATAATGACAGTTAAACTCTAAAAATACTTAATTAGTATTTATATGAGATCTTAATCGTTATAATTTTAAATGTAATTAATAGGTTAAAACCAAAAAAATATTTAAAATGGGTATTTATGGTCGTGTGGAACGAATCATGTGATTTTTAGTGCATTCTTATGGGGGAAATTGTTTTGGTGTACGAACATTTTGGTTTACGAGCTCGCTCTTGGAACGAATTAAACTCGTAAACCGAGGTATTACTGTATATAAAAAAATTCAGTTCCCTGTGCTACCCCTTCTCTCTAGGGTAGGCTAGTATCTGCCTGCATAGCAGCAGAATAGGTAATCTGTTCATAAAAAGGTTTACCTTCTGACCTCTTTATGTTGGGCTTTTGTGTTTTATGGGGTCTCATTCTTTTCCCTAACTCTAAACCTAACTCTTAGTGATAACAACAAAAACAAAATGTAGGATCATTTATAAACTTGCAGACTAAAATTCAGTGTTGAATTTTCTTAACACCATCCTGGCATCGATTTTAAGTGTAGAGTGACCAGACACACTGATGCAATCAACAAAGTAGCTACGTTTTTTTAACTAAATACTTAAAAAGTGGCTAGAATAGATTCCTTTGCAAGGCTTTCCCTTGTGTTGCTGTAGTTTTTCCTGTTCCATTGCTCGGGGTTTGCTCTTAGCTTTCTGAAGTGCAGATATACAAGCACTGAACTCCTCAGTCAGAATTTAGTTTTTAAAATGAGTTATTCCCTTTGATCAGCAAAACCAGCTGAGCCCACTGCCTCCCAACTCTGCAAAGTTCTTGTTTTTTATGAGCTAATGAGTTTTGATAACTAATTTTTTTCTCCCCCTTTTATTTCCATTCTGAATATTTCCTATAGCTAATGATTAGGGTGAGAACACAACCAAATGATGTCTGTACTCGTGTCTTCTAACGTGAATGCTCCACAGTAACTGAGCGTTGATATTATGTAAGTCAATCTTGAATGACTTCTCCAATGATTTCACTGAATATGCACACATAAGTGACTATTGAATTAGTATAAATCCGTAGAAAAGTGGACATCTCCGTAATTCATGTCATAGCCTCTCCCCAGAGAGGATGTAGTGAAGACTCTAATATCAATATCACAGCCTCCAGTCGCTTGCCCATTAAAAGAGTCTCATTTAAACTGATTTTTGCTTGACTTAAAAAGGAAAATAGCAGATGCTGCATGCATGAGCACAGCGCAGTGCGCAAAGCTGAACCCTGCATATGTATTTTGAAGGATATTACACTGATTATAGTGTAATGATGATCAGGATGGTGAAGCCGGTGATTATGATTATAATGAGAATCACGATGACGGTTAGTAAGATAATGATTCTCATTGCAGTCAGATCATCGTAGGACCGTTATTAATTGCAAAGTACTTTGCATTTCGACATTAAAAATTGCCCGCTGGCTATTGTGCCACTCTGTTTGATTGAAATCTGGCAGGAAGGGCACTCATGATAAATGGATCATTATTCATTTTTCTTGGTCGTATCTTACGAAACATCTTTTTCAGTACAGAAAAGTATGAGCCTGTTAAACATTAAAATACAAGTTTTATTTCCATATCTTTACTCATACAAAGAGGTTTTCGGGTGTGTATTACGGGTTTTGGCAGGCCGCTTTTTACCGTGGTGTTTCCTCATATTTGAATTACTGATTATTAGGTTAACACCTGGGGAAGGGAGAAGGTGTATGTTTAATCTTTAGAAAGGTGCTTGTTACAAAGCAGAACTGATCTCCTACTCATCCTCATTATGGTGACTATGGAGCAGCACTCATGACTAATTCATATGGAGCGGACGGCTGGAACTCACTGGGGCCAGAACCTCACTGAATGCTGGGTAGGTTCAATAACTTCATCATAGCTGACTGAGGAGACAAGAATGTCATCTCTGTTTCCCTCTGCCTTCCCCTTCACTGCTTTTCTCTCTTGGCTGCTCAAGTGGTGTTTCAAATCCTTTCACAAATATAATAAATTTGAGAGCAATATTGTGGCTATCAGTTTTTCATGGATGCTTGATTTGGGCCCTGAGCAATATAGTTCATATTGGTGAAATAGTGAGACTTGTTTGGATGGACTTTATAGACTATGTAGTTCTTATACTGTGATACTTTATTTTTGTCTTATGTAACCCAATATCAATATGGCTAAAGTACCTTTTCATTGACACTAAACCAAATGTGTTCCTTTTATATGATATAAAAAAGTATGAAATATCTATGTAGGTCATTTAGCATAATCTAAATTGCTCAGATATTTCCTATACAGCTTTCCTGTAGCTCAAACAGTAGAGGTCAACACCAAGCTTGCAACACCAAGGTCATGGGTTGATTCCCAGGGAAAGCAAGAACTTATTAGAATGTCATTGCAATGTGAGTCTGCCAAATGTTTGCCAAATGCATAAATGTACATGCAAAAACTCAACAATTCTTTGCTTCTTTTACCTTATTATTACTTGTTTGTCTGTTATACGTTTTGTCAGTTTTGCATGCAGAAATTCCTAATGGGACATTTTACAAAAATGTATCAGATTTTAAGTGTCATTGAAGCATTACGTTAACTGTTACGTGGCATTATTTGGGATTTGACCAGTGACTCAAATATCTTTGTTGTGAGGATAGTTTGGTAATGATGGGATAGTTGTGATATTATTGCCTTATTGCAGACTTAAATTGAGATCAGTGTATGTATTCTTTTTCTGTTTGAGACCTAGAATGTGCATTTGTCATAACGTGGATTTGGTTTCTATGATTCTATTGACTGAGCCAAAAAACATTATCAAGTATTTAGCAAGTGCCTGTTTATTATTATTTTCAACATGTGTATGTGACACATATACATACATGCATTTTATATATATATTTCACTTTCACTGTCCAATCAGAGCAGACCCATGACCCACTGATTGTGAACTGCTACCTTATTTAAACTATTCTCCATATCTCCTTGTAAATTGAGCTGCAATCATTTGCAATCACACCTGTACTAAACATCTTAGTGTTTGAGCACTAATTGCCCTCCTCACATGCTGGTGTGTGATTGCACTAACCCAGACTCAGTATTTATGGGCCCATCTGCTGCTGTCTCCTCCGTCCTGCCTGCATCGCTCCCTCACGCCTACGCTGGCTTTCAGCATTGTTTGACTTGACCCATGGTGGCCAGAATTTTAGAGGGCTTCATGCCTCAAATCTTAATAAAAATGAGATCGATGTATGTTGGACAGAAAGGTCAGGCTGAGGATGGCATACCAGCTCCATGTCTGGCTTATTTTTGCCTTTTGACTCTCATTCTGTTATTTTAAGCAGGCTTCAACCTTTAGTAGTTGTTTTGGTTATTTTTCAAAGTGACTGATAAGGTCAGGTTTTTCATAGTATTACTGTTATCACAATTATAAAATCATATTATATATACAGTGGATCCCGGTTATGTCGACGGCCTCGGGGGTTGCAAAAAATCGTCGAGATAACCAAAAGCCAATATGGTGATTTGTTTGATGAAGAGATCGACATGCTAACAACAAAAGGCATATGTGCTCCAACTAACAGCAGAGATTGTAGCGGCTGCTTTGTTTATGTTGGGAATAAACCTTTAAGATGGTGTATGGACGCTGTTCTGGTGTGAGCGCTCACTGGGATGAGAGTGTTTTTGAGTGAGGAGAGAGACGGCCGCTCTATCGCTGACTGTTATATAGCATAATCTACTGTTTCTATTTTCCTTCTTTTATTTGTGATGTTTGTCAGAGTGTTTTCTTTTTCCTGGTTTGTACTTACACTCTTTTTCATGTTTGAGAAGAGTGTGAAACCCATCTATAAAGCTCGTCAACCACTCTGACAGCCAGCGCAAGATTTACCAGTATATGATAAAAACCACCTTCGATTCTCGATACAAACCTTTAATTCTATTCTCCAACATTGCAATCACAATTTTGCTCACAGCATAAACACATTCGCTCATAACACAGTAATTTCACTCGGACACAGTTCTGAGAAGTATTGTACACGCGTTTACCATGGTTTCACGGCTGCACGGCATCGCCGCAAAAGTGAGTGAAGCGTCATTGGAGTGAGCGAATATACAGACCGTGATGCACATGCAAAGCAAGCTCAGCGTATGCGCAGTGAACTCGGTACTATCATTAGTCACGGGGATCGAGATAACTCGTGTTAAGTGGCGACTTTGTCCGTCTTTTGTGCTCGAGATATCAGGGTTCGGCGACATAAAATAATCGACATAACCAATAAGAAAATGCTAAGAAAAATAGTGAGTTTGGCGGTTCGACTTCAAAAACGTTGACATAACCGGTTTGGCGAGATAACCGAGGTCGAGATAAGTGGGTTCCACTGTATTGAATACTTTGATGTATAGAAAGTTCGAAGGCAAACTTAATTGAAATGGAAATCCTTTCTAGCATTTTTATGCATTTTTGCAAAATAAAAGAGTGAATTTCTTTTAAAAAATTTTTTTACTTACCCCAAACTTTTAAACGATACTGTATTATTAATATAACATTAATACTGATTGCAATTTTCTTGGCCGAATCCAATTTCCAATTTAAGTGTGACCTGCCAATACTGATTTTTGCTGATTAGAGTAATTTTCTTTATTTTTAATTCTTTGATCAACATGACAGACAGCAGCAGGAATATTAAACTGTTGTCACTTTAAGAACTTATGCATGGATCCAATCTACTGCTACACAACAGGTGTTTTCATTAAGTCAGTCACGTTCAATGTTACGTGCACTGATGTAATGGGGTCTCGCCTGAGAGCCCAATCACCTCCGGGTGGTAACTAAATGGGCCAATGGACATTGGCAAGTGAGATTTGGTGCAAATGCGAAATCTGCGAGAATTATTAAAATGATGTGTAATACAAGCACTATTTAACAGAAGCACATGAGATGAGTGAGTGAGAGAGAGGCGCGTGTGCTGATGTTATCGCCTGTGCCGCTTTCAACAAAACAGACCGGCTCGGAATTGGAAAAACGTGAGACTGACCGTCCGCTTGGCCAATCAGTGAATCTCTAATTAATACTGGTTCAATACGGTCTTTCTTTTAGGTGCCATTATATGTACTTTTTGTATTTTTTATTTTATTTAAGACTGACTAACTAACTTCCTGTTCAATTGCAGAGAACCTATTAAAACTAGAAGCAAATCTGACCATTCAAGCATGCAACTAGGAATGCTCATAATTAACTGGTTAATTGTTAACCGGCATCAGTTAAACCGTTTAAAAAGTCATTAGTTGGAAGCTCAGGCGGGTACACCTGCAAGGCATTTCTGCCAGATGCACCTCCGCCTGTGTCAGCGTGCAATATAATTTATTTCTGTGATGCAAAGCTGAATTTTTATCAGCCATTACTTATTCATCAAAGAATCCTGATAAAATCCTGGCTTCTAAAAAAATATTAAGCAGCACAGCAGTTTCCAACATTGATTATAAATCAAAATCAGCATATTATACTGATTTCTGAAGGATCATGTGGGCGGCACTGAAGACTGGAGTAATGTGAATTCGGCTTTGCATTGTAGGAATAAATTATATTTTAAAGTACAGTGGAGTTTGGTTATGTCGACGACCTCGGGGGTGTCAAAGAAGCGTCGAGATAACCGTTTAGCGAGATAACCATATGGCGATTTATTTGATGAAGCGATCGGCATGCTATAAAAGTATACATACACTGTATATGTTTGATAACAACAAAAGGCATATGTGCACCAACTAACAGCAGAGATTTACCAGTATACAGTAAAAAACACCTTTGATTCTTGTAACAAAGCTTTAATTCTATTCTCCAACATTGCAAACACAGCTTAAATTGTCATAACATATTCGTGAGGTCATCACGCTGTACCAGATTGCATACTTTCATGTGTTCTGCCTATCTAATGTGCTTTCTCAACAAATTCGGCTTCTTCCCATCTTTTAATAACCTTTAATCCGTTCTTCAATCTGCAATCTGCAGCTAGTTAGCTTTTGTCACAGACAGGCACGCACACACAGTGGACGAGAGTACGTGACTGAGGCTGTGTGAGTCAAACAAATGCAGCGATTTATTTTTGTGCAGTTATTTAATTATTTCTTCGACAAAGAACATTTGACATCCCGTACTGCCATTGCGTAATCATCCAGCGGCGGCTTGCCGGACATGTGCGATTAATTTGCACGTGGAGGAGTGAACATCTACTCTGCCAGCATCTGGGCGGATCTGCTGTGCGAGGACCGCGATCCACGTGCAACGCGAACTCGGCGCATGCGTAGTGAACTCTGTCATGAGATAACCATGTGAAGTAGCGTATATGTCCCTTGTTTTTGCTCGAGATACTAGGATTTGGCAACATAACAGAATGGACATAACCCACAAGAAAATGCTAAGACAAATATTGAGTTTGGCGGTTCCACTTCAAAAACGTCTACATAATAGTATTGGCGAGTTAACAGTGACTCGAGATAAGTGAACTCCACTGTATATTTAAATAGAAAACCATTATTTCAAATTGTAGTAATATTTCACAGTATTACTGTATTGTGTGTCAAACAAATGCAGGCTTGATGATCATGAGACTACTTTCAAAAGCATAAAAAAATAATGTGTACAGTCTTTTGAACGGTACTCTATATAATTTAAAATATAATAGGCCTATACAAAATGTAGTCACATACTAAAAGGTGATATTATGCAATAATAATACTAAAATGCTATGATCGTTGCTATGATCCTATTATCAGCATGCGCACAGATGTTTTATTCTTTGTTTCTCAAATCTGTGAGATAATAGTTACCAGATACTGGCCCACATTGGACATATTCTGCATGAATATGGCAAAGGTGAGCTCACTGACTGGAACCAGGAAAGTGTCGTCCCCCCCCCCCCCCCCCCTTTAGTTTTTTTCTCTCCGGTGCATAGAAAACCAAATGTCCTGGGAATGCCAGGTATGTGATGTTCATTTCATTTCCAGGTATAACTGCATGCTCAAAATGTGCTTTGCAACTGAAAAAAGCACTAATGTCAGGGCATGTCGCACCCCAAAATCCCCTCAGACCCCTGAGGGTTAATCTCAAAATGTCTCGAGGTGGTAGTACCATCCCACCCCCTAAAGCCAGCCCTAGTATCCATTTTTTGACCCATCTTATCCTTCCGCCAGAACCAAACACTTCCCTGTTCTGCCTCTTTTGCCAAGTCTTTGAGGACATTTTTCTGTTTTGAACCAGTCATTGGGTGGAAGCTCCAATGAAGTCCTTGCACCCAGCCCTTTTTTCCTTCTAGACAGCTTCCATTCCTTCTCGTCATGGCATAGTCAGCTCTGCAAAGAAGGCCAGCCTAGCAGAAGTGGACCAGAGCATGATGTCTGGCCATAGGAAGGTTGTGGTAAACAAACTTCTCTTGAGGGAACTTCAAATTAACACTCATGTTACAATTAGCTTCGGATTAGAGGGACCATGGCTGTGCTGCTGCTGTGGGTCCTTCCCTCCTTGCCTGACAAACTGGATCAGCCACCGTGGTGCTACCAGAGCTCCCTGTTTGCCTCCAGCCTGCATACTTCCAGGATTTTGACAAGGACTTGGTTCTGGCTGCATCTGTAATGGCCCTGTATCAGTGTGCCACAGACTTGGATTCAAAGTTGACAGGACTTCTCAGAACTGTACCACAGGTGTAGGTTCCAAGGACTAGGAAGGGGTATTGGACATTTACGTGGATGGTGAAGCCCAACCTTGCTTGGGGTATTCTAAAAATATTCACCCATGTTATGGTCCTGTCTACATCTGCCTCTCAGGTTTTCCAATTGCCCTGACATTGCTGGCTCACTGCTTTGATCTTGTAAGTCCCCCTCTATCTTAATAACCTCTGAGATCACCACACTTCTCTTCTTTTTGTGGCTTTGGATCACAACTTGGGAGCAATCTCCATCCAAGGCCAGCCCTGTCTGTCTGCAGCTCCCAATGATGTTTTGTTTCAGCCAGTTGATGGCCTAATCTACTACATTGGCTGTGTTTTACAAATATGTGAGTTTTTTTTTTCCTGATAACATTGTGTCATGACAGTTATTTTTGCTTTAAATAGGGTTTTTAGTGTTTAAAAAATACACTCACCCAAAGTATTATTAGGAGAATGGGCCGACTGATTCAAGCTGATAGAAGAGCAACTTTGACTGAAATAACCACTCGTTACAACCGAGGTATGCAGCAAAACATTTGTGAAGCCACAACACGCACAACTTTGAGGCGGATGGGCTACAACAGCAGAAGACCCCACCGTGTACCACTCATCTCCACTACAAATAGGAAAAAGAGGCTACAATTTGCACAAGCTCACCAAAACTGGACAGTTGAAGACTGGAAAAATGTTGCCTGGTCTGATGAATCTCGATTTCTGTTGAGAAATTCAGATGGTAGAGTCAGAATTTGGCGTAAACAGAATGAGAACATGGACCCATAATGCCTTGTTACCACTGTGCAGGCTGGTGTTGGTGGTGTAATGGTGTGGGGGGATGTTTTCTTGGCACACTTTAGGCCCCTTGGTGCCAATTGGGCATCGTTTAAATGCCACGGCCTACCTGAGCATTGTTTCTGACCATGTCCATCCCTTTATGACCACCATGTACCCATTCTCTGATGGCTACTTCCAGCAGGATAATGCACCATGTCACAAAGCTCGAATCATTTCAAATTGGTTTCTTGAACATGACAATGAGTTCACTGAACTAAAATGGCCCCACAGTCACCAGATCTCAACCCAGTAGAGCATCTTTGGGATATGGTGGAACGGGAGCTTCGCGCCCTGGATGTGCATCCCACAAATCTCAATCAACTGCAAGATGCTCCTATCAATATGGGCCAACATTTCTAAAGAATGTTTTCAGCACCTTGTTGAATCAATGCCACGTAGAATTAAGGAAGTTCTGAAGGCGAAAGGGGGTCAAACACAGTATTAGTATGGTGTTCCTAATAATCCTTTAGGTGAGTGTATATGGATGTTTTTTTTACATTTATTCTTAGTAAAGTTACAAAAGTCAAGTGCAGTGAGATATTTTCTCTATTTTTTGTTGTTTGATTAGCATTAATAATGACAGCATGTTAATTTGGATGCTTTTTCTTTAAGACTGACTGCATGGATCCATCATAATTCTTCTTAATCTAAGTTCTTTCTTAACTGTTTTACTGACTAAATATATAATTGACTGTTTACTTGCAAATGCATGCTACTTTGTCACATACGTTTTAGATATATGTATTTAACTGTTGAATCCAATTAGGCAAACAGCACTCAGTTCATTTCTCAGAGAGACACGTTTCATTTCTGTGAATTTGTTTGTGGAACGCAAAAAATGAACTGAAACTTATACAGCATATACAGTGCTGTGAAAAAAGAGGTTGGCACCTTCCTGATTTCTTATTTTTTTGCATGTTGGTAACACTAAGTGTAAGTGTAAAATTACAAAATGTAATTTTGAAATGAAGGTTGTTTATTAAGGAAAAAACTAAATCCAAACCTACATGGCCCTGTGTGAAAAAGTGATTGCCCCCTAAAACTAATAACTGTTTGTGCCACCCTTAGCAGCAACAACTGTGATCAAGAGTTTGGGATAACTTGCAGTGAGTCTTTTAAAGCGCTGTGGAGGAATTTTGTTTGAATTTGTTTCATATTCCTTTAATGATAACAACCTTCATTTAAAAACTGCATTTTGTGTTTTTCTTTTATCTTTTTTAATTTACATTTTTTATGATCTGAAGCAAAAACTTTTAAGTGTGACAAACATACTAAAAAATAAGAAATCGGGAAGGGGGCAAATACTTTTTCACACCACTGTAGACTACTATTCGTTGCACAGTTTTTTTTTTGTTTTTTTTTTTTTATCTGTTAATCATATAAGTCAAATGTATTTCACGTCTAGGCCTATATATAATTTTATTTAGTTTTTCCTCAGCTTACAGCAGTGCTACAGATCCGGTGATGTGACAATTTTCAACAATTCACATGTTCCATTGTTTATGCCACTATTTGCGCATTCAAAACTAAACCCCTGGAGAACTAATTTTGGTATTTTTAATGGGTCATAGACATTGTCCATTCTAATTCAATTTATTTCTACTTAAACATAACCATGTTGGCTAACGATTAATGTTCGGTTAACAAGCATTGGTTGTTGGTCAGGAAAAACCCCTAAATGAACATCCCTACATGTATAACTATACTATACCTCGAGTGCGAACAGGGTTTAATTCGTATTTTGAGGTTCTTGAATGTCATCTGGAAGGATAATGGTTACGCTTTGCACATGACATGCACACACACCTGCTTGCATTTTGCACACAGGTGACAGATGTTGTGGCTGAATGTTCCTAATGAAAAACTCTCTTCTCACTGCTCCTTATTGCTCCCTCTCCTCCTTTCCTTCCTCTCTTCACTTCTCTCTCTGGATCTGTCGTTCCTTTTACACCACGACTCTGGCACAGCAATCTTCCAAATGGATTCTATTTTCTGCCTAATTTGGCAAATGTTTTGTCTCAGTAGAACTGGAGTATAGAGTGAACTTGGGGTTGAGTTTCAAATTGTAGGGCTTTATACCATGATGTGAGTGTGCTTTCCAGAATTAGTGCTCAAAACTGTGTCAGAGGATAATTGTAATATTGTACATTTTTTCCATCACATTTATTGTGTTTAATAGCATTATTTGATGAATTTTTTTTTTCTTTAAATACAAAAAAATACTTTCAGTTATTCATGGTTTGAGTTAACATAATTATAGCTTGATTAAAAATTATTCGCATTAAACACGTCATATTCATCCTCAAAACATTATTAGGGACACAGTGGTGGTGTAAATGATGCTTTAAAATCATGATTTGAAAAATTTATATAAATGATAATTTATCGGCTAATTTAAATTATTAATATAAATTAGAATTATTCACACAAACAAATATCAATTTGGTTAATTTATTTCACTCTTTGTACAGATTATTATTTGAAATTGAAGTGTATTTATTTTGAGGGATATTGCAGATACATTTAAACTTTAAATGAAAATTCAATATAAAAATATTATTACTTTACAAAAGATAATCTGTACAGAGAGAGAAATTAGTAAACAACATAAGTCTTTATTGTGTGAAAAATGATTGTGTTTTGTCTTTTGGGACTATGTTTGTTGACAGTAAAAAGTAACTAAATAAGTGCATGTATTTGGTCTAAAATATATTGTGTTCACTTTTTGTGGCAACTTTAGTTTAATATGTACATGTAGCAGTGTAATTGTACAAGTATGTAATGAGTTACAACAGGGTTTGGCTTGGTGTTAGTTGCTTGTAATTATGCATAATTTACTGTTATATATTTACATTTAGGCTTTTATCCAAAGCAACTTACATTGCATTCAAGATACACATTGACATTATAATCAGTTATTGCTTTCCCTGGGGGAAAGAAGTGCTATATCATTTTTCACAATAGATATTGTTTTAAAGCAGCTTTACAGAAAATGCATATGTCAAAGTAATGTCTGTATGTCAAAAATGTACAGTTCTATGATAACACAAATCATCCAGTTAGTTAACATCTTATTTTAACTGAAACAGAAACAATGAGCTTATTAACGCAATAATTAAGTTTTGATCATAATGACTACAATGCAGTATATAGAAAATTTGTGTATGTTGATTCAGAACTGGTGTCATCTTAAGTCCTGGCAGGGGTGGGAGTCATCTTTTCATTGGTGTTGGGTCCTCTGAAATCTTTGTTTTATGATCTTAAAGAGCATAATGGATTGTAAGGAGAAAGAAGATTATTTAAATACACAGGAGCCAAACCCTTTAGGACCTTATCGGTCAGTAGCATCACAGATCCCTCTAGATCCCACTATAACAATAATCTGTTGCTTTAGGCCACGTCCACACGATGCCGGCGCATTCCTTATCCAATCTTTTTTTTTCTTCGTTCAAAAAAAAATATCAGCGTCCACACGATACCACTGAAACCGACTGAATCCGGTGTAGTTTATATGCCAGACCAGTATGGGGCGCTGTAATTCTGCCACAGATAATACACTATGCACAGAGAAGAAGACTTTGAGCATGCGCATTGTTGTTGCTGTTCAGTGTTGCCAGATTGCTAGTTACCTTTTTGTCACGTCCGACCAGAAAAAAATGCATTGGGCTGGTTGATAAAATTTGGGATGGTTTTTGATGCATAAAATCGCTCAACATTTTTCATTATTTATAAGAGTACGCACTTTGGGCTGGTATTTTTTTAAATGGGAGGGTTTTAAGCTGTAGCTGCGCTGGAATCTTCAGTCCAATCTGGCAACACTGTTGCTGTTACTGTGACGCAGCCGACACGTGATGTGATGACATCATCGGTAAACAAAAAATATACGGATTGGCCGTCCACACGATACCACAAGGGTGTCGGATTCAG
Organism: Rhodeus uyekii; assembly: GCA_037043235.1. NCBI lineage: Eukaryota > Metazoa > Chordata > Actinopteri > Cypriniformes > Acheilognathidae > Rhodeus > Rhodeus uyekii. Next base: position 3,768,205 of record JAWRVZ010000054.1, on the reverse strand, counting down.
ATCTATCCACTTTAGGACCCGGTATCAAAAGAGAGCGGATTCAGTCTCCCAAACCGCCGGATCCGTGTGGACGGAACGCCAATCCGATAAGAAATGTATGCGGATGCAGTGATGCGCGTCTCCGTGTGGACGGGGCCTTAGTAGTAGTATTCCTTTCTGGCCCACCTTAAAGATAACTGATGCCTGTGGTCGATTCACAACTGCGCTAATATTAAATACAACATCATGATCATGCCCGTCTGTGATTATTGTTTTATTTATTTATTTATTTATTTATATATATATATATATATATATATATATATATATATATATAATATACACATACACATACACACACAGTGGAACCCAGTTATGTCGATGGCCTAAGGGGTTGCAAAAAAGCGTCGAGATAACGGATGATCGAGATAACCAAAAGCCAATATGGCGATTTGTTTGATGAAGCGTATGGCAGTGTAAGCGTAAGGCATATGTACACCAACTAACAGCAGAGATTGTAACGGCTGCTTTGTTTATGTTGGGAATAAACCTTTAAGACGGCGTTTGTAGTTCTTTGCGCGCTGTTCTGGTGTGAGCGCACACAGGGAGGAGAGTGTTTTTGAGTGAGGAGAGAGACGGCCGCTCTACCGCTGACTGTTATATAGCATAATCTACTGTTTCTATTTTCCTTCTTTTATTTGTGATGTTTGTCAGAGTGTTTTCTTTTTCCTGGTTTGTACTTACACTCTTTACATGTTTGAGAAGAGTGTGCTGGTACGAAACCCATCTATAAAGGCTCGTGTGACCAGTTTAATCGCCTCAAGTTTTCTTTCATTTCCATTTAACATCTGGGCAGTCGTCAACCACTCTGACAACCATTACGAGATTTACCAGTATACAATAAAAACCACCTTCGATCTATATAGCCAGTTAGAGGAGCATTATGGATGGCAAGCTAGTTGATGAAAAATTGGTGAAATTAACCCTGCGGGTGGTGTGTGCATTTCCATTTTTGCACAGAATATCTCTTTTTGACTAAATTAGAAAAATGCACTTAATTCTAAGATTGACTAACAAACAAATCTCTCCGGGGAGCCCTCAGCAGGAAGAGACCTCAGCACTCCAGCAGGCAGTGATTTGTGCACTGACAACTGTAGTTAAGCTGAATGGCTCAATAGAGAGTCTGTGGAGTTTCTATAGGTAGAGGGAGGTGACATTTATATGATGTGTGTTGGCCACAAAATGCCTTTTCCCAGTATCTCGTCTCATCTCCCTCCGTAAGGAACACTACTTCTCTCAATATGGATATAATGAGATATTGTAAATGCTTTTATGTTTGGGATAAATATTAGCATCCTCCCCCAGGTTGACATTTGCTTTTAGTATGAATCATACACTGGCTGCTCTTTTCTTTCTCCTTTCATAGTTTCTCAAAAAAAGATAAATGACTTTTCCATTATACTGTCCATAGTGGAGGTAATACAAATCTGCAAAGGGACACAGGTCTAATAAACATATCCTCCAAATTATAGTAATGCCCAAATGAATAGACCACTGACTTAATTGTGACTCTTGCAAATTGTTATAAATCATCCACACTGCTATTACGGTACTAGATTAATATAGTTATTTTTAATTTCCCCATATTTCCTATTTACTTGATTTTGCCATACTTTTTGACTGGGAGTTACTATGTGGCAAACCACATAGCAGTGTGATAACACTAGCTAGAACACTTGAGCAGTGTGTTTAAAATTGGCATGAAATGGAAGATGCAATAGTCTTTTCTTCCCTATTGTGATGTCCGATTGAAACAGTTTCTTGAACAAGAACAAATGTAAGAGCAAGCTTGATTTTGTCCATTGGAAAATATTGGATCACTGTGATCTCATGTGAGTGACGGGTTGTCCTGATCAGGCCAGTTAAAACATCATCAGAGAATAAAAGGTGTTACATAGTTATTTTGATTAAAAATTACACATTAATTTAAGAAATATTAAAGTGCACTGATAATTTAAAAGAAACACTAGAAATATTACATACAAATGTAGCAGTGTTATTGTAAAAATATGTAATGAGTTACAACAGGGTTTGGCTTGGTGTTAGTTGCTTGTAATTTCTTGTAAACACTAGAAATATTCCATAAAAAATGGACAATTGTTCATTTTGATTTCATGGTGACTTTTAACAGCTTAGAACATCTTAAGAACTATATAATAATATAGTTTTGCATCTCGCTTTTTCTTAACATCCATTGAATGAATATTAACTATTGAGAGTGAACTTCAGGTGAAATTCAATTAAAAATTTCTCCGCTTTTGCTACTTTATTTTTGAGGATGGTATTTTGCTTGATCGGGCTAATTCTAGGATTTCTTGACGTTGCCGTGAGCTTTAATTTTAATTGAGGTTGGTTTTATTTTTGTCAAGAATGAGTTTTCAGTGAGAGCTGGATTTCCTCAAACACTTTTTCATAGAATTAATTTGTGATTATTGAGGGGGAAGTGATCGCTCTTTAGAGGATGATTTGTTGCCATAAATATGTATGCTAATGAGACCGCCTCTATGGGATTATGATAGCTTTAATACACCGTCAGTTTGTCACTTTGATTTCCTTTAGTTAAGGCCATAAAACCACTCTTGTGTGTGCGTGTATGTGTTTCAATGTGTTCATCATTCTGTGTCTTAATATGATTGTGGCAGCTTCTTTGAAACATCCTCCTGATTAATATGTTTAGAGAATTTCAAGGTTTAAACGTAAATAAGATTTGCATAAAGCAGTTGCTATCAAGCTAATTTGTAAAGAGAATTAAATTAAACTTTATAAAGCAGCAACATCCTATATACATGAACGTGCCAAACCAGACTGAACTCAAACAAAGCACAAGCTATTAAAGATAATGGCTATGAGTGAAACTGTAATGGCCTGCTGCTTGTGACTAAGCCTTATTTGTTATTCCGCTCACTCTCGACTCCAGCACCCAAGACCTGCTAATGTGATTTTTACAGTCATTCCACTTTCACTATGGGCCAGAGCAGAGACCCTTTAGTTATAGTACTGGATCATGGATTGTATGGATACTTTTTCATTAACCTATTTGGCTATGTCTGGTCTTATCATGACCGAAAGTCTGCAAAAAACAAAAATGATCAAATGAACTCTTGTTTGATGTTAAAATTAAAAAGTTGACATCATATAACATCATAATTACAGTGACGCGTTAAATGGATCAAAGATTACAGCAGGTTACAGGTTATTGATAATGTAAGAAAAGGCTTTGTTTAAAATAAATGCTTTAATTCCATTAAATTCCACAAAAAAAAATTTCAACATTGAAAATAATAAGAAATGTTACTTGAGCATAAAATGTGGACACTTAACACTTATTATTCTTCAATTTTATTGATTGTCCTGCTCTTCTAGAGCTTCTGTACAGCCAAAACAAACTTTGTTGCATTATTTTACTGTTATGTCTGTAATGCTGCTTTGAAACAATCTGTATTGTAAAAAGAGCTATATAAATAAAGGATCATGTGACACTGAAAACTAGAGTTTTCTGGCTGCTGAAAGTTCAGCTTTTCAATCACAGTAATAAATTACAATTTTAAATGTATGAAAATAGTAAACTTTTATTTTAGGTATTTTAGTATTAGCATTGCTGTTTAAACTGTATATTTGATCAAATGCAACCATTAGCATAAGAGACTTTCCAAAACATTAAAAAAAAATTTGTGTCGATCCCAAACCTGAGCAGTAGTGTATGTTAGTTTTGAGTCATTTGAGTTGTTTTGACATTTAGTTTGCATGCATGATATTTTTTCAGGTGGTGACGCTGAATACCAGTAGTATCAGAACAGCCTGAGTTTGACACTTTCAGTGCGGTCTCGCAGGTGCTTATGTGCTGTCAGAGTCTAACCTCTCATGAGATACCGCTACTAAAGCCAGATGTACAGTCTCTGCTCTGCATCCCCGGTGGACTTGCTGCTGTCTGTTCAAGAGACTTAAGTGTGACGCTTCTCTGTGATCAGAGGTCTTGCTTGGGTAAATCGAGCCAGGTTCCTCTGTCCTCTGAGGCATGAAAATAGCATCACTCTACTCGTATGTCCCTCACCTTCCTTGTTGTTTTTCTGCAATGCACTTTTATACATCACTTGTGTCTGTCTGACTACAGCACCATGGGAGACCTGATTTATCACAGATGCAAATAATAATGAGAAAGAGAACTAACAAGAGCAAACTACTGCATCAGATACGCATCTCTAACCATTTTATGTTTTATCTTTTCAGGTGTACATTCGAATCCTGGACAATGAGTGGAATGTGTACCGGCGCTATGCTGAATTCAGGACGCTGCACAATTACCTGCGGCCGCAATTCCCACAAGTCGACACGTTCAATTTCCCACCTAAAAAAGCCATCGGCAATAAGGTTTGTACCACGTTTTTTTTCTTCTGTGTAATGGCGGGTTTCTCTTCTATTGCTTGACTTGCTTCGATTTACTTTTCTTTATCGTTTATCTACCATATATTTATTTAGTTGAATTGAGCTTGAATGTATGTTAAAAATAATGAAAATCGGAGTTTGAATTTAAAATGAGGAATTAGGACTAAAATAGATACAAATTAAATGGAAAGTTCTTTAAATGCTGTTCTTTGTATGCTAATACTTCCCTGCCATTGACAAATCTTTTTAATTTTTTTAATTTTTACTTGGTGGGAGGCATTACGCAGTCATCTGAAAAAATAAAGACGCTCTGGATCAAAACATCAATATAATGCAGAAACAAGCAGTATAAGCATTGCTTATGCATGTTTTAGTCTTTCACAAAAATGCATGGTTGTTGTCCACACTGGAACCAATTTTTGTTCAAAATGTTGCTTTTTTTATGAAAAAAAAGAATGCATGAAGTTAGACAAAAAAGAAATTTTGAGAAGAGGCTCTGTTCTTTTGATATATTGCATATTGCACTCACACTTATGAATTCTTTTCTTAAATTTCGAATTTTGCACAACCCCTTATTGCAAAGAAAACTGCAATTAAAGCAACATGACAAGGTGCGTTCACACAGACTTTTTAATCTCACATAAATGTATTTTCAAAGGAACCACAGTTGGGGGAAACAATGTATCACACTTGAAAGTTGATTTGTTGATTCTGTGCACAGCCGGCAGAAAACAGTGGCAACAGCAAAGTTTGTAGGCCGCCACATTTAAACTTTTTAAATGACAGTAATCCAGAAATATGAGAAGAAAAAATCTCAGCACGGCACAAAAAGATAAAATAAATGGAATGCTATAGAAAAGAGAGCTAGATCCAAAATAAAACCCTTTCTATCGGCGCCACTGTCCCCACCTGCTACTAATCAGTGTCCTGACATCACTTCTAGTGGCCAGGGCCTCGTTTTGATGAGTTTTTCACAAAGGTAGTTGAACAATAAAAAGGGTTATGTGATGTTTTGAAAACTGTAGAGGATTTTTAGAAGTTGCAGTGCTGTAGTCTGTTTTCGGCCACTTTCTCTACATTACACCGTGCTGATGTATAGAGTTTTGGTGGCCATTTTTTGTACCACAACGTGAGTTCTATCACAAGTAATGTTGTAGCTTTGGACACTTTTTTTTTTCTCTAGCCTTTCATCTACAAGGCTGCTGTGCTGTGTGTATTAGGGCGAGATTGCAGTGTCATGTGGTCCTGCCCTCTGCTCCAGTGTCCAATCATCATCATCAACGGGGCAGCACTGTATGCTTTAATGAGGATGGGCCACTCTGACAGCACTCAGATTCCCCACCTGTCTTTTCATTTTCCTCCTTTTTTCCCCGTGTGTTCATCCAGGGGCAGGTAATTGGCTTGTGGCACAGCTTCCTCTCGCTGCCTGTGATTTTTGAGAGTGTGCCAAGCAGAGCCACTGGCCCCCACGTGGCCCTTCAAAGGTAGACTTTTTAGAGCGTGAAAGACGGACCTGATTTACTGGGACCCAGACCGGCACTGTCAGCCTGTGTCCCACCTCAAGGACGGCCAATCAAAAGAGTCAATCAACCCTAGGGCTGGCATAGAGACAGCATGCTTTGTAGCAGCTCTGAGCACATTAGTTTTGCACTACCAGCAGTCGGTTGTTGGTCTGGACTTCAAAAACGAGTTATTTTAACCCTCCACCATATTTTGCCGTCTTGCCCTTAACATATCACCAAGGAGTGGAAAACAGCTGAGCAATTGTCAATTAGGAAACATGTCTGCGTCTGTCCTCGAGTAACTCGCTTTGCTCGGTGATAAGAAGTTCCTAACCTCTTAGGGAAGTGCGTGATCCAGATTCGAGTTTCATTTTGGTTGTTTGCAAAAGCTACACACATTCACAGGGCAGAAGGAGCCTTTTTTCAGAGCCGAGAGCTGCTAGCTGCCTTCCATGGAAGTTTTTGCTGAAACTTTGACATGCAAATTCAACTGGAGTGTGGAAACCCTCAGGGTTCAGTTAGAACAAGAAAGCAGGAAGAAAAGGATGCGTCGAGTGCAGTCTTTTTAAGTTGAAATGGCTGCAACTATGGAGGGTTTTGATGGCGACAGGGCTTTTGTTGGTAATCATTGGCCCGTTGAGATTAGCTGTCATGTACTTGTTAATTCCATTATTATTTTGCAGGGGCTCGGTAGCGGTTTGTTAAAAAGGGACTCCGTTCTCTTTCTTTGCTATATGCACCATTGCACACGTATGCGTGTATGATATCTGATCTTCCACAGTTTTGAGCCAAGACTGTGATTGTACTCAAACAGGGACTGTCGAATCATTCTTTCTGGATCCACTTGTGTGAGATAATAAAAGGTTAGTGAAATGCGTCAAATTTATTAAGTGGCTTCTTCATGTGACACTATACTCTAGGGCAGGGGTGGGTAAACTACGGCCCGCGGGCCATATCCGGCCCGTTGGGCTTTTTAATCCAGCCCGCCGAACTTGCCGAACCTGTATTAAACCTCCTTCATTTTACATTTCCCTGTAATGTCACTCTGTCGCGGCTGCAAGTGTCAATGGCGCTGAAGCTGTGGTGGAGAGTAGGCGTGTGTCGTAAACCACTCTACACCCCCCTTTATAGCGTTAATTCCGTGCTAAAAAGGAACGAGCGCTAAACTGATTTTTGCGCACGTGTAAATTACATCCACAACCGGAAAACAGAGCTACACGTAAATACGGGTACCCGCAAACTCATTTTAATCACTCGCGAACATTGTTTTTGCTCGCGCGAGCACTTTTATTTTTGTCAGTCGTGGGGCGGGGCTTGCTCTTGTAATAGTAACATCAAACGTCATTGGTTAGTTCCCTTTTTTTCCAGAGGTCAGTTGGGATTGGACGCCTGTGATTGTCAATCTAGAGCTGAGGCAAATATACGATTCAGTCACATTGCATATTATGGTTTTTCTGTAGATTAAATTGTATTAATATTGTTGTAATTTCACGTGTCCCAATCGAGTGATTTAAGACCAAACTATACTTTATACAGGTTTTCTAGGATTTCTTATAAGTAAATGCACAGGTACGACCTTCACCCCGGCCCCTCTGTCAAATTTATGTATGTCATGTTTAAGAAACCAATGTGGCCCGCAAGACAAATAGTTTGCCCACCCCTGCTCTAGGGGGACGGATATTTAGATTGTTTCAAAGTATGCTTATTTTTATTGTAATATATTTTGTGTGCTTGTGCTAAGGATAGGTAGTTTGAGTTTTTTTCACTTCACTTTATCAGACAGGTCCTATTTAAGTGATTTCTTGATTAAGAACAGGTACGGCAGTAATCAGGCCTGGGTGTGGCTAAAGAAATTGAACTCAGGCTCACGTTATGTTTTAAGAGGTGGGGCAAACACTTTTTCACACAGGGATATGTAGGCTTGGATTTTGTTTCCCTTAATTACAACCTTCATTTAAAAACTGCATTTTCTGTTTACTTGAGTTACCTTTGACTAATATTAGAATTTGTTTGATGATCTGAAACATTTAAGTGACAAATATATATATAAATCAAAGCATTTAAAGTAATTTCTTGACAATTAGAAGTGTTAAATAGCCTACTGAATCATTCTAAGACTTAATACTGACAACAATGTAACCACTTGGGAGAGAACTGTCAAAAGACGTATTTCTTAGCACAAAAGAGGACAGTGGTACAAGAGGATTATCAAATCATTGTTTTAGATGTGAAAACAGCAAAAGTAACACAGAAATGAAAACAAAACAAAAACAATGGACTTGTGACAAGGCCTCTGAAATGAGCAGGCCTTCATTTTAAGCTTTTATGCAGTAATGAGTGATTTATTTTATTTTTATTTTTATTTTTTTGTGTCTCAGACCCAGCAAAAGCTATGAAAAGAGTTTATTTCACAGCTTAAAACTCCACATGCAGAAGTGATTGTTGTTGCATGGTTGTTGTCCACATTGGAACCAAAGCACAATAAAGTAAATTAGCCTTTTCCAAGGCACTTCTAGGAATCCATACTCTAGTCTCATGAGACCAAGTCAATCATTGTTATGGTGTTGCTATAGGAGAAGTACAGTGAGAAGTCCATGGTTCCCACTGTGAAGTTCAGTAGTTATAATGCTCTTAAATGGGGATGTATTACTGCTGAAGATGTGATAGAGCTGTGCTTTATCGATGCTTTATTTTCTTGATTTCGCACACCGTTATGTGATAACAAACTTGAAAAAGAAGATGCTATCCTCTCATCATTTCCTGTGTTGTTGGGCATTTTTGATGACAATGACTTCTCTCATGGTGAAAAATCTTCTGTGGACATGGTGGATTCTGTAGCGATTAGTTGAACAATTATCAACTCTTATTATTATTATTATTCCATATGAGCCATCTATGATAGCCCAATCAACAGAAGCTGGGAAAATTTTGAAATTTGGCACACTTAGTGATGTAGTGATGGACATGACTAGTGATTAAGCAATTAAGGAGTCTCAAACTGCTACAACGTTTGAACCCTTTAATCTATTACCATCCCTTTAATCACCTGACCCGGAGATTGCTGGTTTGAGTGCCTTGTGAGGTGACATTTTAAAATTATGTGTAATGTTGTGTCATTTGAATTCCATTACTATCTGGGTAAACATTATACAAATCTTTCTTCCTCTTGAATTAGAAACGTTTGTGTACATTTTGTGGTTGTTCTCATCTGAACCTCTGCTCATTTGAACTACAATTCTGATGTTTTTTCTCTAATGGGTCTGCATTGCACCTCTGGCCCTTCTCATTCATGGCCCTGTATCGCTGCTTGCAGCTAGATTTTTAAATATTTTAAATTGTATAACATTTCAAAATATAACAGTTTTTACTTTATTATATATAATTTTTAAATAAAATAAGCATGGCGAGCATGAGAGACCTCTTTCAAAAAATTTTAAAATTGTACCCCAACTTTGAGTATTAATGTAATTTAATAATAAGAGCATGTGTTGCATATGGTGTTGGATGTGATTAATTACCAATTTCATTACTTTACCCTTGAAAAAGTTAAGGGATTAATTTTAATTTTTCTTTACTTACTGTTACTTCTGATGTAATTGCATTAAATACTGTATAGACTATAGAACCATTCTATATAAAACAATAGTGGATTTAAAATCAAAAGTCAATATCTGATGTGTATTTGTAATGTAAACTTTTCCCTTTACATACTTTGATCAGTTCAAGAATAATTAATGCAGTTGTTTAGTTGAAAGAATTAAAATTGCAGTTTCATGTCTAGCTTTATATTGTTCAATTGGTTGAAATTGATGTGGGATTTAGAACGTAATTAGTCATAAGTGATCATCACTCTTTAGAGAGAGTAATTAGTACAGTAATCTAATTACACTGTTGAAGTGGTAATTAGTACAGTGGAATACGGTTATGTCAACAGTTTGGTGGTTCCACTTAAAAAAGTCAACATAATAGGGTTGGCGAGTTAACCTTGAGTCGAGATAAGTGAACTCCGCTGTAGTTAGTAAATAATTACTTTTTTAGAGTAACTTACCCAACATCATATAACTGCTTTCTCTCTTTCTCATTAAACTGTTACTTAATGTCTCTTGATGGTCAATAATATTTGAGCTGAACTTTAACTTTAAACTGTGGAACATAGTTGTGTTCTCTTTAGGCCTGAATCTCTACCACTAGTTACACTAATAAGAATAATGATGAGAGAATGCAAATTGTGTGCGCCTGATTATTTGTACTTTCTGGATAAAATGAGTCTCTCATTGCTAGTCTCATCATTCATCTTGAGACGGCAGCTTGTGTAATTAAACCCATCCAAACCTTTTATGTGTCTCACTGACACCAGTGCAACATTAGGCCTACTCCTTCCGTCTCCTCTGATATTCGCTGTAAAGATTTATTACTTTTTTTCTATCTGTTACTTTATTTTCCACCTTTAAGTGAATCAAATAGATTTGAGGCTTTGGTGTAACTGTGTTTCATTCCTTCCATGATTATCATGAAGCTCTCTGTGTTTTGGGATGGATTGTGAATTTGGTGAATTGTTGTGTCCATGACTTCATCTGCTTGGACTATGTCAGGCCCCTTGCTGCTCAGCCATAGTGACAGCTCCTAAACAGCTGATTTGTCAGAGGCTCGCCGGGCAAACATGTTAAACACTCCCCAGTCTACCCGTCAATTGTGTCCTGACTACCAAGCAGAGACACGCTGAACCCAGCCAACCAGAGGAAGAATGATGGCATCAAAGAGAGGCAACTGTCAGCATTCTAGTCAAACTGTCACCTCATAAGCTCCTCGGCTGTGTTTAGATTATTTTTATAGCTGAGGTTTTTTATCAGGATCACTTTTACAGACTTCGTTTGAGGCTGCATTTTCTTGTTCATGCTTCAGGACTTTAAGGATGAGTTTAATCTTAAGGGAGTTGTCTTGGACAGTAATTGAGAGATCATGGAAAGTAGCCCGTGTTAACCTTTAAAAATATCTTGGCATGAATGGTTGTATTCCCTTTGAGACAGGTAGAGTGTTTTAGATTTAGTTCAAACTCTCAGGCCTCAGTGGTTCATGGCTAGAATAACAGAGGTTGTGCTCTGTTGCAAATTTAAATAGAATGTCATTGTAACAAAGAATGAAGTTTGGGGAAGAAGAAGCCGCAGACGTATCAACTAAATAAAACATCAACAAAATAAAAGTAATGGGTTCTGCCCCTAATGGATGACTACCGCCCACACATACAAACACATCCAACATGTCCAGGCCTGGTCCTCTCTCGTCCTTCTCACTTCCCCCATCCTGGCAAATCTTGGTAGCCACAGCACCTGGAGGTAAGGTCAGACGAGGCGAGGGAAGAGGAGACAGAAGCATTAGGTGCAACAGAGACAAGAAAGGGGAGAGAGGAATAAAATGATTGCACTCTGAGAGTCAGCCGAGAGGCTCTTCCTCGTGGTGTCATGCGATGGCACTGAACGGCAGCAAGTACCACCACCTTTACCTCCTGGCAGCAAGTACCACCACCTCAGTACTGCGATCCTTCGCAGCAGCAAGGGCTTTCCGATAGCGTGTCCGATACCTTCCTCCCGGTTTGAAGCTCGGCGAAGGAGGCGGGAACGACGAACATTTAAATAACTTTAATTATAAAATAAATAAACACAAAATAAAGTTAATGGCGGCAGGAGGACAACACACAAGCAAAACACAACATAAATCCAGGCCTGGTTCTCTCTCGTCCTTCATTGTCGTCACTCCTCCTTTTATGCTTCTGCTCCTCTGTGAGATAAGAGGCTGGTGGTGGACTCATTATCAATCATGCCACAGGGCTCGCTCCATTCTCACTGCTCTTGGCCTCGCCCTGCTTGCCACAGTCATGAAATGGCTTAAATTTACATCACCTAGCAACAATCTACGAATCCCATCATAAATTGCTTGAACTAAATTATTTATTATGCATTCACAAGCCACTATAATTTATAGCAGCCGATTCGAAAAATAAATAACTATTTCCTTACCTTATACAAAAGTACATTCCAATTTCTTGAGCTTGTTGGGCTTGTCACAATATTCCGCTATAATCAGTGAATCTGGCTGCACAATGTATCTCTTATCAAGCATAAATAAAGTTACACTTATATGTTAACTTATAATAAGAGTTAACAGACAAAGTTGTAAGAGTGTTTGGGTTCTTTTGGACAAACTCTATGCGATGAGTGGATTCGAACACGTCTGATTAGCCTTTGTGTTCAAGAACTCAACAGATATGCTGTCGTCTATGTTGCTCAAAATAAAAAGTTTTGTAAAAAGAAAGCTTTGAGTGCAAACACCAAATCTATTTCACCAATATGCTGTTATTACAGAGAAAACTCATCCTAGAACACCGTCTTAGAACATTCAATGCTAATGAATGGCAAGTTTCTGGAAAATTTTCCAAATCAAATATTCCTTTCTTTCTAAAATGTTACTATTATAACAGTTATAATTGTTGTTTATTCTTTTTTTTCTAAAATCTTTTAATAAAGTACATTTCGTATTACAAATTTATTTGTATAAATAAAATAATTGTATTTATTATTTTAATAATTTTTTTTTTTTTACCCTGTTAAACTTGTATCTATCTGTGTATTTGTGTTTGTTTACAGTTTGCTCTTTTCCACTCATTTGAGTGTTCTCCAAAGTGACTGTCGTTTTGTGTGTGTGTGTGTGTATGAGTGTGTGTGCTTGTGAAGTAGCTTTATCATCTACTCATAGGTAGAGAGGCTGATGGGGGGATTTGTTGAGTCTATCTGAGGCCTATTGCAGTCTGGGGATTGCCTGTTTAGAGGGTGTCAGTACAGCGATAAAGTGCACATTTTCCCTAGACACCGGGCTCACTGTCCCTGCTCTCAGCTGATAGCGTAGCAGCAAAATAGGACAATGCCAGTGTGTAATACCTGCTCACTGTGCCCACATATGCGCACAGTTAAGTGTATCAATGTGTACTTTTGCCTGGGTGTTTCGTAGTAGAGGTTGTTGATGTTTTATATCATAATACACTTTTTTGTCACACGTTTGACCCTGCTCTGTTCTGTGTATGAAGGACACAGTGCTAGAGACTGTTTAATTGAATCATTTATTTATTCTGCCTTTGTGAGTCATTGCCAATTAAAAACTACTTGCCAAAAAGGGGTGGATGTGATTTCTAGTTAAGTTAATGTTTTAATCTAAAGTTACAGTTATGACAGTACACTTGCCACAGGGACAATATTAAGTATATAAGTGCTGTTCACAAGGGCATGATTTTCATTGATCGCTGCTTACATGATTCAATCCAATGATCTATAACTATTCTAGCTAGATCTATTACTACTAAACCACACCACTCCCAACTTAGAAGCAAAGGGATTAAAATGTATAGAGTCAGAAGCGGTCATAAAAATGTTCTTATGAAAAAATGAGTACAAGAAAAGCATGAGACACCTTTTTTGTTCTAATGGACTTAATAGAAGAAATTAATACTTTTATTCTTTAAGGATCCATTACATTGATCAAAAGCGACAATTAAGACATTTATAATATTAAAAAAGATATCTTTCTCAAATAAATGCTGTCTTTTGGAACTTTTTATTCATAAAAGAATTATGGTTTGCACCACAACTGTTGATAACTATTTCTTGAGCACAAAAGCTGAAGGATCATGTGACACTGAAGACTGGAATAATGGCTGCTGACAGTTCAGCTTCGTCATCACAGGAATAAATACATTTATGTACAAAATATATGAAAATACAATATTGCTGTATCTTTTATCAAATAAGCACAGACGTGGCAAAAGAGGTATCTAAACAGTGTTATAATTAATAAGGTTAAAGGCATACGTTTTTCAATTTGTGCTTCGTCCTTTTGTCTCTTATTATTGTGAAAATGAATGCAAATGAGTGGTTTGATTAAATTACTCAAATGTAGAGTAATAAAAGGCGAGAGAGACATAAAAGAGAATAATAGTGTGAAAAGAGCACATCTTAGTTCATTTAAAATACATTATTTCCATGTAGAAAATGTCCATGCAGAAATATTAATTAGCTGTACACTGCTGAACATGTAAACCTATTTTCAGAATAAAGGTTTAATGAGAATATGGACTTTAATTTGAAAATGTGTATGCAAATGAATGAATTTAAATTGATAATGAATAATCATAGATTAGAATAATGTGTTCTATAAGGGAAGAGCTGGGAACTTTAGCTGCACTCTTTCTTAGAAGACCTTGCTAACGTCACATTATGAACAAATAAACTTTATCTAGATTATCTGTGCGCTCACATTTTGCTCATATTGTTCATCACATCTCTTGTCTCCAGGGGGAACAATCGCAGACCTCTGACTGTCCCTATGACCCACATTTACCATGATTAAAATGAGCAAATGTGCATGTTTTTTTCACGCTTTGGTGCATACAGTGTGATCTTCACTGCAGCTGGGATGCACAGATGTACTGAGAGATGATACTGTACTATATGTCCACAGGCCAGAATGAGAGCAAAGATTCAGAGGTACTTTGAAGGAATGCTTAGATGTTCCACAGCCCATCTCCAAATATACATTATTTCCTGTTAAACCAGTGTTTCAATTGATTTGGATGGCCAAATTATGCAATTAAGATTCAGTATTCGAGCATCCACTATAGTAGGTATAAATGAGTCCTGGTTAAGTTGTGTTGGCAGTGACGTCGCATGTACAATAGATTTTTGTTATTTTCATCCTGGATCCATAATAATAACTATATTATTACTATTGTTTTACATATTTATACTGTGTATACATTTGGAATAAAATGAGTGTCAGTAAGTGGATTGAATTTTTATTTTTGTGTGAACTGTTCCTTTAATCATTTGAATCATTTGTTTCTAGCACAAGACTTGAGTGTAGGTTGAGACTTCCTCTTCTGACCCACCTTCTGCTGTGTGCTGAATTATTCACAGGTCCTCGTACATTTACTGACCCATTTGTTCTCATCATTGGCCGTTCCCAACACCTGGTTTGAGACATTAGTATCCACGTTTCCTGAGTGCAAGAGACTGGAAAGTTCTTTATGGTTCATAACACATGGTCATTATGGTACCGCCTACCTGCATCATATATTATTGATTTCCCACCATTTGGCTTAAACAAAAGGTTGAGGGAAGCACAGAATATAGAAGGCAGTCTGTTGTCTCTTCGGGCTTCTTGGGCACAGCTTTAATTGAACTCCACATTATCTTTGCATTAAAGATGACAGCCCCAGGAGGATCTGCCCTGTTCTCATTAATGCAGTGTTTGCCATTTCTGCTTTCACTAGTCAAAGTGAATAAATTATGACTCCTGCATTTTGTATGCATATGCAACATGCCTGATGCGTTAACCGGTTTTATTTTTCTTGTGCCAAAAAGCACAAGAAATATGATTTGTGATCTCTCATGACTTTCTTGCTTCTTATTAGGGTTATTATAGTACTAAACCAAAATAGCTAGTTGTTTTAGTTTAACAAAGTAACATTTCTGATTTTATATTTCATGTATATTTTAATTTCGTGTTCAACTTGATATACTAAAGTAACTAAAACTGAAATAAAAATAGACTTTTTTTAACTAATAAAAATTACAACAACAAAAAATAAATTACTACAATTTTACATTTAAGATGTGGAAAATACAAAAATGTATATAAAAAAACAATAATAGTACAGTAGTACTTCAAGATACGAAAGGGTTAACTTACGAAAAATCCAAGTTACGAAAGCAGACGAAAAATTCTACTGCTCTACATACGAAAAGTTTTCAAGATACGAAAGGTTTCTGAAAGTCCGAGATTCGCCCCATAACAATTTTGAAACTCGCGCCGCACGCCGCCATCTTAGTTATAGTAGACTCGCCACCATCCTCCTGCTCTCCCATTGGTTCCTGATGCTAGCCAAGCCATGAGATCCTTCTCTCTAATTGGACAGCATCCCTCCCATCATGCATCTTCTATACGTACGTGCTGGCGTGCTTTAGCTCAGCCACTCCGCACCCGAAACTTTTAAAAAAATGTATGTGTTTTCGTAAAGTTAAGTGAACGTACGTACGTACGTTATCTCACTTTTGGAGATAGCCTCACTCGAAAGGTAAGCTTCGACATTTTACGTTATTTCATTGTTTATAGGTCAATTTAGCTTTATTATGAAATTTAATGGGGTGTTTTTGGAGGGCTTGGAATGGATTAGCCATTTTACATGTAAAATGTGTTCCAAGATACGAAAAACTCATTATATGAAGGCCGCCTCGGAACGGATTAATTTAGTATCTCGAGGTACCACTGTATCTCAATGATACTAAAGTAACTAAATGAAAAGTTTCTTATAAAAATGTCAGTGGGCCAGATTTACTATACTGGGCAAATTAGCGTGAGAGCGCAATCCCATAAAAGTGGCGCTGGGAGTGGAAAATTCTGTGGATAATCTACTCACAATGCACAAATTAAGAAACACAGACGCATCAGCTCTTTCCCATTATGACCAACGTATTCTACCAAGAGCAATGCAAATTAGCTGAACTTATCAGGTACAACACAGCTAATTAAAAATAACGTGATTTGGCAAACTATATATTTGGTTAATGTCTCCCTCTGGCATTCCAAATAACGTGTAGAAAATCTATCACACGCTCTCTTTTCTCTGAAACACCTCTAGCATCAACATGTCAAGCTCAAAATGGGTTAAGGCATGCTTTTTTGGGGTGTTAAATAATGACGCAAACCTGACTAAATTACGTTGCATGATTTATTTATATACAAAATTTTCTGAAGGGGAAACTCAACCATATCCAGATGTAATAAGGCTGGCCACAAAAATAATTCTCCATCGCTAGTTTTTAACTGTCTTTAATATATCCTGACATTAATTTTGCCAAAAGACGGTTTGCATTGTCGTTAAATCTGTCCCTGAGTTTTTTTTCCATGTTCTAATTTTTACTTTACAAATGTAGCTTTTCTCCACTTCGTAAATGTATCCATTTTTCTTTTTGCTCAGTGCTGGTTCTTTATCATGGCTCTTGCATTAACAAGGTCAAAAAATATGAATCACAAAAAATGTATCCTGAATAACTGAAACATCACTGTAAGTCATGTTGGGTACAATCCATAAATGTAAATCTTACACATTATACCTAGATACTTACTAGAGATATGCTTTAAGTGTTTATCTTGGTGGCTTCAGCTTTCCTCCAAGATTGAAAGGATTTAAGCTAGAGTAAATATATACCATCCGTTTTTATTTGTAGGATGAATGAGGTTATTTCCCCATTTGAAAAACGACATACAACCACTTTTACAGCTTCCTTCAGTGGGTGGATCAGCGTGATAAATCACCTCTTTCAGTCATAACGGTTTAATTCTCAGGGAGAGTATGATGGGTTGTATGATGGTTGAATCACCCTCACACTTTGTCATTTTGACGACGTGTCTCCTTCATTCAAATCTGCACACGTCCATACATGCTGTACTTTTTTTATTAATTTTTTATTTTACGTTTTTTTACAAAAAAACGAACACAAACACAACTTACTGTGTGACACCAGCTAGTCCAGCTGGTCAGCAGACAATAGCATGTGAAGATGGAGAAGCACCCCAGCAAGTCTTTATTGGCTGTACTGCCAATGTCTGGCAGTGATTTTCTCTGTCTCACTGCCTGTCGCTTTCAGACACAGATGATCAGCAGAACTGTGCTTTGAGGAATTTGGAGAGGAGCCTGTCGTTTATGGAAGGAAACAAAACTGGCCCGAAGACAGAAGCCTTAGAAAATAATTTGCAGAGAAACATTTTCATTCTCTTAAGAGATTGTGAAGCACTCTGTTGATATTGCCCCAAGTTGTTTGCGTGAATTGCAGGCGGATGTTTGTTTAAACAGATTGTCTGAATGTCCTACCGAAGCTGCACACATACACTGCTTAAAACATCAGTTATTAGATGCACTTGCCATAAGAGCATGTGCTTGGAATGTTTATCAAGGTGTTTGGTCCTTAAGGTTCCCTAGGTGAAAAGTTGTTTTTAGTATCTTGTTATCCTGATAGAATCCAATTAGCAGCATAATACATCCTCAAACTAGGAATGCGTTAGAAAGGATTTGGGTTTCTTTTCTCTCTCACACACACATATCGCCCACTCTCTATTAAAGGAAACTGTAACACATTTGAGCCAGTTTATCCTGTTAGGTGTAGTTGTGTGCGTTAATTAACTTATTCATCACTGTTCAAATGTTTGGGTTCAGTAAGATTTTAGTTTGAAAGGAATACTTACTTTTAAGCGAGTATGTATAAAATTTATCATAAGGGACTGTAAACGCATTTATAATGTTACAAAATATTTCTATTAAAAATAAATGGTTTTCTTTTGAACTTCATATTAATTAAAGAATATTGATAAGTTAGTATTTTAAATTGATTAAATTTGTTCAAATGGAGAAACTCACCAAATCTTACCAACCTTACGTTTTTATCGATTTTCACACATTTATATTTATATGTATACTTGTAATAAGAGACTTTTGTCAAATACAAAAAAGCATTACCAACTTTAAATGTAGTAGTTTTAAGTTATGATTTTTAATTTTTATTATTATTTTTTTTTATAGATGATCAAATTAATATTCATTAGCTTTTCTAAGTTTCTTGTAACGGCTCTACACCTGGTGTACAGATACACGGCTGTGCGTATTAGAATGATTCATTTGTGTTTACAACGTGACCATGATAAAGTATGAAAATGCATATGTATGGTACTTTATGCTTGTTTTTTAGGTCAGGTGTAAAATGCAACGGTTTTAATTAAATATAAAACGGGGTACTGTACTGTTTCCATTACCTCTAAGGCATCCTTGGCCTTATTAGGTTTGAAGACCCCAATGTACTTTGAGTATTACTTGACGTTATTGTTGTAAAGTGCACAGAGGACAAGGATTGGTTCTTGGTGTCATGGTTCTCACCTTTAAAGAGAGTTCTAAGATGACGTGGGCCGGAGCATTAAATTATCTCTGGCAGGCACAGCCCTCATGGGTAAGCTAATCTGACAGCAGTGATCTCCTCCACATATCCCATATCATAATCAACTTTTATGCCTCTTCATGCCTGTTGGAGATGGATCACTATTAGAACTTCATGCCCTGATGACATACTAATGATAAAATGAAGGGTGACAGTGCTTTAGATGGCACACAAACAGACACTTTCTAACACTCTTTATTATTGCTGGGGGACTGAGCCATTGCCCTCTGATGGAGTGGGTGATGCCAGTGCACTTAGAGTAGTCAACTTCCTCTCTGCACATGAGACATGACTGTCACGCAAACAGATGCAAGAACTGGAGCATCAGGGCCAATTAATCAGCCATCAAGGGGACATTAATAACATTTCAATCTCTCTCCCGCTGTCCCTTGTTCTATCTCATTTGCTTTTGATGTCACCCCCGCCAGAGCGCTAACTTTGATCTGGTTATCCATCAGCTTGATATGCTGGGTACAGTCGTGATGCTGATGTTTTGATGGTGTAAATTCAGTACAGGTTCTGATGAAACAGACTTTTAAAGGGATATTGTCATGTTCTCATGTTTGTATGAAACACAATATGAGAGATTTAACAGTGTTTGTTTTTATTTGATTAAAATAAACGAGTCAGTCGCACATTTTCTGTAATTAATTGCACATAACGTGAAAGTTTTTAATATATTTTTATACCGTAATATATTCAATAATAATAATTCAAGTTGAATAATGTAGAATCAACTTAAAGACTGTCATTTTTTAATATTTGTTCAATGGCAAGCACTATGGATGTTGTTCAACATTACAGCATTACAGTTTAATTGAAAGCTATTGTTTTTAATAGGCGAACTCAAAACGATCTTCACATAAACCATTTGTAATAAATGTCTCATTTAGCTGTGCGTCAACACTGAGGTTTTTATCTTTTGACCCTGTTGTGCTGGTTCAGATTTTTTACCTGCCCTGCTAAAATGCACAAAAAAGATTTTACATTTTGAGGTTGGTCTAACAGTTAAATATACAGAAACTGAATAATTTCTGTATCTGTGCATTTAATAAACACTGCATTTGCTGTTATGTTTTCTTTATAGCTATCAAATGTACAAATAAACAAAAATTAATCGTCTACTGAGACTTGTATGTCATGCATTTAAACATATATGTAATTACACTTTTGTAATGATCCAATAACACACTACAGTTAAAATTCTAATCAAGTCATTTACATAGTGTGCATTTGTTTGAATTTGCAGGATGCCAAGTTTGTAGAGGAGAGGAGGAAACAGCTGCAGTCTTATCTGCGTATGGTGATGAATAAACTGATCCAGACACTGCCTGAATTCACTGCCCAGCCCACTAAAGAGACCTTAGTGCATTTACTGCCTTTCTGCCAGTGAGTACACACACACACACTAACACAATAATGTAACCATCAGCTGTATGTAATTCAGCTCCTTGAACTCTATTTGACACTGTATTTCACCTTGATGGTACTTTGTTATATACATGGCATTTTGAGTTGTCACTCAAATAAGCCAAGGCAATCAAACTTTAAAGTTCCACAAATGCATGCTGAATAAAGAAATAACACTGATAATGTTACATTCATACATGCCGTCTGTTGTGCTGCATCCGCTTCACTAAAGGAATTAACCAAAGCGGGTCATAAAAAGTTTTCAGTGTATGCAATTTGCATGCTGAGTTTACAATCTTGTGGATTGCTTCTCAATATTAGATTGTGAAAGATGCAATATGGTATACTTTAGTAAAGTGGTTCTTAATCTTTCTGTCTCCATCGTCCACAACAATATTCGAGAGTCAGACACAGACACTGAAACTCCTTGTTTCTGTCATTTAAATTTAAGGATTTCAGAAATGTTAAGGTTTGAATGTTGAATGAATGTTGGTGAATATTAAAGGTTCCCACTCTTTTTAACTAGTGAATTTACATTACTTACTGTAAAAGGGTTAAGGATAAGGGTTTTTAAATATATATTTTATGCTCACAGTGTCTCCTCAGTAAAATATTTTAGTTTTGAATGTTTTGGCTGACTAGAAAATGGATATTCAGTATTAAAAATGCCCATGAAGTTTTAAGATTTCATACATTTATATGACTGGAAATCACACTTTTAAAATGAATATACCTAATAAATACAGGACCCTGGTTCTTTGTTTAGAGGCTAAATTAAAATAATAAATATTTTATGTTTTAGATTATTTTAATGCTTCTTGCCCAATTCTAAATAACTTTAGGTCATCCTGAGGCCCTTTTGGAAATTTCCTGAGGCTCCCTCCCTGAGAACCATTGCTGTAGTGAGACTGTACCAATATCACTCCATTGTGAAATGGCTTTTTAAAATGCAAAAAGTGCACTTGATTGCATAGTGTCTGGATATAAGCCTCATTATAATGCTCTTTGACAATATTTGATCATCATTTGGTGAATTAATGTTGTCATTTTGAGTAGAAAACGTGACTGATGATAACACAATTATGGCAATTGACTTTTACAAACTTTCTCAAACCATATTTACATACACAAATGTGTTTGTGCTGAATAGAATATGAGCGGCTTTATTTAGATACCTGTTTAAGCTAGATTACAATGGCTAGTGTATACATCACAGTTTTGCTGAACACCCACACTGCCCAGTATACACCAAAACCGTCAGCCGTTCTTTAACAGGAAATTTAATTTGCTAACACTCCGCTCACATCCTGCATTTTACCGGCCAATTGTCTGTTCCGATTGGCTCATTGATTTATCAGGTCAGACTTCCTTTCACACACTGCATCTCATTGGTTTATTGTTAGTGCTGGCTCTGGCAGCGTGACGTGATTACAAACAGGAAATTAATAATACAAAAAACTATTTTACCCTCACATCAAATCTGATTTAATTAAAAGAGACCCTTGGCACATTGTGAGAAGATAATGGCTCTTTGCTTGGCATGACTGGAGATAATCTGAGTGCTAAGGACAGATGAGTCCAGCTGCTTTTTTAGGTTGCGAGAGAGCTGGATGTGATGTATGATTAGCATCACATTTTGTCACAACAGCCCTTTTTTAAAGGCTCCCAGAGTCCTTAAGTCTATTTTCTATGTCGATTGGATTACTTTTGTGTAGATACAGTGCACCGTTCACACATTGATTGCTTGTGTTTCTGAACATATGCGATCTAGCAACTTGTGTTTATTCTCTATAAATTTGCCAGTGTGATTTATGCGATTAACAATTCTGTTCTTGCGCTCTGGAAGCAGACCTGGAGTAGCTGCTCACAGCCATTTAAAACACATTGACGGTTACATATCCATGCCAATAAAGCCGCCTTCTGGCAAACAGACAGAGTGGAAAGCTGTCGCACAGAGGTTATAGTGAGCGCGCTGCCAACGAGGGAATCCTTTCATGTTAAAACAGTTCTTGTGTGCCTGTCTGTGGCGTCTCCTGACTGTCACTGCCATTTTTGAGTGGGGTGGACAAAGGTCTTTTAAAAGACATTCTTGTGAGAAGGTTTCTGTGGAACTAAAAGTGTTTTCAGGCTTTGAAATTGAAGACACTTGAGGTCCATACATCTTGCTGAAAAGAGCCTCCAGCAAAGGTGGTCTCAGCCATGGTTGTCATTTTGGTTTTGATGGACCTTTAGTGGCAGCCTTGACTCACTTCCTACTCTAGGCAAGATTATACAAGACTAAAGAAAAAAAACACTTTTTAGCAACTTAGTATCTCTTGAAGTAAGTTTAGGATACAGATAGACTGGGGTTCAAAATAGAGTGATTGTTTATGAAATTGTATTACTGGTTAAAATAACTTTTGTGTTTTAATATATTTTAAAATGTAATTGATTCCTTTCATTGGAAAGTTGCATTTTTGGATCATGTCTCCAGTCTTCAGTGTCACATGAAAAAATGCTGATTTGGTGCTCAAGAAACATTTCTAGTTATCAGTGTTGACAGTGGCGGATTTAGGCTTTTGGCGACATGGGTAACATATAGGCATGGGGTTAAAAAAAAGAAAAGAAAAAGGAATGTGTGTGTTTTACTGTAAGCAGTAGTCGAGTTTTACTGCTCATTTGCACAGCATGTCATCATGTCAATTAACCTGGTCAGGAGAATTACACTCACTCAGAGGTAAGGAGGATCTAGGGTTGGTTTAAATTACTTTTGGGCTTTAAGTGGGCAGAGTGTGTTTTAAAATGTGTCCGTTTCATAAATTTTACCCGCATAAATCCACAAGAAGCTTCTCCATCAGAGGTGCTGGGGATAGATGAATGAGGAGGGCTTGTTCCATAGCTAAATGAAGAACTGAATCTCTGTTCTTAGAGTTTATATAACATTAGGATCCTCTTTCAGTCTACTGTTTAGACTGCAGATCAGCCTTCTGCCGCAAGGACCCGTTGAATAGTTTCTGCATGAGTTTGTGTGTGCGTGTGTTGGTTTGTGAGGAGCTGAGAATGGAGAGATGGATAGATTTACTGGTCGGGGGCATCGCAGCACTCCACTTACCTGCTTCTAGCGTCTTCCCTGCTGCTCAAGCTTGATTGAAAGCTGCTCAACACTTCATTCTTCCCATATTTTTTTCTTTCTCCATCGTTCTTTCCCCTCGTCCAGCTGTCGTCTTTTCTCTCTCAGCCCTATGCCGATCTGACAGCAGCAATACAGCAGAGGAGAAGCCGATCATGGTATGATGTGTGTTGCATAACCACACTTCTGGCTTACTGTTCAAATTTAATTTCCTTTGAATCCTCTCGAACACTATGAGTTATATGTAATCTGTACAGCTAGATTAGCCTTCTCTCAGACCGTTGGCTTCGTAAGTGGCTGTCCCATCATGCCCTCACAAAGGTGCTTTTTGAAACTGTTGTTTTTGGTCATCTTTGAGAACAGAAAAGTAAATTCAATTTTCTCTATCTCTGAGAGGATCCAGTTGCAGGAAAAGTATGTGGACCATAGATTTTTGCATAAATTGTTCATAAAATGTAGTGCCTTGTGGGATAGAAAATGTGTGACTGTGTCCAATCAAATTCACACAGTGATGCCTTGTTTTATGCTTGTGTAAATCGAGTGCCAGACTTTTTAAAAGTATCAAAGCACAGTAAATTACTTTTACAGGAAAAATGTGGATTTATAAAATTAGATTTTTTTAAATTTTTATTAAACATTTAATTCATATTAATGTGAATTAATTCATATGAATTCATATTCATATTTAAAAATAATTCAAAGTGCTTTATTTTATTCAACACTTATTGTTTAAACTCCAGGTCATCAGGCATGAACACATTTCGCTTATTGCGTGGTGTCTGTTGTTGTGACTTAGTTGAATAATGGATACGATTTTGTAAGTAATATATGCAAAAATTCATACAAATCCACACGTTTTCCTTTCTGATGTTTGTGCATTCAGTTCGACAGAGCCATTTATTTCCTCTTCGATGTGATTCTTTACCCCTGAAATATCTGGCATTCATTTTACACACACATAAGAACACACTGTCACTGTGCAAATTCATTTCAATGCAGTCACACCCTTTCCATCCCACAAGAGCCAGGTTTATAATGCCTTTGCCTTGTGCTTTGGGCACAAACACAAAAATCCAAACACACAGTCTTATTGCAGTGCTGGATCTTGACATAGGTGATACAGGAGCACAACTCTCAGACATGCCCACCACTTCTCTGTCACTCATCTATGATAGTCTCACAACATTGCAGCCACCCTTCATTCCACCTGCATCCCCCAATTGTGACCCAATGTGTTTTTTCCAGGAACCTTCCTGCTTTTCCACCCGCTTTTACTTTGCCTGCTCACTGTCTGGACCATCAAAATAAGAAATAGAAATAAGATTATATAGAAATAAAAATTGAAAAAGGCTCTTTTCCTAGTAAATAGACTGCTCTGAAAGTGAACAGCACCCTGGTTCGCTCAACAAAATCCCAGTAGGAGTTCCCTTTCGAGGGCGGGAACGAGACGGTGCAGCGAAAAGATGCATTTGGGAACCTCCCCTTCACGTAAATTTCTGAAACCTTATAGGATAACGCCAGTTGACAACTGGCCAATTGTCGCGCGATGCGCTCTGGCTGCCAGACAGTATAAATAGCATAAGCGCGGCAATTGCGTCAGATTATTTCCTTCACACGGACTTATGAACAGTTATGGAATCAATAGGAACTAAATGTAAGGTTTGCGCGGGTCCCATTGACCCGCCGGACACCCACGCGTACTGCGTCGCCTGTCTGGGACTGGCCCACGCCGAGGATGCCCTGCTGGAGTCCTCCTGCGCGCACTGCGGGGATCTGCCGGGGCGCGCGCTGAGATCCAGGAGGGACATAGCGCGCAGTATCGCGGGGAAGGGGTCCGCTGCCGCCGTCGAGCCGCTGGCGGGCCCCCCCACACACTCGCGGGGTGACGGTGACGACGCAGCATGCCGTCCTCTGCCGTCTCCCCAATCACCAGTTCGCTTCGCGGACTTCCTCCCGGTCGAGGATGACAGAGACGTGGACTCAGTATCCCTCGCTGCATCAGACAGGGACTGGGCGGCGTCGGAGTGCCTCGACACAGAGGGCCCTCTAGACCTCCAGGAGGAGCTAGTCAGGGTCCTCGAGAGGGCAGTTAAAGAGCTGGACCTGGACTGGAGTGCTCCACAGGAGCCCGCGAGAAGTAAGCTGGACTCCTGGTTCCTCCAGTCCAGCCGCCAGCAAGCCGGAGCTAGGAGGGGATCCCCCTTTTTTCCGGAGGTACATGAGCACGTGGTGAGGTCGTGGTCGGCGCCTCAGTCAGCTCGCGCTCACTCCTCACCGCGTGCCATGTTTTCGCACGTGGACGGTGCTGAAGCTCGGGGTTATGTGCGGGTGCCACCCGTGGAGGAGGCGATGGCGGCGCACCTGTGCCCTTCCTCAACCATGCTGAGCGGAGGTCTGGGGCTGCCGTCAAAACCGTGCAGGTTCACGGCGCACCAGGCAGAGAAAGCGTACACCTCGGCTGGCGAGGCCGCGTCCGCGCTCCACTCGATGGCGGTGCTGCAGGTGTTTCAGGCAAAACTGCTGCAATTGCTGGACGCCGGCAGCATGGACGCGGAGGATGTGAGGGACCTGAGAGCGGCAACGGATTTCGCTCTCATGGCAACCAAGCGGTCCGCGCAAGCCATCGGCCGCTCTATGGGGTTTTTAGTGGTGCTCCTGAGGCACCTGTGGCTAACTCTGGCGGACCTGAGGGACTCAGACCGGAAAATGCTCCTCAACGCACCAATTGCAGCCGCCGGCCTTTTTGGTGGCGCGGTCGAGTCTGTTATGGAAAAATTTTCCGAGGCGCAAAAGCGCGCGAAAGCGATGAGCCACGTGATGCCGAGGCGCGCGTACCAGCAGCCCTCAAGGGCGCGGTCGGCGTCGGCGCCGCGCCTCCCCCACAGACCGGTGACACAGCAATCGGCGGCTGCAGTTCCGGCGGCTTCTCGCCCGGAGCCGGATGTCCGACGCAAGCAATGGCCGGGGCCCGGGAAGAGGCGTCACGCGCCCAGGGGGGGCCCCCGTCGTGACGGCGCACAGCCTCCCGCAGGCAAGCCATCTTCCTGACGGTCCCGTCAAGAGGAAGAGAGAGCTCGCGGGTGGGCCGCCCCCAAAACACCATGTTGTGCGTTATGTCCCCTCTGTTCGTATGGGCGACGATTGCAATGTGTGTGTGTTAAACCCTGTTTGTGTGGATGCAATAATAAAAACAAATGCTTGTTCACAAAAAGAGTTGTTTCTTCCTCATTCTGTCAGTGTTATGTCGCTTGCCCTGCCTCAGAGCGGCGCGGAGCCACAGTATGCACTTGCTCCCTCAATAGTAGCCGACATTTCCCCGCCGCTCCCGATACTCGTCGAGCAGCGTGCAGCCTACCCTCCGCTTCGTCATTTCCTGGAAGCTTGGAGGGCCATTCCAGGCATCTCAGGTTGGTTGCTGGGAATAATTCAGCACGGTTATTCTCTTCAGTTCAGACGCAGACCGCCCCGTTTCACTGGTGTGGTCCCGTCTCTGGCGCTCCCTCAAAGCGCACCTGTTCTGAGACAGGAGGTTCACAGTCTGCTCGCGAAAGGAGCGATAGAGCGCGTCCCTCCGAGCGAGCTAGAGAGCGGATTCTACAGCCGCTATTTCGTGGTGCCCAAGAGAGATGGAGGGCTCCGTCCGATTCTGGATCTGAGACCCATCAACCGCGCGCTCCACAAACGCGCGTTCAAAATGACAACGCTGAAGCAGATACTGGCACAGGTACGTCCCGGGGACTGGCTAGCGTCCGTAGATCTGAAAGATGCGTATTTTCATATTCAGATTGCGCCACGCCACAGGCGTTTCCTGAGATTCGCGTTCGAGGGCTCAGCATACCAGTATGCCGTGCTCCCGTTCGGGCTGGCATTGGCACCGCGCACGTTCTCAAAATGTGTGGATGCAGCACTTTCCCCCCTCAGAGCGAGCGGAGTGCGCATTCTAAACTATCTGGACGATTGGCTGATTCTAGCTCATACAAGGGAGGTGCTAATCAGGCATACAGACATGCTGCTTCATCATCTGGAGTCACTGGGCCTGCGAGTGAACATGCAGAAGAGCATGCTCACCCCGAGTCAGTATTTAACATATCTAGGTGTGTGCTTCGACTCAGTGGCGATGCGAGCCCGCCTCGCCCCGGAACGCATAGAGACCATCTCTTCGGCTCTGCGTGGCTTCAGACAGGACCGGTCTGTTCCCCTGAGGGTTTTCCAGAGGCTTCTAGGTCTTATGGCGTCAGCGTCTTCAGTGTGCCACCTGGGTCTGCTGCGAATGCGTCCACTGCAGTTGTGGCTGAAGACCCGTGTCCCGTGGAGAGCGTGGACAGCGGGGCGCATGCGCATCACGGTCTCCCGCAGCTGCATCAGCGCTCTGGAACCATGGTCCAATCAGGACATGTTCAGCCAGGGGGTTCCCCTTGGGCTGGTGACGACACGCACCGTAGTGACGACAGACGCGTCGAGCTCAGGTTGGGGTGCAACATGCGAGGGCGTTCCGACTTCCGGTCTATGGTCGGAGTCACAGAGCGAGTGGCATATCAACCGCCTGGAGCTGAAAGCGGTATGTTTGGCCCTAAGGGCTTTCCTGCCGCAAATAGAACAGCAGCATGTGTTGATTCGCACCGACAACATGTCCGTGGTTTCATACATAAATCGCCAAGGCGGCGTGCGCTCCAGGGCCCTGTTCGAGCTGGCAACGAGCCTCCTGCTGTGGGCAGATCAACATCTCCTCTCCATCAGAGCTTCGCACATCCCGGGTGTACTAAACCGCGGAGCAGACATGCTTTCGAGGAACGGGATTCCTCACGGAGAGTGGAGGCTTCACTCAAAGGTGGTGCAAATGATCTGGGATCGCTTCTGGAGGGCAGAAGTGGATCTGTTTGCGACGAGCGAGAACGCGCACTGCCCGCTGTTTTTCTCCCTGTCGCACGCCCCTCTAGCGGGGGACGCTCTGACATCGCGTTGGCCGAGAGCCAGGTTGTACGCGTTTCCTCCGGTAAAAATTCTGCCTTTAGTCCTATGCAAAATAAGGGAGGAAAGAGCGTCGGTGATCCTAGTCGCCCCGAACTGGCCGAATCAGCCTTGGTTCCCGGACCTACGAGAGTTGCTGGCAGCCCCCCCGTGGCGGATTCCCGTCAGCAAGAATCTACTGTCTCAAGCGAGTGGCGAGATATGGCATCCCAGCCCCGAGCTGTGGAGCCTGCACGCGTGGCCGCTTCAGGGGACCTTAGAAGAGCTCGCACTACCTTCTCGTGTGCTGGAGACTCTCGCGGAGTCTCGTGCACCTTCCACGAGACGCCTTTATTCCCTGAAATGGGGAGTGTTCGTGAAATGGTGCAACGAGCACAATATCGACCCGGTGAGCTGTCCCGTGTCAGATGTGTTACAGTTTTTACAGCTCCGGCTGGATGACGGGAGTGTTCCGTCTACTCTAAAGGTCTATGTGGCCGCTGTCGCCTCGTTTCGTTCACCGGACGACGGGCAATCGATCGGGAGGCATCCACTAATGGTCAGATTTCTCAGAGGTGCGAGGAGATTACACCCCCCACGCCCCCCATCGGTTCCGCCGTGGGATTTGGCGCTGGTTCTGAGAGCTCTCTCTCTGCCGCCGTTCGAGCCCTTGGAATCGGTCGCGATTAAGGAGCTTTCACAGAAGACGGCGCTGCTTCTCGCACTGGCATCGGCTAAGCGCATTGGGGACTTGCATGCGTTCTCAGTGAGTGACGATTGTATTCGTTTCGGGCCCGGAGACTGCAGTGTTACTCTCCGGCCGAGACCTGGCTTCGTGCCAAAATCACTCTCTACTCCATTTAAAGCGCAAGTAGTTTCTCTGCTCGCCTTGTCTTCAGAGCCGTCAACCTCACAGGACATCGGCGCTCAGAGGGCTATCTGCCCCGTCAGGGCTTTACGGATTTACTTGGACCGATCCGCCACATTCCGACAGTCGGACCAGCTCTTTGTTTGCTATGGTGGTGCTACTAGAGGAAATGCTGTCTCTAAACAGAGGCTTTCTCACTGGATAGTGGACGCTATTGCTTTGGCTTATGCGAATCAGGGACAGGAATGCCCTCTCAACATCAGAGCTCACTCGACGAGAGCTATTGCCTCATCGTGGGCCTGGTCTAGAGGTACGTCAATACAGGATATCTGTTTTGCTGCTGGCTGGTCTTCTCAGAACACCTTCGCCAGGTTTTATAAACTGGATGTTCCATCTTTGGCGTCTCAAGTGCTTTCGGTGAGTAATTGAATCAATTATTCCTGGGATATTGCAGTTGTTACCGCCTTGCTGTTGACGCTGGGGATTTCTGTACAGTAGTTTGTGCTTATGTGCTCACTGTCACCGCTTTGCCGTTGACGCTATGCGCTCACATTAGTTGTGCTTTAATGCTTTCTGAATAGTCACGTCTGCCCTGTAATAGCGCAGCCCGCTATTTTTCATGCTGCTGATATGCAAATTTTGACAAGCTTTAGCTTAAGATTTCATTGGCTTAGCTGCACCTATCAGTAGTGAGTACACGTGGCGACGTTGCCATTGGACGAGCTGTGTTTGGTGTGTGTTTCGCTGTATCAGACTGGTCTAGGTCTCAGTCACGGCGGGATTGAACACCGTTCCCAAATGCATCTTTTCGCTGCACCGTCTCGTTCCCGCCCTCGAAAGGGAACGTCTCCGGTTACTATCGTAACCTCCGTTCCCTGAGAGAGGCGGGAACGAGACGGTGCAGCGTCCGCCGTGTTCGTCGCTTGACCAGCTGTGCCGTGTTCAGTCATGATTCTGACGCAATTGCCGCGCTTATGCTATTTATACTGTCTGGCAGCCAGAGCGCATCGCGCGACAATTGGCCAGTTGTCAACTGGCGTTATCCTATAAGGTTTCAGAAATTTACGTGAAGGGGAGGTTCCCAAATGCATCTTTTCGCTGCACCGTCTCG
The DNA here is from genome assembly GCA_037043235.1 of Rhodeus uyekii. Taxonomy (NCBI): domain Eukaryota; kingdom Metazoa; phylum Chordata; class Actinopteri; order Cypriniformes; family Acheilognathidae; genus Rhodeus; species Rhodeus uyekii. The sequence continues at coordinate 3,737,805 of JAWRVZ010000054.1, read as the reverse complement.
TTCCCGCCTCTCTCAGGGAACGGAGGTTACGATAGTAACCGGAGACGTTTTCTATTGGCTTTTGGGTTGCTGTAAAAATATGCTTTGTGCCCTTTGAGTTAAACAAAATAAATTGAGTTAAAATTGTTATATAAACAGTTATTAACTCTATAAGGCTGTTAATGTGGACTAGTAAGGTGATGAGTTTACCTGTTCGGCTGATGACATTTAATGTGCCAGACAACCCTCTGTAGTCCCATGTTAGTAGTAGACATTCTTCAAGTAAAAGCTTTGTGATGTATTTTATGTTGTAGAATAATTAAGTAAAATATATTTGTAGCTTTTTTTAAACACAGACCTAATTTCAGGTGTTTAACCAAAAAAACATTTAATTCTGATTTCAGAACAATGGAACTCGTTTCTGATTTTTATATATATATATTTTTGCCTATAAAAATACACTATTCCTGCAACTGGAAGGTCAATTTAGTCAATAATGAGTAAAACTAATAAAAAGCTGCTATTTTAATTGATGTATTAAAAAAACTGGAATTTATTTTATTTAGTATTTAGTTGTATTATTTGATATTTAATTATTTTTACTCACTTATTTGTTATAGCTCTAATTAATTTGTAATATTTGTCAAATTTTTAGCAAGCAGAGATATACAGTACAGTACAGTAGAACCCCGACTTACGAAATTAATCCGTTCTGAGGTTGGTTTCGTATGTCGAACTTTTCGTATGTCGGTCAGGCTTTTACATGTTAATTGCCTAATCCGTTCCAAGCCCTACGAAAACACCATATTCAGCATGTGATGAAGTGCATCCCAGCTTCATACTTCTCAATAATTTCCCTTTTCGACTCAATGAAAAGCATCCTCTTCTTCCCTTTGACTTCAGCAACAATGGTTCTATGGTTACTGATTAGAAAAAAGTTTATGCTAACAGAAGAGGCTGGTGGGAGCGATGCTGACCAATAGGAGAGCAGGATTGTAAAAAGTGTTCCCCTTCTTACATGGACTATTCCAGCCATCCCTGTCATTCAGTGCGAAATGGACTATTCCAAACTTTCCCTCGGAGTTCAGGAAGTGTCGTGACAGAAGAGAGTTGATGGATGATTAAGGTAAAAGAGATCGGCTGAAGATTATAGTTTATTGAGTGAAATACAGGGAATTAGTGCCAATCGTTGAGGTTTTATCGATCTATGCACCTCTAATAAATACCAGTTTTGGATCATTCCCTGAGTGAGACATCATTGTTCTGACCGGACAAACTGTAGTCTTCATCCAACCCGAACCAAAATCAGCGCGAATATCAAAACAAAACTCGGAAATTGTCGCCTCGCCGAGATTTAGTTTTTCCCATCTCGATCATTTTGTCGTAACTCGGGCAGAAAAAAAAACGAAATCTTTTATCGTATGTCGAACTTTTCGTATGTAGAGCGTTTCGTAAGTCGGGGTTCTACTGTATATGCAGTACCTTCTGCTTTATTTACATTGCTTATTCATATTTATATGTAGTTTGAGAGTGGGCACCATGTGAGCCAGGATTGCCACTGGTTTCTAGGGTCCTCCTGCTCATGAGTGACATAGTTGTCATGGTTTCCAGGCTGGAGTTGTCTCTGTATGGTGAGCCACAGCTGGGTATGTATAGTGGCTAACCCTCAACTGCAGCTGATGTCTGTACAGCCCTCCCTCAGGACTCACACACTGTCTCTGACACACACACTCAGCCTCAGGGGCTTTCTGCTCAGCGCTCAACTCGCTGGCATCTTTCATTTTCAGTTTGTTAGCCTTGAGTTAGCAGTGATGTCAGCGTGTGGCCCATGAGGATGTAAGGAAACCACGTTATTGCAAAGAGCTTGTTTCATTGTTTATTTACCTACAGCAGGGACTCTGACACGCAGGAGCGTTTAGTCACTGTATATGCACAAAGGACATCTCCGAGCTGTGGTTTCCTCTGTTCCGTTTAAGCATTTAGGTGCCTGGTGGGAGCTATCTTTTTTCCAAAGGTATTACAACACAAATGAAAACCAGGAGTCAGGCAGGAGAAGAAAGAGCACTGTGCCCCAAGAGTTCACTGATGTTTGCGTTTGTTCTCTGACAGGGACAGCCCGACGGCCAATGAGAGTGGAGCCAAAACTGCCCGATCCAAAGCCTCCAGCCGCTTCCCCAGACTTGGCCGCAACTTGGGCCGTGATTCCCGGAACCCAGAACCCCAAAGTGGTGACCTTTAACCTTTGTGCGCAATCCATATAGCTCATCAGTATGGATTTACTGAGCACGGTACCTTTTCTTGTATTATGGATGTACATACCGCCACTGTTGACTGCTAGCTGGGACGATGAACAAAATCAGCAGAGTTGCAGGAAAATGCGGCATTACAATTGTGCCTAGTGATTTATAACAGATTTTGGGAAAAGGATGTCATTTTGACCAACTGCAGTGACGCAAAACCTTTATGAGACTGCGATGAGAATTGTGTGATCACCTAGAAATGATTTTACATCTTCATATGATTTGATTGCGACAAATAGGACTCACTTTTATTTTTATATAGGTTTTGTTACCATGCTCTGCTATATATGAGGCACAAAGTTAAAGTAATTAACTGCACTTATATACAAAACAATATCTTTTCACCTTCCTGTCCAAAATAAATCACCAAAACATACAGTATATTAGATTTAAGGATGAATGTCTATCTATGGTCAGAATATGATGAAACCCTTCTAAAGTCTTCTACGGGTATATCTAGCTCTTGTTGTTTGTCACTGAAAACCTTTCGTTGGAAATTTCCCAGGCTGCCATTATCCTGTATGACCTCGAGAGTACTGTTACACAGAAACCAGCGCGGTTGGGGCGTATCGCATTGTGTGGACTGAACAGACAATTTCGTAGCAGGGGAACCTCCACTGAATGAACAAGCAGATCATTTCGCCCTATGTTAACTTCAAGCACAATGATGATTGGAAATCATTACTATAAATATTATTTATGGTTCTTAACATGTTGTAATGTATATGAGGATCATAGACAGAAACCATGATGTGTTTAAGTTAATAAATAGCTCACTATCAAATTGAATGTGATGTAGAAATGCCATGTTAGCAGATCGTTTGTGTGCTTTGCATATGTGCAACTTTTGTACTAGTAAACTGTATATAGTGTTTTTTCTTAAACAGAGTACGTTTCTGTCCCAGATGTGACAGGAAGCAGCTGTTTTTGCAGCCTTAAGAATACAAGAGCTTAATGAATACATGAATAAATACAAATATAAACACAATCTGTTTTTTTTGTTGTTGTTTCAAATTCGTTAGGTAACTGGAGATTAGCACAATGACAAGGATGTGTTTGCTCCAGTTTGAGAGTTTTAAAGGCTCAAAGTATTGAAAACAAATAAATAATGGTCAACAGTGGTTGAATTTGAGCTTGTGACCCGTGTTGCCATGGTAACTTGACTGGGACGGGAGGGGGTGGGCTATTCAATTTTACTCAACTCGAGGCCACTAACATATTAATTGGTAATCTGTCACCTAAGCCGTCTGTCAAGGGCATTTGTTCTTGTTGCTTTTTTATTGATTTAGTTTAGTTTTTTACTCAAAACAGTGCTTTCAAGGCAACAAAATAATAGTGTTATAGGTTTTAAGTTAGGTTTTGGTTATGTTAATGAAATGCTGCATCATAGTCGCTTTGCTGTCATCATGCTGGAAAAAACTCATTACAATTCAATATGCAAATTAAGGAAATAAGAAGACCAAAGGTGCGTTCCATTAGAGCATAAGTGGCCTGTGAAGTCATAGGGCTTCCTGCCATCTTAAATGAGATTCCAATCCGACGGGAGCGAACATGTTCAGTTCGAAAGCCACTTTGTGTGGCAAAGAGAATAAGGGAACATCGATGCATCACTTCACAGGAAGTGGAGAGGGAAAATCACCCAAATGTCATTGCACACTGCTTCACCAGTCAACAAAAAGGATGGAATGACCATTGAAATAGTTTTTACAAATACCTTAAACATACCAAATTTATTTTTCATAATGCATAACAGTTACAGTACAGCTTAATAGTCAATTAATGGCTACAATAGTCAATTAAATATACAAGTACAGTGATCCCTCGTTTATCGCGGTTAATGTGGACCGAAACCCCCTGTGAAAATCCACGAAGTAGGATCAACCCACGGGATACAGCCACTCGTGCTCTCATTCGTCGATCTCACGCCGGAAACCAATCACGTCTTGTCTGAGTGCCGTGGGTGTGTACAAAGCCTCTGAGAGAATTTCTCTCTTTGTCTGGCATCCTGGGAAACGAAGCAACTCTGCTTTTCGCAATACGGCTGCCAATATGGCGGTATTTTTTTTTGATAAATATTTTTGAAAGATCCGTGATGCACTGAGGCCACAAAACTTGAACTGCAAAGTGGTGAGGGATTACTGTATATAGTTAACATACGGTTTGATTTTATTCCTTAGATATTTAGATGGTATATTTTATACTTTGGTTTCACAGGATTAGGCCTTAGTTCAATTAGGACATCTTTAGGACATTGCTTTTCTTTGACGACAATGCAATGCGTTTAAAATGAGTGATTATTGTCAGGGAAGTCCACTTGCACGGATATCCCGTGCTCAAGGAGCAGTAAAGACTGCATAGGGACCAAATGCAAATATTGTCATCACAAATGACTTGCATATTGTCACACAAATAACTCTGGCCTTCTAGTTCTTAAAATGTGTGATGTTTTAAAAAAAGCTAAAAAGAATATGTTTAATACTTTGAGCTAAGGCGGGGGTTTTTCACCCCTGTGCTGCGGCTCTTTCATCCCCATCACGTAACTTATAGCAACGGTCCCGCTATCCGCTATCGCTCCGCCCACGGACAAAAGGAGTATCGCACCTCTCATCGACAGAATGATCGGTCCGCACATTGTTGGGTTGCCGACCCTTGAGCTAAGGGCTTTGAACAAACCCTGTCCAGAATGTCTGACAAATATCAATGTGAAATTTATATTCACATTTAATACATTTTTGTGTAATATAAGAGAACGGGGTTAGTCACACTACTGTAGATATTTCTCAGTGTGGTTTATTACCGTATTTAAAGTGAAACATTACTCTCTCTCTTCTCTTATTTATATATATATATATATATATATATATATATATATATATGTGTGTATATATGTGTATGTATGTATGTGTGTGTGTGTGTATAAAATAAAAATTGTAATATAAGCTTGTTAATATTTTTTGTGTACAGACAATTTTATTAAAATGATTCCCATTCTCACTGATCCACTAAAAGACAAAAAAAATTGTATTATTCATACCAGGCCAGTAGTTGGCAATGTCACTTTTATAAGAAACAGTACACGCCTGTAGAATTAACATGTTCTACGCATACACATGACGTCACCGTTTTCACAAATTCACGTTTATATATTACGGTATAATTTTCAAAAACTTGTACTTTGAATCTTATTTTCAAAAGCATTTTCAGCCCCCCAAAATTCTGTAAACATTCTTTAATACAAGACAACCTTGTAATCAACCTTTTAATCAACACTAAAGTCTTCTCTAAAACTACTATTAGAGAACACTTTACTGAGGTACAACTAGCTCCAGTGTGAATGTGATGCAACATGCTCCTGGATCAACATCTTTAGCCACTTTTCCACCGTCGGGCCAAACCGTTGTTACTTAACCGTACCGATCCAGCCAACTATGTTGAGAATTTCAGGTCAAGAATTTATAATCTGCTGCACGGATCCTAGATCAAATGAAAAAATAAATGGAACCGTTCCTTGTCATTCTTAGAACCATTTGGCCCGACTGTGGAAAAGCGGCTTTTGTTGAACCTGAAACAACATTCCAATCAACCAATCAGATTTGAGAACGTTTACAGTATACATCAGTTATTAGAGGTAGTGTTAGAACTACTTTTCAGACTAAATATGTTGATCTAGGAATATATCTCTGCAAAATTACAGTAACCCTAGCCCCAGTCTCCTGTGCTAGCAGGCAGAAGTAGATCACTGCTCGTCGCACTCTAGCACAGAGAGTGTTATTCACAGCTGAGTGAATACAGGCCAGACAATCTGTGCACTTCCACTTGAATGACCATCTAGATAATGTTACTTATGCTCCTGGTCATGGCTTAGCAATATTTAAAACAGAAAAACACAGGTCATTTATTTCACTGTATTGAAGGTATTTTTAATGTCCCTGTCAAATCTCCATTATGAGGATCCACTCGTCTTGTGAGTTAAACATTAAAGTACTTACCTTTAGCACTCTGTGTAGTTTTCTGTTTAAATAAGCTGTTTTATTCATGTGATACATTCCTAGCATTTATTGTTCAGCTGAATATGATTTCCATGAATTTCTCTGCAGAGCACAGTGACCTTAGTTAAATCGAGGCTGTTGTATAAACAGTCCTGAGTATTTTAGTGGAAATTCTAATTCAACAGTCATTTATTCTTTTCTTTTCCCTCTTTCCTGTTTTATACAATTGATTTAGCGTTTCAAAACTCTGGCTGTGAATGTATGGGAAAAAAAAAATTTAAACTCCAGAAGCATCTTTTAAGAAGTGGATGTTTAAATATATTTTTGTTGTTGTTGTTGCTTCATTCAAAGTATTCTGTATTCTCAGACTTTCAAACTAGAACACAAATATTTCATTGCAATTTTTCTTAATATTATAATAATGTTTTTCTATTCAATGTGTGAATATTAATGAGTGATTTTTTTCAATGAGACTGAATTTGGTAATAACCCACCCAGTGTCTTGTCAACGAAATTACTGACAAATGTAAATACATAAATTATACATAAATCATATTGTTAATGAAAATTTGACAAGACAAAATGATGCCGCGAGTTACTAACAGAAGAGGACGTATCTAGAAAGAGTATAATTATTTCAGAAAATTTAATCCTAGTCGATAATGAGCATGTGATTTTGCTTAAAATATGTAAGTTACAATATGCTCTTTTCATAATGACACACATATAGTCAATAACTGTGAAGCGTAAAAAAGTGTTTTTTTAAAGAAATGAATATTTTGCTTCAACAATCTCATTAATTTGATTAAAGGTGACAGTAAAAAGAAGAGGAGATTCCCCCTTGTAAAGCGCTTTGAGTGTATGAAAAGCGCTATATAAATGTAATGAATTATTATTATTAAAAACTGCTGAATGTTCCAAAATATTTATATTTCAAATAACTAGTTTTTTATTAAATACTCTATTTATCATTTATGCATTTGGCAGACGCTTTTATCCAAAGCGACTTACATTGCATTCAAGATACACATTGACATTCTAATAAGTTCTTGCTTTCTCTAGGAATCAAACCCATGACCTTGGTGTTGCAAGCACCACACTCTACCATTTGATCTACAGGAAAGCCAAAGAATAATTTATCTCTGTATCATTATTTCCCTGAGAATAACTGTTTTCAACGTTGATAATTCAGTTCAATTCACACAATTCACAATATTTGTAAAGAGCTTTCACAATACGTGTGTGTAGAACTAGCCTTATGTTGGCCAATCAAATTGTACCTGTATTAGCAGGGACTCCACCTCTATAAATAATGGGAAAATGGGCAGTCTGGTTTAATGCAGTTCACTGAAATGTGCAGCTCATGCAGTATGTTCAATGAACGCATAGTTTTTTAATTAGATTGTTGTTGCCTTTCATGACAATATGTAAAGTTAGATAGCATTTTAGTTGGAGCTAAATTGACTAATATTAAGGAAAGTGATGTTAAAAAATATTAGCTAAATTTTAGGTTACACTTTAGTTTAGAGTCCAATTCTTACTAGTAATTACAAGTTTTGTCTTGGTATGGGGTAGGATTACCTCTTTTCCCCCATTTTTGCATTTTTATTTTTTATTTTTACAATGTAATGTAACATTTTTACAAAGGTTTCACCCCCAGAAAATTTTGTTTTATGAATATCTGAACATGCAGTATATCAAAAGAAAGAAAAGACTCATTGCTTGTAAACAAACAAGCAACCAAAAAGTTTTATTTCAGTCTATATTCCTTTTTTCATTATCAAAGACTACATCTGGATCAGGTTCAGAATGTGTAAATCGAGTCCATCGACACTCCTATAACTCATCCTGTTTCGACATTTGATTCAGTAACAAGGCAGTTTGCTGTTTAATTGTTACGAAGTGGGACGTGCGCGATTTGGAGTGAGGAGACTGAGGAGCAACGGGTTCCAAACATAAACTCACTTTTATTAAACCAAACCAAAAGACTTTAAATATAAACAAGAGGCACACCTGCGCAAAAACAGAACTAAACATAAGTCAGAACAAGAATCATAACAGGAGACATCCATACACTTGAACATTAATAACCAACAAAGACAAGGGAACAGCAAGAGGGTTTTATGCACAAGGGAATGACGAACACCTGGGTAGACTAACGATGAAAGTGATTGACAAGACCGGTCGAGGAAGATACACAAAAGGGACCTGGAAGTGGAACATGACACACCCGACAGGAAGTAACAGCTAACCTTACACACAGGAAGTGAAACATTGACACAGTAGACAGGAAGTGACAAATGACCTTACACACAGGAAGTGCACAGGTGACACAACAAAGGTGACATTTTTTATATCTAATATTGTTTGTTTCTGCGTCTTTTTCGCCTGTGTTTTGATCAGGAGGTTCAGTACTCTTTCAGAAGATGAGTAATGGCATATAATAGTGAAAACACTGAAAGTCTGAAATTTCCATCAATGGCGAGGGGAGAATTAAAGGTATGGAATGAGGTCATGCAGAATATGACATTAATTTGAGCTTTGTAAGTACAAGTACTAATAAACATCCATTATCCTAGTAATATGCATGCAAATAAGAAACTAGTTAAAAGTGAGAATTGAACCTTAAACTAAAGTGTTACCAACAAAAAAACTGTAAAAATGAACACTGGATCCACCTACTGTGGGCACATAATCGTAACAGTCAATAAAACAGGAGGAAACATGCTGTCAGTCGCTAACCAACCGCAAAATTCACACCCAATCTCAAATCGAATGCTTAATGAGCAGAAGCAGCCGACAGGTTTTAAATACAACATGTGTCGCTTGCATAAACAGTTGGGGCTGGAAGACAAGCCGGATTTAGATGGTAATTCAGCTTTGCTTGGGGATCATCTGTTGCTGTTGGCTCTGTTTGCTTTGATGGGAAAGCTGGGAGGAGATGTCATATCTGGCCCATCTGGGAGCGAGGTAAGAGAGAAGAGCCTTGTGTATAAGAAAACATGGCACAGTATGTCATTTTATCTGAGGAACACAAACAACATCAGTCACCCAACATCCCAATCGAGTCCCTATCCAACAAGCCTATCAAGATTCAGAATGGAATCTGGAGGCAGCAACGCAAGAAGATTGGCCCCATTAGAAATATGCTATTTATATGCTGTTTTGCATGCAGTCTTTGTGTTTATTGCAAATGTAATTATGATTCAATTATTGTGATTATGCTAATCTAGAGTGTACAAGTCTTAGCGAGACATGAACACACTCAATAACAAAGAGCAGGTACTTGAAGGAAAGCAAACGTACTGTGTCTGATTTGGGGAAGCCGTTACTTCAGCACGTTCTATAAATCTAGACAGGAAGTAATTTGTTGTCTTGGTGAGCTCTATAGATCTGCCTGATTGATGGAGAATTCTGTCCCTTTTCTAGTTCACTTTTTTCAATTCACCTTTACAATACAATACAGTCTCTTTCAAATCAGCTTTACAATGATGAATAGGAAAAAATGATTCAATGATGCAAACAAAATTCTATTTAGCAGGAAAGCAGATGTAAAAAGACAATGGTAAACAATCAGTTTTGATTCAGTTTGATTCAAGTTCATAAATTATGGAATGAGTTCAATTCATCTATAAAACAGCTCTGCAGAAATGTTGATGTCATCATGCAGCTCAGTTCAGCTCTCATTCAAGTAATGCATTCGAGTCAACAAAATAATCCAGGTGTGAAGTAAATTCTAGGGATACACCAATGCCACTTTACTGAGTAAATTTTTGTCATTTTAATATAATACTGATGCTTTCTTTTTTGGTGCTTACCTGTATATTCATTGCATTTGTAATGTTTTAAAATATCGGGTCGAGAAACCAAAATATCAAATTAGTTGACTTAATTCATTTAGCAGATAGACATTTGCTCCTAATATCCATGTTAAAATGTATTAGGAGTTTCTGTTACTTTCACTGTTCATTCTGTTCATTCTACTGTATCATAATTGAACTTTCATTTAATAGCAAAGTGAATATTTAGAGCTGCAGGGCTCAACACTAAGGATGTATTTCCCACTGGTCCACTTGGGCCAGTCGATACAATTTTTAGACACTGTTAGTTAGACTTTTCAAAGGTTTTTCACACTGTTGCCAGCAAGTTAGTCTAATTATGATTTACAGTACTATAACCATATTTCAGTTTTACAGTTACTACATCGGTACTGTAATTATGCCATTGAGTGAAATTACTGTAAAAAACACATGTAATCATTATTGAAGGGAACTATTCGAAATTCACTGCTTCTTCAATTTAGATCATTTTGATGAGTGATTTATAATCAAGTTATTGATTTATAATGTTTTTGAATGACTTGAATCTATGTACACTTCAGTCTATCGCCTATGTAGCCAATTATTAGTTAAAACATTTACTTTTTTATATTCAAACAGTAGAGAATAATGATGAATATTGTATGATCAGTATGGGTGAGATGATCAACTGGCAACGTAAGGAGTTTTTTTCTTGACAAGCTGAAGGCTAGAAACGTTCTGTGACCTGGAAGGTCACTTATTGTCTAAACAAAAGGCCTTGTTGTCAACCATGCTCTTGTGTGGAAAAATACTTGTTTTGTCTACCTTTTTTTCTTAGCCAATCATTTGACCTTCAGTAATGACATAGTTAGTAGCTTCTGTTAGAATATAATTGCCGTGACAATGTGATTGTAAGTGAAGTGGCCTACAAACTCATTGTGAGAATTGAAGCTGGCTTCTGCTGATGAAATTGCAAACTATTCTTCACTTAAATTTCTTGAATTGACTCCTTGGGGTCTTTAACTGTAAATTCTCCTAAAGTATTCTACTGTAATTCTTTCATTTGTAAATTACATTTTAGAATTTTGATACATAGGATAAAAATAAAATTAATGATATAAGTACAACTGACACAATTCAAACAGACGCAATTATTATAAAATTAAAATCATGCAGCATCACTCTCAGGCTGGCATTCTCATGTCTTTCTTGGTGCTTTGTTGCAGTTGCCTTTAAAACACACACACTCACACACAAATTGCAGTAAATTTTAAATTCCATAAAAACTATAACAAACTAATGCTAAAACTAAAAAGGTAGCCGCTAACCCTAAAACTTTTCTTTAAACCTAACTACAGTAATACCTCGGTTTAGGCGTTTAATTCGTTCCAAGAGCAAGCTCGTAACCCAAAATGCTCGTACACCAAAACAATTTTCCCCATAAGAATGCACTAAAAATCAATTGATTCGTTCCACACGACCATAAATGCCCATTTTAAATATTTTTTTGGTTTTACCCTATTAATTACAGTTAAAATTATAACCATTAAGACTTCATATAAATACTAATTAATAATTGACAATTAAACTCTAAAAATACTTGACAATTTACTGTAATGCACTTCAGCTTTGAGCAGCGTGCGTGGAGGAGACGAGAGGAGGGGGGAGCGGGGAAAGCAAGGGAAAACAAAACCCGGATTCAAGTGCAAATGAGTGAATTTATTATAATAGTGCAGAAAAACAAACAAAGTGATAATCCAGAGTGAAGGTCGTGGAACATGGGAGACGGGGGAGCCGTGAACGAACACACGGGAGACGCGAACGAGCGACTCGACAACACAAGAGTGGACAGAAGTGAACTAAATAGGCAGATGATACGAGAATCAGGTGTGTCAGTGATCAGTGACCACGCCCCTTACACACACACACACACACACAGAACTAGGAGACAATGACTTCATGAACCGTGACAGTTACAGCTTAGAGGTACTGTATGTGTATATTTCACTGCGTGAACAATAGTGATCACAAGTAATTAATGTTAACAACACGAGGTAAAACTGTGGCGACTGAGCACCCAAACCAAGCGACGCTGAGAGAATTAACAAGTTAAGGGGTGATAAAGGGGTTGGAACCGCCTGACTGTGTTATGAGAGGCTGTCATTAGGATATTTCCAGTAAAAATCCGCGCGACGATGCTGAGCGTTAGGACTATTTCCACACAAAAATGCATGTGGGTGAGGGAAACATTTTCTCGCACACCGATACAATGCTCGTACACCGATTTGACCCTCCATGCTTGTACGCCGAGGTATTACTGTATATTATTTTCTCATAAATGCTACTGGCCAACATTAACTACAACCTAAACAAAATTTCACATTAGTTATAATTTAATGTTAATGTTAACTAAGCATTGCTTGGTAAAGTAATTTGGCAATTCAGTGTACAAAGGTAATCACAGTTATTTAGCAGAGAATTAGCAGTATAATACTGGGTAATACACATTAAATAATCATAAAATATATATTTTTTGTCATGATTCAAGCATTTAGAAACAGAATTTATGGAACAGCTGTTGTCAGATTGCATTGGTGATTTCAAATTTAATTGAAATAGAATCTTAAGCTTGGCGAGCAATTTTGGAGAATTTGTTGTTTCTCCTTTCAAAGAGATAGCATGCCCAAGAGGTGTTTCAAAGAGGTTGCCAAGGTGATACTACTTGTTTTAGTGATTTTGGAATCACTTTGAAAAGCCGTTGAACTATAAAAACATTGACAGACTATTAGTATCCACCTGCCTTTAAACTTGCAATATGGTGGAATAAGTCACGCCTTCTAAATAAATGAGCCAATATGTACATTTGTAAAATCATCGCGTCACTGCAGCTGTTGTTAGAAACTCTGCTTGCTATAGAAACAGTGTTCTGAGACACGCTTATGACTACACATATTCATTGGCTGGTCGAGCCTGAAAAATGACTTTTTTTGTCAAAATGTATGGGAGAGTTGTTCAGATTTCAATAGTTTTGAAGAATTTGATGTTTCCACATTCAAAGAGATAAGAGCTGTTCTGGCATGACTGAAATAGATGCCCCATTTAAAAGATGGCTATGTGCTTTAAAAGGGACTTATTGCATTTAAAGCACTAGGCATGTACAAGGTTTAAAGAGTTAGTTCCCCCATAAAAGAAAATCCTGTCATTATTTATTCACCCACATGTTCAAAACCCGTAACATCTTTCGAACACAAATTCTATTTTCCATGAAATCTGAGAGACTGCTGCCCAGTCTATCTAACTACTAGCAAAAATATCGTAAAACTAGTTATAAAACCTTAAATTCAGTCTGTTCATCATATAAAGTTGGACTAAACCGTTCAATTCATACAAATTAGTTGTAAAAGCTTTATGAACTTTTTGAATATACAGTAGAATACATGAATTTCCTGTAGCAGATCTATACAGGTGGAGCTGGGGAAGATGAAGGGTTTCTAAAAGTGTGCTATAGGAAATGCTGACCAATTACTTGAAAGTTGAGCAGCTCATTGGCTACTGATGCAACAGTAACCAATCAGCTGTGCCCTGTAGATAACTATGTGATTGCTAGGACATCAAGTATGATGACTTTATAACTATAAAGTTTTCATAATCATTTTAAATGTGAATATGAATAGGGAAGTCCACAATAACAACGATAGCAATAACAACGATAACAATAACAACGCAGAGGAACAATATCACTGGAATCACAATCAGAAATATTTTTATAATTATAGATATTTATAAATTTACCATTCAATGTGTGAACAGGCTTTTATACCAAAGTGTGTCAAATTAACATTATCTCTTTTTCCTGAACAAAATGTTCAATGGAAATGTTCAATAACTGTTTTTTTTTGTGTTTAAGGTGTTTATACAGAAATTGATATTTAAAAATAAACCTAGCCTAAGAAATAACAAAGGAGTGAAAGGTATGACAAATTTCCCCTCTGTCAAGGTGCTCTTTTTTTAATACTGTATGGTATTTTGACAGGTACGTAATGTTATTTCTTATGCTCTTCTTCAGAATAAAAGTGCTCTGACCGTGAAAAGTCATTGTGCCGCACTTAGGCTATGGTCTAACTGGAATATTTTGATCATATCAAATAGTGACTGATGGTGGAAACTGAAATCTCAGGAAGAAAGTAGATAGTCAACATAGCATGAGATTTTCAAAATCTCACTTGCAAAGCCAATTTACAAACCAAAATACTTTTCCTTGAGCAAGATTTCACAGCCTTTCTCGAACATTTACAGCATGTTACATTTGCTGTGAAATATAACCATGACAGCGAAGGTCAACCACCAACACTTCCAAAAAAAGGTGTTTGTGTCAAGTTTGAGAAATTGAGGTAAACTTCATCTAGCACTTCAAACACTTTTGAGCGATGATGTGCAAGCTGACAGAGGTCTGTTTTTTGGGGAGTTTTTTTTTCAGCCCTTTGATTGATATTCCTAGATGTTTCCTTACTAAACAAGCCTTGCAACTCAGGGGTCCGGAGGTTTGTGCTGTAGGAAGGTCTTCATGATTAAAGTTCAGAGAAATTCAAAGTTTTGCACAACAAAGTTCTGTTCCCTCAACTCTGCAGTCATGCATTTTCACACAAACATGTTTCATTTCACACTTACTTGCTGTGGTATTTCCCCTCCTCACGCAGCGCGGGTGATTCCTCACATATCTCTGTGCTTCTTTTTCTATCTATCTCAGCGTTCATGAAACACAAGGTACTTTCTTTTTAGTCTTTACAGCATCACACCATCACTGCCTCCACTTAGCAGGAGCGCATTTTTATTGGCACTGAATACTGATCGGCAACGCCAGAGAAACCTTACAGGAACACTTTGAACTGTCATCTTTCTCACACCACTTTAATAGTGAAATCAAACCCCTGTTGACAAATACAGAGTTGTGAACAAAAAAAGAACCGAGGTCTTTAAGGTAGTTTACAAGCATTAATGCTGTTCAGTGGGTCTTGGCATTATGAAAACAGATCAGACTTTTTTCTTAATTCTTCTCATGCTCTTTGTCACTCTCAAGGGAAGTTCATCATTGTCAGGTTCTGCAAGCCTTGAATGCTTACGATCCACCCACAGGAAACCTTGCCTGTCATTTGCAATGGCCTTTACACCAAGATCTCACAGGGATAAAGTTGCATTCATTTCCACTGTTTGTCAATCAGTGGCAAGGCCAGAAATCTCCTAGTAGGTGGACCTTGGTGAAATAGGGAAGAATACCAGTGGATACAGAAAGTATTCAGACCCCCTTACATTTTTCACTCTTTGCTATATTGAAGCCATTTGCTAAAATCAATTCAGTTAATTTTTTTCCCTCATTAATGTACTCACAGCACCACATATTGACAAAAAAAAACACAGAGATGTTGACATTTTTGCAGATTTATTTAAAAAGAAAAACTGAAATAAGTTTCCTAAGTATTCAGACCCTTTGCTGGGACACTCATATATTTAACTCAGGTGCTGTCCACTGTGCATTTCTTTCTTCTACCCCTTCATTTGAGTCCAGCTGTGTTTGATTATACTGATTGGACATGATTAGGAAAGCCACACACCTGTCTATATAAGACCTTACAGCTCACAGTGCATGTCAGAGCAAATGAGAATCATGAGGTCAAAGGAACTGCCTGAAGAGCTCAGAGACAGAATTGTGGCAAGGCACCAATCCGGCCACGGTTACAAAAAAATGTCTGCTGCACTTAAGGTTCCTAAGAGCACAGTGGCCTCCATAACTCCAACAGTCGGGGCTTTATGCCATGACACATGAACGCCCGCATTCAGTTTGCTAAAAAAACACCCGAAGGACTCCAAGATGTTGAGAAATTACACCACGCTACACTTTCTTTCTGCCATAGTGCCATTCTGTTTATGCGCGAGGACAATATGCCGTGTACGTGTGGACAGGGGACGTTGCTCGCGTTTCTCACAGTCATCACGTGACACGGGTGAGCTAAATGTCAGAGGGGGATTTTTTAGCACAAACATTAAACAGAAGTACCGAAAACAGTTTTTGCAGAAATTGATGCAGAATTTCTTAATTTAATTTTAATATCGATATTTTTGTGGAGATATCGATTCAAAGTAAGTAGCTTGTGAGTATCGATATATCGATACTGCAGTATCGATATGCCCATCCCTGTCATGAGCGCATTAACTAACTTTTCTGCATTTGTCTTTGAAAGCATATGAAATTTAAATATATTTTTAAGATGGAAGAATGCGGCTTTACAGATGCTAGAAACGTGGCTTTCAAATTAAAGATAATAACTAATCAGTGCAAATCACAGACGGTTACACACACTGCATATAGTGGGAATAGACAAGAGAGTGTATGGCATGCTCACACAACAAAACGGAGCGCATGAGAATGAGTAAACACTCATCCTATGCACTTAAAAAGGAAGAGAAACACACAGAGTATGAATGTCTGAATCCCGACACAAAATCAGATTGGACCAAAGTGCCGAGATCTGAACACCACGCCCTGCAACATGGACAGGAGACAAGACAACACAAATGACAAGACAATATAGGAGCGTCAGGGCTCTGTCACAAAACTAAGAATAAGCTAGACAAGAGTGACAGAACCCTGACGATTAGTAGTATATTCTGTCAGCCTTGATTGGGTGGGGCTATCTTCCTATCTAAAAGATAGGAATCAGGTTTTTCTGGTGAGTAATGGTAAAACAATATTTATTCCTTTTACTAATGATTGTTAAAAAGCAGAAATGCTTCAAAATGCAGATTAAGTAATGTGCTAGGTCTAAACAGACAATTGTTTTTTGAATCATCGCTACAAAATTAGTAAGATTAAGATATTGTATTTCATTATGTAAATTTGATGCAGGGCAGTGTTATTATAAAAATGATTATTAAAATAAATAGTCCTTTAAACCGCAACACCTGCGATGATAAGGACGGAAAACAGCCACAAAAGACAATAATAAGCCAACATTTTGTTAATGTTAGTACTATTTTAGACTGTTAGTTTTGCCACTTTTTTTGCAGATTGTAATTTTTCATGTTTTTTGTAGCCGTGTGAGTTTGTGCCAATCAGTTCAGAACAGCTGGGGCAGTAATAAAATCTGGCAATGTTGTCATCAACAAGAAACAGCCTAAAAGGGACATTATTAATGTATAACTGCTGTACAGGCAGTAATGGTATACTGTTTTGTTTTCAGGTGGTTGAATATTCTAAGAGGTATCAGGTTTTACTTTCTCCTCACCCAGTTTAACGTAAAAGAGCCATGTGTAAGCAGTGATGCTACAAGTAGCAATGATATTACTTTAATCTCAAAGTTCAATCTCACAAATTTTGATATCCAGATGAAATGATAAAATTAAGAAAAGTCTTAATCATTCAAAAATGTGTTGAGATGAGATGTTGGTCAATATATTTTTTTAAATATTTTTTTACTTTTTGCTTTATCAATACATCTAAATATTATACAATTTAAAATTAAATGGATGTTGTTCTTAAGGTGAACTTCACTGCCATCTTACCAAACTTGCTGGGTGCTGGGTGCATATGGCCATTGCCAGAAGCCAGTGATTATAGCACATTTAAGTAGCTTTTATAAACATGCCTTAGAAATAAATAAAAAATGACAATGGCTCTGACATGTTTTTGGATAATTTAAGAAGGTTGCTTTCCGTTAAAATGGCTCAAACATACATTTGAGTCTGTGAAACTAGAGGTAAATGTCCTAACTCAACTAAGGTTTAATCCTGGCTTAATCTAAGCCCTGTCTGTGAAACCAGGCCGAGTATTTGTCATGTAATATGTAATGTAGCAAGTTACTTTCTCGAAAGGATAACTTTAATTATGCTATTAATTTTGAGACTTCTTTGGGAATAGAAATCTGTTCTGATAACAATAACCAGATTGATTGCTGATGCAAACAGATGCACTTAAACATTAGGTTTAAATCAGCCATGGTTTATTGAAATCAAGTACCTACATTTTTTAAGACCCTGCAGAGCTTCTGACATGTTGTGCTGTTCCTGCATTTTGCTGACAGAGAGTTTCAAGTAGATGACAGACTAGAGACCTTGTAAGTGCATGATACTTTTGTCCTTGAACCCTGCGATACAGTACATCCCAGAGGCTGATATCTCAATGTAATCCTCTCTATAGGGACACATTCTTGTGGAGTGTGGCCCAGGAAGATGGGCATTTATTGCTTTTGTTGTGCACATCACTTGTCTCATTGCATGCCTGCATGGTCAGAAAGATATCAGAAAGATATCATGGTCAGAAAGCTCATGATAGACCTTTGATTCTTCCTGTTGAATACATAATTGTTTCTCTAAAGCGCATTAATGTGTCACATGTCATGCACAAAGTGTTTTAGATGGATTTATTTGAAAGGCAACTGCTTGTTTTGATAATGCATAATTTTTATGCCATGTCATGATAGCAGATGTACCAACATAAATGGGATATCGTCTCTGTAAAGCATGTATGTGCATCATATGCAGTCTGAACGTTTCGTACTGCCGTATGTCACCATGGAAACATCTCATGCTGTGATTTTTCTTTTGTATGAGGGCGTTTGTGAGGAATGCAAAATCAGATGAGTTTCTGTGTGATTATCATCAAGCCACACATACAGCAGCAACAAAAAGAAGAAAAAAAAATCTATATTTCAGCAGAATAACAATTTGCAGAAAAATGCCTCTAAGCAAAGAAATAAACAACTTCATCAAAGTCATTGACATTCCATTCACACTTGCCTGTACCAAGAGCTCCTTCATCTTTTCTTTGCTTTAAAATATCCAAGATCAAACCCTCATCAAGATAAAGCTTTAATAGTTATTCTAATCTTATTGGCATTGTTCTTGTTTGTGAATATTGATTGATTTGATGATCAGCTGATGGTTAAAACTAGACATTCTGCAGTGAATTAAGTTTATGAGGCCATCATAACTAGACCATGAGTTTTAGTAATTTAGAACACATTTGTTTAAATGGCCATATGGTGCAGCTTAAGTAGGGTCATATGCCACATCCATGCATCTGCACCATATGGACCGTCCAATCCACGCAGGTGTTATGGATCATCACATCAGCGTTATTCCAGAGGTTAGATCACGTCTGCTCAGATTCACCCATGAGATTAATAATATCTATTTCACCCTGATTACACATGGCCCAGCTGAGGACCTGCTAAGTGAGGAAGAAGCATTGAGATGCCCTGACTCAAATGACAACCTCAGCCTTGGGGTCCACCACTCTTCGTCAACACTTTGGCTTATAGGTTATTATATAGATAGATGAGTATATTTTGATTGAACTCCCAAATGAATATGGATATTAGCCCGTCCTCCAGTCACTCACACCAGCTCAGATATCCACTCGGTCAACTTACTGAGGCACTGCACAATGGGAATTTCTCTTTACAGTATCAGACACATAATGGTAATTATGTGCCCACATTATCAAACAGCCCATTTGCCATCTGAGAGTCAGTCATCTGCCGTCTAAAATCAGTATCCTTAGAAACACTTTAAACAACTCAGAATCTCAGTGGAGAAAGGCATATAGTTCATATTGCTAAAACTACCCGATTTTTCATATGACCAGAAAAATATACCGGGCTTCTCTACTGGCTTCTATTGAGACTCCACTGTAGTTTTCGATAAGCTAAAGCCTGCCCGCACATTGATGCGATTAGTTTCAAGGTAGTTTGTGACGAAAGAAACACCAGCGATTACTAACCGCATTTTTGAGACTGTCTTTAGATCACTGCAGTTTTCAAGATAAAATATTCAGCAATTCTGTTGACATGCATTTGCAAATGGTTTGTCTTAAAGCATATTAAAAACACCAACATAGACAGATAAACAACATTAAAGACTTGATTTTCACCACAGGGGGACTCAAAGTACTAAAAACGCTTAAGACACATTTCCCTGAGTATAAAAGTTTGTAATTGCCTATTACAATAACAAATATAAAATCTTACTTTAAGATTCACATTTTGCTATAGCAATACATTAAACTGTGTTAGAGTCTCTGGGAAGTACACAGTCCGAAACAGAGCTTTCATTTACTAAACCCAAACCACAACCTCACCAAACAAGGGGAAATATTAACACAAACTTCAAATTTTAACAAAACATGTCGAAAACAACACAACTGAATATATTAAGGCATGAATATTAAAATATGATAACATCATGACTTTCTGCTTTGAAACAATGTGTACAATAAAAGCACAATACAAAAAAAGACATAGCATTTTATAAAAATGACAAATAAGAGTGTAAGGACATTTTGCAACATTTATGCAAAGATTCCAAAAACACTCCGGAAAGATAACATTATAATGTAATGCATGTGCGTAGGATGAAGGCACAAAGATGAAGAAGGATACATGTTCCATTTACTAAACATTACATTAGAATTACACAACGTAGTACTGACACAACATAGACCCAGACTAAGACAAGGACAGGGCTTAAATGCACAGAGGATGATTAGGGGAAAGGAAACAGCTGACGAGACTAATTGAATAATTAGTGGTCAGACAGGTAATACAGATGACACAGGGAGAGAACGATGAGAGATAGAAGGCAAACACAACAACCACGAAGACAGGGAAGACAACACCATGCCACAAAGTAGTGATGTCCAAATGAAGCAATGAACCAGTATTGAACCACTTCATCAATTGTATTGAACATGGGTTCATTCATTCAAAGCTTCGTTTCAGTGACATCTAGTGGCCAAATTGTAGATAGCAAAATAATGTCAGTATGAGTGTAACTAGAGTTTGTGTGAATTATGTAAATAAACTTTGAGTGATTGGTTGATTCGATTAGCCTTGACCTTGGTCTTCTCCTCGTCATATTTTTCATCCACCATCTTCTTTAGAGATATGACGTATTATTATTATTATTATTATACGTATTATATTATTATATATTATACGTGAATATATACACAACAAGCACTGGACCTATGTAAACAACAATATACAAACAAACTAATTATTACATACATCACTACAAGAATTGCACTACCTCTCTTTTTATTATTATATATTAATCTTATTTTTTTATTCTTACTTGTGACATTTATTGTGGACGGCAAAGTAAGAAATTCATTGTACAGGGGAACATGCTTTCTGTCTGTACATATTACAATAAACACTTTGAATCTTGAATAATGCTACTTAATGTTGACTTCACATACATCATGGAACCTATTGTACCAACAGTAATGACATTATTAGCCACTTATGTAACTTTGCTTAAGTTACCTGGCCTAAGCCAGGTGCAGTAGGATAACCAAGGTATAATAAAGCTTATTATAATAAAGCTTAAGGTATAATAAACCTTATTAGGACTGATCAGATGAAAATGTTCCAACATTGGAGAACGGGTTCTCTTCCTAGCTGGTTCAATGATGATGATCAAACAAATGCAGCGATAACAACAATGCAAACTCCTACTACAGTAAACCCACATCTTGTGCATCATTTTGGGCATCTATATAGTCATATTACAGGCCAAAAAATCTGTTGAAGCGTGAGTGCAGCAAAGTCTCGCGTCACGAAGCCTCTTGCGATGTGAAGCAGTATCGAATGGTCTGAACCAGTCAAGTGATTCACTCAGAGAACCGAAGCAGTTGCTGCTTCGGACGTCATCGGTCACGTGTGTTTTTCCGCATCAAAGCAAGCTCCGAAGCAGTAGTTCATAAAAAATCCTGCTTCGAGTTCGAAGCTTGTGTCGGAGCATCGGTGTCAGATGGCCATCACTACCACAAAGACATTCTAAGAACATTTTCTATTGATCATTAAACAATGTTCTTACAAATTTTCTTATGAGAACATTCAAGTACAAATTACATTGTAAGGACGTTCCATGAAATTTTTTATACAGAATGTTAAATGATGATAAAAATATTTAGAAAATACCATTATAAGGATGTTCGAGAATGTTTTTCTATTAACATTTTCCCTAAACAAAATAATATTTTACGCCTGTTTCATGTGCATTATTTTGAGAAAGTTTTGCCCTAACATTTAAATAATTTTTAAAGAACATTAGTGAAAGTTATGTAGCACTCAATGTTAGCTGGTGAATGGTCCATAAACAGAAACACAAGTGAGTCGAAGTTGTGTGTGAAAATGTCTTGATACAGAGTTCAGAGGAGAATACCCAGACTGGATCGAGTTGATAGAATGGCAAGAGTAATTCAAATATCCACTTGTTACAACCAAAGTCTGTAGAAGAGCATGTCTGAACGCACAACAGATGGGCTAAAGCAGCAGAAGACTACACCACATGCCACTCCTGTCTGCTGAGAACAAGAAACTGAGGCTGTAAGTCACATTCTACACAAAATTGGACAATAGAAGATTGGAAAAATGTTGCCAGTATGATGAGTCTCTATTTTTGCAGAGACATTCAGATGGTAGGGGCAGAATTAGGCGTAATCAACATGAAAGTATGGATCCACCCTGTCTTGTTTCAACGGTTCAGGCTGCTGGTGGGGGTGTAATAGTGGGAGTTATTTTCTTGGTACACTTTGGACCCTTTTGTATAATTTGAACATTGTTCAAACACCACAGCCTACCCGAGCATTGTTGCTGACAATGTCCATCCCTTTATGATCACAGTGTTCCCATCATCTAGCAGCATAACGTACCACATTACAAAACTGAAATGATATCAAAAAGGTTTCTTAAACATGACAGTGAGTTTACTATACTCAAATTGCCTCCACAGACATCAGATCTCAGTCCATTAGAGGAGTGCTGGATATGAGCAACTGTGTGATGCTGTCATAGTAATGTAGACCAAAATCTGTGAGGAAGGTTTCCAGCAAATGGTGGTCCAACAAAAGACAAATAAAACTACCCCATGGGGGAAAACAGACCAGACCAGGCCAGGCCAGGCTAGGCTAGGCTTGGCTAGGCTAGAAACATAACTACAAGAAGAAGAAAAAATGACCACGAACCAGCACAAAACAGCAAACACAGGGAGAATAAATAGGAAACAAACAGGTTAGGTAATGAGGGAGGTCAGGTGGGGCAAATCAAACCAATAATGAGAAAACAAGATGGGCGACAATAGACAAGAGAGCACATGGCACAAGAAACACACGTCAATCCGTGTGTCCACACAAATCAAGACAGCATGAAAGCACGCAGCCAGTGAAAACACAAGTTGCACGCTACCCAGCACAAGACAAAACATGACATGAAAGCACGTGGCCGATGAAAACACAAGCTGTGTGCTACACAACAAAAGGCAACCCGAACAAACTCGAAACAGCGCACACTTACAGAAGACAAACACACTGAGCATGAATGTCCGAACCCCTACACAAAACTGAAACCGAACAAGACTGAAGTGCAAGGATACGAACATCATGTCCTGCACACAAGACACATCACAGACAGGAGAGCGCGTGACTCAAGCACACTCAAAGTCGTGCGCTCACAGGAAGACCACAATAAAATAAGACGCCAATACCACAATAAAACTAGACCGCAGTGACAGAACCCTGACAGTAATGTGCAAAAGTCTTAGGCACATTGGACTTTAGCGGATGATGATAGTGAGATCAGATATTCATGTGGAGCACTTCACTGGATCAGATTTCAGATTTCCAGATTTCACTGGATCATTACAAACAATGACAAAATGAAAGATTGGAAATGTAAACTGATATTTCCTAATGACACGCTACAACAAAAGCTAATGTAATTAACTGGAATAAAATCGCTTTATTGGGGTGAAAATAATAATGTGCCTTTTACACAGTACTGTGTATATAGACAAAAACACAAAGTGTCTTACAGTTTCTTCTCTAGGATACCAAGTGAACCAGAACTACCCAAAAATTGTATCGTACCCATGCAGGCTTTGCAAAAGGGTACAGCAGAGCTGTGAAAGAGCTACAAGTCAACATCAAGTGTCCCTTTTGAGATCCATAACATTGATCTGTTCTTGATCTTTCCCAATTTGCAACTCTGGTGCTGTATGTGCAAAGATTTGAAGATATAGCATTGTGGTAAAACGGGAGAGAGGTAAAAATATCAAACCAATTTTGCACAGATTGGTCTGAGTGGTTAATTTTTCAAGTAGTCTGGCATTTTTTGGATATATCTGAGAAGTATACTCTCAATGTTTTAGATGGCACACTAGTGGTTGTCCTGAGGCATTTGGTGCCCTGGTGAGATTAAACTTTTTTATATAAGTATTGATAAGAATGACAGAATATTCTGTTCAAAGCAAATGATCCTTGGATTTGACTGGACTAACCAAATTAATATTAGATAAGAGTGATTCCTGCCACAGTGTTTAGGACAAGTTGCATTTGTCTCAAAATCTGAGGGGGATATGTGGAAAAAGAAAGGATAATGAAGAAAAATAATGACCGTAGCAATCATACTGTATGCTTTCCAGCACAAATTACTGATGGACTCTGAGATTCACTTGCACACCATTATGTGTATTGCAGTAATTTGTTTTGCACTGTAGCTTTGCCACAGTAAGTACCATTTACTCTGGAGAAAATTATTCTAATAACATACAATAGGAAGCTGACCGTTTGGTGACCGTCAGAGTTTTGTGTGTTTTGTAGCTTGTGTACACTACAGCAAACAAGTTTCATCAGCAGTCACAGAAAGGTCAAAATACGTTTAATTCTGTAAAACTGTTGTGGTGTTAGAAAGCTGTACTGTGAGTTCCATGAGTAGTTCATGTTCAAAGCATAGTCACAAATGACTGTCAGTAAATGCAAAGCCTTATTTACACAGACTGATATTTGTGCCTATTATGTCTATTAAAATCATTGCAAATAACTTTCATTTCAGTGTAATTGCAAGCTTTGATGTTTTGCTTTCTTCAGATGGTTTTCCGGAGAGAACAGAACATTTTAGTAAAATTCTTATGCTCTGTTCCTGAACAAAACAAAAACCCCTCAGTGATCCTGAAATTGCTCCCTTTGGGTTGTTTCCTTTGTGCTTTATGGAAGAATGTTAAGATATCTTCTTTTCCTATGTTCATTGAACACAATATTACTAAATGTAATGGATAAAAGACATCCATATTTCTTTCCAGAGTTACATTGTTTGTTTAACTTTAATATATGGCCAGCTGACGGTGATTCAATTGTAATATTCATGACAAACAAGTTCTGTTTGTGGGTGGGTGCCCAGAGTGGGCCAAGGTCACGATTGGGTGGGATGAAAGTCTTTTTTCATTTTTTATTATTGCAACAAATCCATCATGATTTTCAAGCATCTAGTTGATTGAAGCGGCACATTAGATTGGTAAATTAATCCATGTCATTCCATACGTTCCTGGAATGTTCCATTTGTGGCTTGAAGTAATTATGTGTCTGAGAAATTCCGCCTTTATATGTCGAGCTAATGGAGCAGAACAGCTGACCTGGAAGGACACAGACACAGAGGTTGGAGGTATTGAGCCATGTGGACACTGTGTGGGATTAACGTTTTTTCAGAATTTATTATTTTGGCATAATGACTATTCATATGAATGAGAAACACGTTTTTCAAAAATGTTTTTAATAACTATCCTGATTGGAGAAGCGCCAGGAATGTTGATACCTAATATAACTGCAGGGATGCTTCACTATTGTTCAGTTTGGTTGTCTGTGTAGAGAGAAAGCAGACCTATTTTCATTGCAAGAGGAAAAATATATTAACTAACAGGAACTTAACATTGTCATTAACTAACTTCATCAAAAAAATTCCAACATAAGCCTCTTGTCAGGGTCACATACAGTTTCATTGTTTCTGTTCATGTTCCTGTGTGTCCTGTGTTTCCTTTCAGTTTAGTTCCCATCTCCTTTGTTACTAATTCCTCTCTGTTTGTTACCTAGGTTACAGACTAATCCTTTTACAAACTGCTCCAACTCGGGTTAAAGGTCGAAATGCAGCTTTATTGGGACAATCACGAATTGTAATCCATATACCAGGAAAAAGGTCAAATACACAATCAGACAATCCAAATGAGCAACAAGGCAGAAAACATGGGCAAAAGGGTAATCCAGAAAAATGAAAAAAAAAAAAACAAGACTCAAGGAACCCGGGATAACACTCAGAAATGTAGTGTAACAACATACAAGACATCACAACGAATGAGTGAAAAAAATTAGGGTTGTATAGACCGAAGAACCAAATAATGAGACACTAGTGTAAGTAATCAAACATAAATCCAGGCAATGGATTATGGGAAATGCAGTTCATGCTCTGGTGGAGAATATAGGCA
Organism: Rhodeus uyekii; assembly: GCA_037043235.1. NCBI lineage: Eukaryota > Metazoa > Chordata > Actinopteri > Cypriniformes > Acheilognathidae > Rhodeus > Rhodeus uyekii. The sequence continues at coordinate 3,711,429 of JAWRVZ010000054.1, read as the reverse complement.
CCCCAGTAACAAATCCCACCTGTGTCTAGTTTAGTTCTCTGTGTTTAACTTTTGTCCATTACACAGGGTGTTATCATCATTACCAAGTAGGTTTTCGTGTTTGTTTTTGGATTAAAACCATTTAAATTAAATTCCTTTGTCGTTCATGATAGGTTGCCACCACAGCATTGTGACAGATTGACTGAACCTCAAACATATAAAAATATGGACTGTCTTCTGTAAAATGGACGCATGCTGGATTATGGAGTACGTGGAGGAGTATTTGGAGATGAACCACGAGGCACAGTGGCCCTCAAATACTTTTTCTGCAGCAGGATGGACAATATCTTTAGACAAAAGCTGCTATTGCATGAGGGTCAGTGTTCACTGATTTATTCACTCAACTACATCTTGTGGGTGTGTGAATCCTCCTTCATCACAGGAGTTGTTGAGGAAGAAAACATCAACTCCTACTTCCCTGAGCCAGTACCACCTCCAGCAGCCATCTCTCTGCTGCTTCAGATAGGACACATCGTTCCAGCCTGGAGTTCCCTGGATGAACACAGCGGACCTTAGGATGGTGCCCATGGTGCCCATTTGTGTTTTTTTTTTTTTGGTAATGTCCTTGTGTTTCCTTTCAGTTCCTTTAGTTCCCATCTCCTTAGTTACAAATAGTAGTTAGTTAGTTAGTTAGCTAATGGGTTACTGATTAGTCACACGTGATTAGTTTAGTTCTTTGTATTTAAGTACTCACTTTTTTTCTGTTATGTTCTGTTATCTTCATTATTAAGTGTGGTTTGCATGTACTGTATGTCCTTCTGAGATTATCCAGTGTATTTATGTTTGTGGATTAAAGACTGTTTAGATTTAATTCCTTTCGTCATTTGTGTTGTATTGCTACCACAGTGTTGTAATGCTACTGTGATCAGTAAGATTTGACAAAATTCTCATATTAACCAAGGATGCATTTAAATGTGATGGTAAGACATTTACAATTTACATTTACAAATCTCTTCATCAAGGAATACTGAAAAAAGTATCATTATTTCCTCAAAACTATTAATGTCACAAATGCAGATCATGTGCGATGAGGAACTAGGAAGTAGCTGGATTAACTCAAACTCACTTTTATTAAACAAAACCAAAAGACTTTAAATATAAATAAAAGAAGCACACCTGTGCCAAAACAAAACATAGCTCAGAACAAGAATCACAGCAGGAGACCAGGAGACATCCACACACTTGAACATTAACAGCCGACAAAGACAAGGGAACAGCAAGAGGGTTTTATACACAAGGGAATGACGAACACCTGGGTAGACTAACGATGAAAGTGATTGACATGACAGGTGCAGGAAGATACACAAAAGGGACCCGGAAGTGGAACATGATACACCTGACAGTTAGTAACAACTAACCTTCCACACAGGAAGTGAAACATTGTCACGACAGACAGGAAGTGACAAATGACCTTACACACAGGAAGGTGACACAACAATCAGGACTAAGGGTAACAAATTAAGCAACACATCTGTTTTTTGAATTTTGATAATAATAAGAAATGTTTCCAGAGCACCAAATCCACATATGTGAATGGTTTCTGAAAAATCATATGACACTGAAGCTTTGCCATAGTAGCAATAAATTACATTTTAAAATATTAAACAGTTATTAAATTGTAAAGCTACTTCAAAATATTGCTGTTTTATACTGTATATTTTGTCAAATAAATGCAGCACTGGAAACATTAGAAACTTCTTTCAGAAACATTGGAACATCTAAGCGATCTCAAACTTTACTGCAAGCTACTCAAAATTAAATTCTTATTCTTAACTGAATAACTGAAAATTATCTTCTGTGTTCCTAAAGAGTTTAGAAAGTTTGGAATCGTAGTTTTCTAAATAAGTTTAGAAAATCTTTCCATTGTTTCAGACCCTCACTTTTCTAGAAAGTTCCGGTATGTAATTTTGATTGCAAGTAATCAGCACTACCTACAATCAGTGTAAAATGGGTTGGGTTTTTTTTGCACTGTCATCCAGCTTAATTTTTTTCGTACTAACTCTCATCTCTGTATTTTTTGTACTCCTCTCTCCCTATCTTTAAGCTCCCCATTTGAGCATTTGAATGTAAAAGTGAGGAGGGGGAATCTTGTGAATCTTAGTCCTGTCTGCTCCATAAAATCCACTGAGACATTCTCTTTTTCAACAATGCGCAGCAGTACTTACTGCCAGTATAAAAGGTGTGTCCTCACCATCTGACTGCCTCCCAACACACTTTTCCTGTATAATCCGTCAGTCTCCTTAATGCAGATACAGACATAATTCGATCATTTCTGTTCCAATGGTTTTGCACATACTGCACCCTATGTAGACTTTAAAAATAATGACCCATGAGGCACAGCAAATGAATACATCATGTACTTCGTGTGCTGCTCCACTTCTATGTAGTCCCTATTTTTGTTGAAAGATTCATGTCTACATATGTTACTGTCAGGCAGGATTCAGAAAGCGATTATAGATGAAGGGATATGATAGGGCAGTTTACAACAACCGTCTTGTACTGCACCTCTCTGAAGTTTTCACCCCTTGATCAAGACTTATAAGGTGGTAGCATGTTGCCCTCTGGCATGACAAATGAGAAAACAAATCTGAAAAAGTACAGAGAGCAAAAAAGCACATTGTGATTCAAATGAAAAAGAATTACTCCTGGCATTTCCCGCAACCACAAATAGGAAACTTAATGAAGCTCATTAAAACATGTTTTACTACAACGCACAAAGGCCATTAGCGGTCTGTGATTTATTCATAGCACTTAAAGACTATAAATATGGAAATGACTTTTGGCTTTTTTGGGAGCAAAAATAGGTGGAGTCAATAGGTTAACAACAAACTTCACATGATTCATCGGAGGTCATATGTTTGACACATCAATTAAGAATAATACTAGTTCTACATTTGTGAATTCCTTTACATATTTTTTAGAAACAAAATTGCTCTAGTTTTTTTTTTTACACAAATGACACTTAAGTAAATTATGCAGATGGTTTTAAAGCAGAAAATACAGTTTAGCCCCTGAATGTTCTAGTATGGTGGAACTTCAATGGTTTAATTAATTAATTTGTTATCGTATGTAATATATCGTAATATATCGTTATCGTATATTTTACTGATCTGAGAAAGTTTGAGGAGCATTTAAAATATGATCATGCTGAAATGTTTCTGCAGCACATCTGCTTTTCAAAAAGCCCAAAAGGGCCCATGTCACACCTCTCCTTATCTCTCTGCACTGGCTACCACATTGCATCAAATTCAAGGCATTGACACTTGCAGATCTAGCACAGGCTCAGCACCCTCATACTTCCACTCGCTACTACAAATCTACACACTGATGAAGAACGACTCGCGGTACCATCACCGAGAGGCACAAAATCACACACACAGATCATTTTCGTTTACTGTTCCTTGCCACTGGATCAATCTCCCTGCCTTCTTCCGGAATTCTGAATCCCAGTCAATATTCAAAAGACTCATTGAAACTTTGTATTGTAAGCACTTTTGTTTACTGTTGTCTCTTCATAATGAATCGCTTTCTATATTTCTGGAATTGTTAGTCACTTTGGACTAATAACTCAATTTAACAAAGTGTCTGCTAAATGAATAAATGTATCAGTAAATATAAATGTTTCCCTCAAGTTAAAATGTAAACGTTTTGTACATATGTTGTAAAACTTTTTACTTTCATTAGTTTCCCTCAAGTTAAAATGTAAACGTTTTGTACATTACTTTCATTGTAGAAATGCAAAAAAAAAATTTTTTCTCTATTTTTTAAAGCAAGCCAAAACCATATATTTGTACCAGACATGTATAATTTTTTACAATTATTTCAATAAAAATAACAATACAAATGTGTAAGACTAATTTATTTAATTATTGTTTAATATTAATATTAATATTAATATTGTAAAATATTAATCATAATTCAATGATTAGTAAATTGATCTGGTACCATGACTGCTTGAATCATTCCTGTTGTGCCAATCGACTGTTTAACAGTACAATAACAATACTGGATTTTTCTATTGGCGACAAGCAATGATTTTTGAGCTTATCCTATTATGTCTTGTTACTTGCTTATCTTGTATATTTGCTTTTTCTCCCTTGACAGCTAAAAAGATCAAAGTGGAAAAAGTGTTCTGCATACTGACTTATGTAACATGAAAACACAGATGTTCCTAAGGATGTGCTGAGCACTCGAACATCTCAGTGGTCTAATGAATCTGGGCTGTGGTCTCTGGGGGGATACGTACATGAAAAGTGCACAACAACACTCAGTTGCTTCCATGTGTTACTTTCGCATTCTCCAGATCTGTCAAAAAATTTCTGCTGTGCTTATTCGAGATTAAATTTTAACCTGAAGCGACACAGTATTAAGGGGCTGCATCCAAAGCAACTCTCGATTTACAGATAAAGAGCTTCGCTTTTTGCGCCCCAAGCTAGTATCTAAAGAAGTACCTTGTTGTAAATTACATTATAAAGAGAGACAGGGATAAATTGCATTCACCAGCCCAAGGCCAGAGGGGCCTGGATTGTTTGCATAGGTATGTAGCTCAGAACCCCTCATGGTCAGTTTGGATCAGCTCTGGTTGTTTCTTCAACAGTATGTGCCATCATTCATTCTTGCTGATATGTCTGTGATATGCTCTCTTAAGAATCCTGTTGTCCCCATCATGTCACAGCTGTGACTCAACATGAAACTGACATATTGACAGGTTTACAATTCATGGTAACACTTTAAAATACTGTTCTGTCAGTTACCCTTTCAATAAACTGCTGCATTTGGATCCTCAACCCTTTGAGACACGTATACACACACACACAAACACATTTAGACCACTTAGCTTAGTGATTGATATTTCAACCAGCATAACAAAGCGTGTTTCTGTGACAAATTACCTACCCGGCCTATAACTAATAAGAAACTCTGATTAACAGATTAGTAAGTAATAGCGCTCAGTTGAATGAGTTAGTTCACTATTAGCTAATCAACAACTACAATTTTTTTTCTTACCTTCCAGGACTACTAACAACTACTATATACAAGTTCATAATTAATGTGAATATTGCAGAATATATAATTAATTCTGAAGTGAAGATCATGGTAAAACATTACTAATGACTCAAGTCTTATCAAATCCTTCAGAACTAATTACTGGTCATTCAGAACATTCTAAAGTGAAAAGTATGATAACTCTATTGAAATAATTGTTAGCGTTTGAGGTTTTTATAAGGTTTGGTATAGTAATGACCCAAGTGTTGCTATACCCTTCTAAAGGAATTTCTATCCAAAAGCTAACAATAATTTCAGTCATTATTAGTTTTCACTTTAGAATATTGTTCCAAATACAGTAGAGTTCAATCTCGACTCACGGTTAACTCACCAATCCTATTATGTCAACGTTTTTGAAGTGGAACCGTCAAACTCCCTATTTGTCTTAGCATTTTCTTTTCGGTAATGTCGATTCTTTAATGTCACTGAACACTAATATCTCGAGCACAAAAGACGTACAAATTCGGCACTTCATATGGTTATTTCGTGACTCATGAGCGTACCTAGTTCACTGCGCATGCGCTGAGTTTGCGTTGCATGTGGATCGCGGTCCATATGGTCGCTCTGACAGTGACTTTTCTCTCACAGTGCAGCGCAGCACTCTCTTAAGTGAAAGCACATATCGTTCTTACGCGCTGAGCAGAGCATGCTTCAGAACAAAAGCAGGTGTGTGTGTGTTTATCTAAGCCTCATACTCATTGGTCGGTAACTGCTGTGTAAGAACCACTGTCAATCCGTAGCGGCGCTGAGCGTGCTGCGAATTGAAGAACACAGATATTAACAGACGGGACGAAGCCGAATTTGTTAAGAAAGCACATTAGACAGGCAGAACGTAAGAAAGTATGCAATCTAGTACAGCGTGATGACCACAAATATGACTGTTTGCGCTGTGAGCGAAATTGTGTTTGCAATGTTGGAGAATATAATTAAAGGTTTGTATCGAGAATCAAAGGTGTTTTTTATTGTATACTGATAAATCTCTGCTGTTAGTTGGTGCACATATGCCTTTTGTTGTTAGCAAACATATACAGTGTGTGTATATTTTTATAGCATGCCGAATACTTCATCAAATAAATCGGCATAATGGCTGTTGGTTATCTCGATAATGTGTTATCTCGATGCTTTTTTGCAACCCCCGAGGCCGTCGAGATACGCGTATTCCACTGTAATTAGTAATTCCTTTAGAAGGATGATACTAGAAGAATCACTACCATTGGTTACCTTGATCTTCATTTTATAATTATTTATACATTATACATTATTCATATTAACTATGAACATGTAGTTCTTAGTATTAGTAAATGTTAGATACCAGAATGTTAATATTGCTTTACTAATTTGTTCTTGTGTAGTTATTCATCAATGACAGAACAGAATTGAAGTGTTATCCGATTTGTATATTGTTTTAGCTTGAAAATGAATATGTTATAGTATAATTAGTATATACTTCCTTTCAGATTCTGAAAGCTGGGTCGTATTTTCTTCCTTCTTGTCCATTATTGTGAATAGGATGAGAGCATGTCTCAAAAACTGTCCATGGCATCTGTAACCTAACTTGGCTAACTTCAAGTGACATAAATACTGCAGAGTTTGATTGAAACTACTGTATATTCCTCTACTCACTCTGTTAAAAGACTGATAAACTTTTTGGTATCCTAACGATGCACATTATGTGGTGAATTCATACAGTAAATATCATTATGTTTTGAAGAAGGTTACATTTTAAAATACTTGTTGACCTTTACACAAAGTCATGAGGAACTGCACAGGTTATGTTTTGTTTTTCACATGTATGTATATGCCATAGAGACAACACATGACAACAGATAATTTAGTACCCCAAAATATTCAAACAAATTTTAATTTAGAAATTAAAAATATACTTATTATATTCAATACTCATTTTATCAAATTGTGTGTATGAATTCCATTCCATATTTATGTATTTTTTAATAAATTACACATTTGATTAGGTCATTGATCCAAGTATGGGCCATTTTGGGTCATAAACCATCTTATCTTTATTATTGAATCACTTACTTGTGTCCACTGGCTTTTTAAAAATGGATTGTCTCTTTTTAATGCAGCATCTTATCATGTGAAGAGTTAGAATATCTTGGGTTCCAACCTGTCTTTGGATCAGTATTCCCGACTGAAATCTTAATACAATCAATATACTCAAAGTGCAATATGTGTTGAATGATCTGGATATAACAAATGTGAAACTGTTCAAAATCTAGGAGTGATTTCTTACAATTGCATCATTCAAGTAGCATACTGGCATCAATGTCAACTTTGACAATGGAAATACACAGAGATCTAAATACAAAAGGAAACGCATTCATCTAAATCCATATAGACAAAGGCTACATATCTTCTTTACACATACATTATATATTTACAGCTACAATTAATCACATATAAATGCACTATGGAAAAGGTGCAGGTAAGTCACTTTGCTTATTTATAATAATCTTTTTCTAGTCACTGTGAAAATATGCCTTATGGTTGCAAATGGAAATATGCCTTATGGTTGCAAATGCAGACACATCTGCCATTCTAGTACTGTACACACTCAGATTCTCAATAAGATTAAAGCAAGTTGTGGAACTAGACGGACGACCCTCTGAGGAGAATATCATACTTTCAATTCAACTCCATGTAGATGATGAGGATCGAGAGCACAAAACACCTCACAGAATTTGTACTTTCTCACGCAATTACTTTAAAGTGCTGCACTAACAATGCCTGAGGGTAAATCCCTTTCCATGGATCCTTCATTATGTGAAGTAAACTTTTAAAGTGAAAATCAAATGAAAGAAGGGACTGTCTAGAACACACAGAAAAATACCACACGCTCAATAGGAAATATTGTTCTTTTTTCATGATCAAAAAGTACTGTACATGTTTTATAGAAAACGACTGAATGGAACACGCATTCATATTGTCTCTTGAACCTTAAAAGTATAGTTGAATGAAAATGAAATGAAAATGCTGTCCTCTTTAACCTCTTGTTATTCCAAACCTGTATAACTTTCTTTCTTCTGTGAAGCAGAGAAATATATTTTGATGTATCATAATGTAGCGACTGAGAACAATTAAACACACAGTTATTTGTTATATTTACAAATAATCACAGCAACCCTTGTCACAGTTCACCAGTCCTGTCTCCCACACACTACATTTCCCAGAATCCCTCCTGGCTCACACCTGCACACTCTTCCCAATCATCCACACCTGCCATCAAAGAGCCGAGCAGCCAACCTAAGCCCAAGAACTACTAGTGCCGCTCTGGAGGCTTCTGGTTGTGTTGGACCAGCCCTCTTCAGCCTTCAAGCCATTTTGCATTTACATTTATTCATTTAGCAGATGCTTTTATCCAAAGCGACTTACAATTTGAGGAGTACTTTCCTGAAGATACAAAGTACATAAGAGTACTTACAGTAGGTAAGCACAGTGTATTGTATTTTAAGCACCGTGCTTACAATGCAAAGTTTCGAAAATGTCTTACACAAGTAGAACAAGCATGGGGGGATAGAGGGGGAAAGAGGGATTTTATTTATTTATTTTAAATGTTTGTGTGTCATGTTAGGTGCTCATAGAAGAGATGTGTTTTCAGTATTTTAAACCTTGACAAAGAATCTGTATTCCGGATGAGGGCAGGGAGATCGTTCCACCAGCTAGGAAAGACTAGAAGCTCCGTCTTTGCCAGGTTGAGTTGCAGATGATGCTCTTTCATCCATGCCGAGATGTCCGCTAGACAGCTTGTGATTCTCGTAGCCCCCTTTGGATCATCTGGTTGAAATGATAGGTAGAGTTGTGTGTCATCGGCGTAGCAGTAATAGGAGTGGCCGTGTGCCTCTATGATGGGACCCAGTGATGTGGTGCACATGGAGAAGAGAAGTGGTCCTAGAACTGAGCCCTGTGGAACACCGGTGATCAGTTGACATTTTTTGGAGACCTCCCTGCACCATGCAACCCTGAAAGACCTATCCGTGAGATAAGAAACCACAAACCACTGAAGAGGAGTTTCAGTGATGCCTAGTGACGAGAGGGAAGACAGAAGGATATGATGATTAACGGTGTCAAAGGCAGCAGATAGATCTAAAAGAATGAGAACTGACAATTTTGAATCAACTTTTGCACTCCTTAGCGCTTCAGTGACTGATTGTAGTGCCATCTCGGTTGAATGGCTCTTCTTGAAGCCAGACTGGTTGATGTCCAGCTGGTCATTCTGAGAGAGAAAAGAAGATACTTGGTTAAAAACAACACGATCAAGAGTTTTAGATATGAAAGGAAGTAGAGAGACAGGTCTGTAATTATCAACAAGTAATGTGTCTAATGTGGGTTTTTTGAACAGTGGGGTTACCTGAGCCTGCTTGAATGCGGCAAGGAAGGTTCCCTTGTGAAGGCACCTGTGGATGCAGTTCAGACACCTGTCACCTCCACACTACATTTCCCAGAATTCTGGCTCACACCTGCACACCCTTCCCAATCATCCATTTATGTTGTTACTCACCCTCATCAGCTCCACTTTATTTAAGCTTGCTTCAGACACACATTTTGGTCTGGTCTTGAAGTTGTTCTTACCTGATTACAACACATGCCTGTTAATTATAGAGACTATCCTTTGGAACGATCCTGGAATGAACTCCAACCCTTTATACCAGATAAGAACTGTTATTGAACCCCACCGTTACCATCACTCTCTTGACCTCTTCTCTCACCTTCTGACATCGCCAGCTGTCTGCCTCACATCTCAAACCTGTTTAAAATTCTTCTGCCTGTGCAAGCTTCTGATCATGAGATGAAGTTTTAAGGCACTACCCCAAAAGAGCAACTAAAAACCTAAATGCAGCTAACATCAGGCCTCTGGTTACTGTGGTAACAAAAGAATGTTCTACTCTAAATGTACTTTGAAACAGACAAATACATCCTTGTTTTCTACACAGTTCATTGCAATCCTAAAACCTTTATATTATCACTTGTACTTGTATTTTTTTCTACACCATCATATGTTTTTTTATTAATTTTAAATTGTTTTGTGTATAGATTAATTCAAACACTGTGGATGGAATTAATCCGAATAGCACAGTGTAGTTAACCACGATCAAGTGTATAGCATGTTGGATATCTACAAACTGTAATTTAAGTGTGTGTGTGTGTTTGTGTTCACAGTTGTAGTTCAGTTCTTTTGATTCAGACCAAAAAAGAAAATGATACAGTCCTGGTTCAGTCATTCTTTAGACTGTCATTTTTAACACCGAACTTAAGAAAAAAAAAAAAACTTTTATCTTCATGCTTTAAAAGCTCACTGATCACAACTTCAGGTCCCTTTTCCCTGCTTCCCTTTTGGAAATTCTGGAAAATTGAAGATGAGCTACAAAAGGTGTTTAAGGACCTCTATGTTCGTACCAGGCTGCGGCCTTTTCTCTCCATTCACCAAAGATCCTCTGACTCAAACTGGTTCTCTCTCATCGAGACAACTTCGAGATTAATTGGACCTTCAAGAAATTCCAGGACACTATTCTGTCACAATTGGACTTGGTGTTGAGTCAGTGTTCAACTTGTTTTGTAATCTGTTGGTAATCATTTCAGTTTTCACCTGTCCTCTGCCCTTCTGTGTTTCCATGGTTACTGATTAAGTTGTGTCTTGTTAATTAGTCTTGTTAGTCCCACAGTTTGGTGTGTATATAAGCCCTGTATTTAGTTCTGTCTAGTTGTCTGTTGATGTTGCGTTCTACTTGATTGTACCAAACGTTTGTCTCATTAGTTTATACATTATAGTATCATCTACTCCAAGGATGGTGTGTTAGAACCAAGAAACTGATGGTTTGCTCGAGGCTGATGTATTGAATTTCAAACAATGCTATAACCTCTTGCTTTCCTGTTTTATACTTTAGCACTCTTTGCAATCCATTGCTAAACTGCATGCATGTACAGTATGTGTTTTTTGATTAGTAAAAGTGTTTAGTCAATTAAGTAATGTTCATGCTCATATACTCGAGTAATCAGGACGCAATCACAGCTACATTCTCTGCAGTGCTGTACCCAGTAAGAGAGTTATTTTTATGTGGTCACAAAAATAACCTTTCTGAGGGTTGATGGATAATTAAGATAATTAATGCTAAGTATTCGCTGGACGAACAAGTTAATTGATTATTAATTGTACTACATCAAGGTTAATTTTATTAACTGATCCAAATATATTATGACGAGTTGTAATTAACTCTTAATATTTCCCTTGATTTGCTAAAATAAAATGATAATAAAAGCAGTTTATACCACTCTTTCACTAATGTAGTTTTCTGAAAGCCGTGCGATAGTTTTGTGTGCGAAACAGACTGAAGTGTTGGTCCTTGTTCACTGAAAATCTGTTCAGACCAAATTTTGTTTCATTTTTAGTAAAATAATCAGTTGATATGGTTAACAAAGCAAATCTTCATGATTCATTTAGAGTTTACTCACAAAGTTAATTGTCAATTTTCTGCATTTAATAGCCCCTATAAGGAAAGATAATGAGTGGATTACTTAAAGTTTGATTTGTTCCTCACACAACTCTATTGTATGACTTTCAAAAGACTTTATAAAATAAATTATAATCTACACATGTGGGTTACAATTATGATCATTTTTAGGTGACTCTCTTCGCTTTTTAGAGCTTGAAAACGTCGGTAATTGCTTTGGCGAGAAAGTTATTTGGGTTTGGAACAACATGACGGGTAGTAAATAACAGAATTTTCATTTTTGGGTAAACTATTACTTTTAAGTGTTCTTTTCATAGCTTAGTGAATGATTCTGAAACCCATTTTACTGGTATCATGTGTTTTGTTAATTCCTGTTGTGTCTGTATGAGTTCTCGTTAGTTTCCATGGTCCCTGATTAGTTGATCTTTCTCCAGCTGTTCCTGTTCAGTTCTCTCACTTACCATCTGTATATATTTTCCATGTTCTGTTCAGCCCTTTATGGTTATCGTTTGTGTTGAATATGATTGGCACTCTCCTGAGTTTACTAGTGCATCAAAGACTGCGTGTGCTTCTACTCATCTCCTTTGTTGTGTGCTTTCTACAATCACTTTCCGTGACTATTGGTTTGCTGTTATTTTTTTGCACTGGTGTATATTGAAACTGTGAAAAGGCAATACAGAAGAAGTGTTTTTTCTCAGGCAAATATAGATAAATATTCCAAATTTGTCACACTCTACAGTTTTATATACACCGATAATTTTTCAAACATTAAAGTCCTATGAACTACTGTGCCTCAAGCATGTTAGAGATATAAAAATGGCTTTGTGTATAATTAGGTCAGATCTATTCATCTACAAATGCATTATTTTAGCTGCAGAACATTATCAGCTAACAACATTTATGCTGATATGGGGAGTCATTCTCTGGAAACCTTGTAGATGATCATATACATCATATTTGCGTTTCACCATTATAATAACCCTAAATTGAAAGACTTCTGCATGTATTCTGTAATCAATTTAGCTATGGTGTATGTATGCTGTATTATGTTGTATTAGTAGCCATATAATGCTGTTTCACAGCGACTTTAATTTTTCAACCACTTTCTATAGTTAATTTTGTTTGGAGGGGCGAGATTTGCTTCAGCTGTTTTTCCAGAGTGTCGGAAATGAGTAATTGAGTGTGCTCTTGTGAAGCTATCTATGGAGATGCTTCACCCTTGGTCAGATCTGATTGGTGTGGAGAGCCCACATGGCAACACCTGCATATCTCCAGTCTGCATGCATGCCATATACTAACAAGTGTGACAAATACCAAGTGTGTGTTTTTGTGGAAGCATAATAGCGATGGAACTAATTTCAAACTCTCGTGAATTGTATTTGTTCTGTGTTTTTACACATGCTAATCACTTGAAAGATCACAGAAAACTTGTAATGTTCGTAATTTCATCTTTTAAACAACTCGTTTGTCTTACAGGGCCCTCTCAAATGGGTACAATCACATTTACATCTCATTGAATAGGGTTCCAGCAGCTTTGTCACCCATTCAGCCATCTGTTAATGCTGGCTAAGGGCCCAACACAAGGGCACAACCAGTATGGCCAGGTTGGCTCATGCCCGAGGTGTGATAATTTGAATGAAACAGGAGGAACGTTTACACAACAAGAAACAGCTCCATTATACTGCATACACACTTAAACAACACTGAATACATCTCCTCTGTATATTATTTGCAAATGATTTTGAGAATGCAGCACTGTCTTTAGTTAATTTAAGGAGAGTTATGTTTAACTCTATATTAAGAATTTCACATTTCAGTAATATCATACCATCAAGAACCATATAGAAAGTGTTTGTTGTTTCCCAAGTTAATTAAATGTTAGTAGCTGTGCTAATTAAAAGCCACTTAGACATTAAGTTGCATGTATAAAGTTTGTCTATGAGTGTGAACTACTGATGGATGATTGTTTGTTGTGGCTGAGCATGATGAGAAAACTGATGAATCTTTCAGTGGCTTGATGGAGTCAGTGCTAAAATTCTTCCCACAGCCATCAGCAAATCTAGTGTAATCCATATTCTTTTGGAGGAAATAACACTGTAAACAATGCAAGAAATTGCTGACTGAGAAAGAAATATGAGAAGCTTCATAGAAACTGAGGTTCAGGGAGATGCGGGGGAATTACCTTTTACAATCCGTACATATTGTTTGACTGGCACTTCAGTCTATTGGTGAATATTTTTGGTTTAATTGAGCAATATCGCACTAGTAAGACGTTCACGAGTGTGTTGTGCAAAAACAAATCACAAATGTAATTTTGCTTTTATACAACAGTTCAAGAAACAAGAAGTTAATATTGAGTCAATTACATTTTAAACACAATATTACAGTTACTTAGTTTACTTTCGCTCTACCAGTGAAAAAAAAGTTCCAAACAAAACTAAATGAACTGTTGTGCATACTGTAGTTGTTTTGAATTGGCTTGAATCAGTGTTTTAGAACAAATGGGTTGAGTTAATGATTTAATGACTCGCCTATAAAAATACGCTTCATTCTTGAACGAATCAGTTAGTAATGAGATTAATTAACCATTCTGTATTTTTAAAAGGACATGCAGTGTCTGTTTTGTTGCAGCTTGAATCAGTGTTTTTGAACAAACTAATTGAGTGAATGATTCAATGACTCATCCATAAAAGCTTGTTTATTTCCTGAATGAATTACTGTATTTGAATGGATTGTTTGAATTAATGAGCTGAATTAATCATTGCACTTCTGAGAAACATTCAGTGGCTGTTTTGTTCTTGTTTGAATCAGTGTTTTTGAACAAATTGGTTGAGTGAATGATTTAATGACTCTTAATAACCCATTGAACTGGTGTTTTTGAACAAATTGGTTAATTAATGATTCAGTGACTCACTCATAATGTCCACTTGTTGTCACTTAATGGTGTAACAAAGAAACCTACAGAAAGAATGACTTTCTGTTTGTGTGAAATCCTTTAAGTTTAGGCTTTTTGGCAGCTTTATTATGCTCAATCACTTGTACAACAAATGAAGTTACTTATCAGTCCTAAATAGGCCTGTTCTGCACTTATAAAATTATAAAAGCAATTATAAAACTTTTATTGCCCACAGGGAAACTTCTGGATTTGAAGACACAGTACTGCTTCAGGTTATTATAAGTGTTTGAAATAAAATAGAATGAAAGAATAAAAAAAGAGGCCCAAATAAATGTTACTGAATCGTCTGAATTTAGGTGTGGAAAACTATAGCTGTGCCTGAACAGCTGAAATAATACTCTGCTGTTTTGTGTTCTATTATTTTCCATGTTCCATTATTAGATCTTTCCACAGCTTACACTGAGATAAGATCCTGGCTCGCATGAATAGGAAGATATATTGTGCCGAGTATGTTTATGCATGTGCGCTTGTGTGTGTACCTGAGTCTCTTTGCAGTTTGTTTGATGCCTGCATTTCTAATTGTTTTCTGAGATAAGCAGCATCTCTCAGTGGGATGAAGCTATATTGTCCCTGAGTGTGGAGCGAAGCTCGTCTGTTCTCAGCTGAAGTGTGTGCTGTTTGTGTACTTGCTGTTCTCTCATAATGAGAAACACCATAACATCAATTTAGTGTAATTATTGATATACCTCCTGTGTTATACAGCATGATAGGGCTATATTGCAGTGGTTTTTGGCTGTGCTCGCTTCTCTGCCAGTTGCTATGGTTAACAGATGCTCATAGCCCACATCCAGAGGTTTGAGTTAAAATCTTGCAAGTAACAAGAATAGAATCCTTTAGATTATGGAGCACTGCCAGTGATTTTTACAGGCTTCAAATTCAGGTTCAACTAGGGCTTGTCTGATGTTTTGATGAGTATGGATATAGTTTGTTACCCATCTAGGTACTTAACAAAAAATAATTTTAAATCTAGTTTACACTTCAACTTTGTCTTCAGTGGTCATTCATAGTGTTTGGACCCTAAGTTGACGGTGCTGAGTATTGTTTGGGGTCCATCTTAGATGATTGCGTTAGTGAATTCCTGAGCATAAACAATGGACACAGCACTCCCTCCCACTCACTCCTCCACACCGCCACCCCCTCTCCACCTATCTACAGTCGTTGCCGTGGAAACATACAAAGAGATTTGTAAGCAGGCGGCTCAAGTTCTGTTGCCATGGCAATGGCTGGGTTTCATCAAGGCTTTGGGGGGTCTAGTTCTCACAGTTTTTCCAAAATTTGTGACCACCGCCAGACTGTCGACCACATTAAACCTGCAATATAAGCAGTAAATTACTCCTGATTGTGAGGAGGAAAATTCCTTGCTGAAATGGACCGCTGAATGGGGGCTTATTAAAAGGCGCTTGTGGCGTCTCATGTGACCCAGCTTCTCTTTCTGGATATGCTGTGCAAGACTCATAAATTATCGCTGATGAGAAAATTCCTCTTCCTCTGAACATTCATTATGGGCATAAAATGAGAATGGGTTTTATGAAAACCTAATTGTTGGATCTAAAGGCATTAAAATGGCCCATGTGAGCTTCATTTCCGCTGAGCGCTCACCTGTCATAATTTCATCATAACATTATTCAGGAGCACAAATGAAGCTAAAGAAAACCTGACAGTAACAAAAAAGTATTATTAGAATTTGCAAAACTGCCACTCAGGTCTTAATTACTGTGGTAGACTAAAAGGCCGCTATGAATATTATTCCCCTCTGTGATGACCTGTCTTACGACCCGCCATGGTTTATGTATCATCTGAATCTCCATATCCTGAGCTTCTTCAGAGGTATACTTTAAAGGGCTGTTCATATATGAAACTAACTTTAGACAGAGTATCGTGGAATGGAAGAGAAATCTCTGTTTTTGTTTATAAAAGACATCTTAAAAACATAGTCTTAAAGACTATGGATTTTTGTAAATTGATTCAGGATCATCATGTGTTCCCTGACATCCTGGCATGGGTGTATTACATGCCCTAAAATTGTTATGAAACTGGGGTGTGTGTGCGATGCGGAGAGAGACGGAGGCAAGGCAGGTTTCCAAACTGAAGCCCACTTTAATATAACCAAAAACAAAACACTTTGAATAACAAAACAAAATGGCACAAATTGTGAAATAGAACCAGAACCAGAACCAGAACCAGAACCAGAACCAGAACCAGAACCAGAACCAGAACCAGAACCAGAACCAGAACCAGAACCAGAACCAGAACCAGAACCACGGAGCGATAGCATCCATACAACATAAAGTCAAGAGACATCAACATCCGACCAACACAAGGGAATTGCAAGAAGGTTTTATACACAAGGGAATGACGAACACCTGTGGAGACTAACGATGAAAGTGATGAACAAGACAGGTGCAGGAAGGGCACGAGAGGAAACACAAAAGGGACCCGGAAGTGAAACACCTGACACAACACACAGGAAGTGACAATAGACCTCACTGACAGGAAGTGTAACATAGACCTCACAGGAAGTGCACAGATGACATGACGAACAGGACTAAGGGTAACAAAAATGTTCAAAGCCATATGTAGAAGCACATGTTGCTGGTAACTAGAATTTCTTCCAAGAATAAATCTTAGAATTGTTTACTGTAATTCTCAAGTGAAAATGTTTGTCCCATTTGAAAAAAATGCTACTTTGTTATTAAAAATAGAAATGTGACAGAAGTTATATATTCATATTCAATATATATTCATTCATCATACATATATTGAAGAGATAATCAAAATCCCTTGTCTCTTCTATATACATTTATATATTATTTTCTTTTTCTTTTATTTCTCGTCTAATGATTGACATGAATGATTATAACATCAATATGAAATCAATAACCAGTATCTTGAATACTTCTTTTTATTACTAAATGTTTTAAATGATTTTTGTTTATAGACAACTACAGCATAATTATCTAATTGTTCTGATGTCATTTTAATTTTCTTTTTCACTTTTTCACACAGGGTCATGCAGGTTTGGATTTTGTTTTCACTTAATAACAACAACCTTAATTTAAAAATTGCATTTTGTGTTTACTTTGTTGTCTTTGACTAATATTTAAATTTGTTTGATGATCTGAAACATTTAAATAAACTAAAAAATAAAACATAAAAAAATAAGAAATCGGGAAGGGGGCAAACTCTTTAAAAAAACACATATATATTCATTCAGGACTGACTGATTCACAAGTCAGATTTCTCCTGTGCATCCTATGTGAAGTACTTCTCAGAAGCCAGTCAATCTCAGCAGCCATCGTTGCAGCCCTTTGACACAAACTGAGGCCAAAGCCATGATGAAAAGCCTCACGTTCTCTCTGAATCCGAAATCTGAGCTCATGAGGTGAGAAGTCTCTTGTGTACGCTGCACTGGTTTATTCTCTCACAGATAACGAGAAGTAGTGCTCTAAAAGTTTTTTATGTTCCACATGACCAATCCCAGGATCAGACAGGAAGTTAGTGTTACAGGGGCGAACACTCAGGGGGAAAACAGAGGGAGATAAAAGTGTTCCTCGTACATAAATATTCATGTCAGTTGTGGATGAGGGTTGAGAAATTGAATCTCATTGCAGTGACTCACCATGTGACAGGTGCTAGATCTGCAGAGTCAGTGTGCTTTCAGTAATTATGCCCTTAGACCAAGCAGAGGACTGGTGGGTGCAATGGCCTATCATCTCCATGAACCAGAAAAAGTGTGTGTGAACAGGCAGAATTTCGTACTTAGGCTTGAATGTACAGAATTAACTGTAGCAGTGCACATAACCTCTGAAGAAATACCCATAAGACATCATCGTCTGATAGTTATGCTCTGGTTTAAACCAGTATTAATGAAATGATACTGCTCTATCTGTCTGTTTGTCTATCTGTCTGTCAATTCAAATGAGCATGACAAATTCTATATTTTATTGCCAAAGAATCTATATGAGGAGGAAAGAAGAAAGTAGAACAAATTTATGTACAATTACATTTTATATTACTAAGTTTAGAATAACAGATAAAGTAGTATATATACTTTGAGTGTTGTGTGTTGTGTGTGTGTTTGCATATGTGTGTGTTTGCATATGTGTGTGTACAAGTTTACTGTCTGTCTGTCTGTCTGCCTGCCTGTCTACATATGAAACAGAGAACGACAGAAAACTTAAATGTGAAGACTGCCACGTAGGTGAAGCAAAACTGCATTTTAATTCAGATGCAACCCTGTTACAGGAGCAACGGCCATTTCAATCACTTATAGTCAATGACATATTAAACATTTATCATTTATTCAAGGGATAAAGTGACCCGAATATTTCTAAAATGGACTTTAACTGTGTGTGTACTGCTTTGCATACTTCATGAATGAACAGCTTAGGAGAACATTTAACTTTTGAACATATGTATGAAAACTGGCTTTTTGCATTAGTTCACACAAGCAAAACCTTTTGTCTTTTAAACATCCTCATTGGTCCAAGTTGAACAAGAGCGATGCATATGAACAAACGAAGAAAACCAAAAAGCTATAATTTTGATTATTATCAGTAGACAATCATAAGTGAATAATGAATGAATCAAAATACAATTAAATTAACCTTCACCAGCGTTTAGTGTATCTTTTTTAAATGTCATGTGTATACAAAGACACTGCACAAAAATAGTATTTACATTATCTGCCATGTGGTGACATCCTAATGTAAACTCACTGTAAACAAAATGCATTTCATACTTATAAGAACAAGTAGCAATACTGAAACATGAAAAGAATAAGATAAGCCCTTGAATCTGATTAGTTTCTCAGTATCCAGTATCGGTCCACATTACCATTTTCTAACTTCAAATTAATCATAACCTCATAACAATCAGACTTATCTCAGGCTCAGTCCATTAATCACAGTCAATACAATTTCTCAACCTCATTTCTTCCATAATTGAAATTAGGTTGTGCGCATAATTTGGAAATTTCTGACTGGAGTATAAAATGCAATCAGTCAGTGAGTGCTTCATATCTGTGATTTTTGGTCCTAGTCAAAGCTTGTGCATATGTGTATTTGTGAGACTAACTAACATAACTAATATTCATTGATAAAGAATGCATTCGAATATCCATCCAATGAATTATATGTCCTTGTTATCTAAACACGGATGTTTTCACTATTTCTGACTTGTACATTTCTGAACAGTTTTGTATTGCAGCACATATGCTACTGTCTGTTTTAACCTTTCATTTTGTAAGTCACTTCTGATAAAAGCATCTGCTTAATGAATAAAGATAGATCTATTGCTTTTTGTGTTTAATTGAAATAATTTGATAATCTTTTAAATTAGGGAAAAGTATATTAATCTCACTAGTGTTGATAATATATAATCTAATGAGGTAACATGGCATACATGACAATACTGTACATCCTATATATAAAGCCAGATAAGCCTAATAGAATAGTTTTTCTGTAGAATAAGATCTTTTTTTGTTTCTCCAGTTCATGTAGCCATAGTAAAACGCAGTGCTCAGCCTGGGACCTCAACAAACAAATGCAATCGACCACCTGCTCTCCTGATACAACGTGTCTGTATGCTGAACAGGCCGGTGCTGATTCGGTTAACTAGGTCACTTGCACCCTCGATCTTAATTCGCCGAGCAGAACTTTGATTTCTGGCAGCTCAACAAGGCCCTCACAGAAACGGGCTCATTCAATCGCTGACTGTTTCCAGGCACCTGTTCAGAGGTGAATGTGTGCAGCTGAGGATTGGATTAGCTGACTTATTCTTGCTCAAAGTGCCTGAATCAAATCAATCAGAGCCCCTTCCTTCCCTGCTCCTCATCTGGGACTTCCTCGGAATTGCAGCAGATGAAAGACTTGCTGCCTGTTCCCTGGCTATTTCTGACAAAACACCACAACAGCCTTTGATGGACCTCAAAATTTGGTGGGAGAGTGTGCGTCATAGAATATTTAAAGGCTTTACAGTCACAGTTATACTCTATATATACGTTATTTATTCCCATGCTTCTTTTTATTGTAGCTTTAGTGCGTGATGGAAGAAAGGAACAGAATAAAAAAAAACTGTGAATAAATTTGCTAAAGTAAGATTTCATGATGCACAAACAATCAGTTACAGCACTGCTCATGCACACAATAACTGAGAAGCGTGGAGAAGATAGACAAATTTTACCAGGCAGTGAGGCTGACAGGATCCGTCCTAGACTAGAGTTATTCCACATGATCTGGTTCCCCTGCAATCAGATGGAAGTGCATGAGCAGGTCAAGTTCTTTGGGTTGATATTTCCAGGTTTACGCATTGCTGAATTAACTCAATTGGATACAACAAAGTTCATCGACCTGTTTACAAAAAACACACAATGCAACATCCTGTTGGCATCAAAGACAATGATGGAAGGGGAAAAATAAGGAGAGAACGAGGAAAGAAAAAGCTTTATTTTGTCTTCATCTCCAGAACTACCACTCCATTAGAAACATTTTGTCTCGAACATACTATTGAATAAAACCAAATAAATAATTATCTAAATAAATAATGCTGAACACAACAACTTCAACCAGCTACTTCTTGGCACAATGTTCTGTATAATCTGCATAAATACATTGGCAATGGTTTAAATATACTTTTACGTTCGCATCTGTTTGGGAAGAAAATAAATAAAATGCACCTTCTGTACGACACATTTGTAAAAGTGCAACAAAGAAAAAACTTACATGTGGCAGCGGTTACACCTACTGATGACACTGACGATTTATTTCAACATGCTCGTATGCATTTGAGAGTACACATAAAAAAGTAATGCCGAATGTTACGCAAAAAAGAGACCAGAAACACATATTTCCAAAGACACAAGTTGTGTCCAAGCCTCCATGTTCTTTAACAGTGTTGCTCATGGCATGACAATGCTACCTCTGCATTAAAAAATCCATACATGTGACCATCGCTGCTTATACTCTTTGTATTTCAAGAGTCATTTGTTTAGTTGCTTGACTGAGGTGCTTTTTAATGAGAAAACAAAAGGCACAGCCTCAAACCCAGTGTTTTGTGCCATCTTCATCAAATCGATATCACAGCCGACACATTTTCTGTATATTATTTCAGATAAGAGCATCTCTCTTTGTTTCACACTCTACACCAGCCCTTTAATACCTGGGATCGATATCCTGGTATGTTTCATTTCTGTAATGTCTCATCTCTCCATAGCCACTCTTTCCGTACACATTTATTAGATCTTATTGCTATTGATCTGAATCTTTTCGTGTGCCAATTCTTTACGTCTGTTTCCTTTTAACTTTTCACTGACAGAACACAAACACATCATTGTTACAGTGGATATAAATTGTGGTGAACATTTCCAAGTGTCCTTGGCCTCACAGTCAGTGGATGTTATCGTGAGAGCATCACATGCTCACCCCGTTGTGCCTCCAGCCCACTAGAGGCAGTGTGGAGAGTCCTTTCATGACAGTAATCACTTTTGGCTCTCTGCCACTTGCTTTGAAGCACATTCAGCCTCTTACACTGTCACCTCTGTCTTACTGTTGGTTACAAAGTAGGGTTGGGTTGGTAGGTAATGATGACTGCGGGCAGTGTGTAGCTCATTAACTTGCTCCATTGTGCACATCTTCCTATGGCCGTAGGTTTTGCGGCGACCCGCAGTCTCTGCATGCTCCCAGCTCCTCATCATGCCGGGGTTTGCGATGGTATTGGAGCTGTAGGCCATTGCGGGATGGGCCACGTTGGCTTTAATGCTCTTGGGCTTCTGTCCATTTTGCTTGAGGCACGGGACTTCTGTGACGTACGTGGCTTTGGGCTCCACATGCTCCATTCTGACTGGATGAAGTGGCAGACTTCCCTTAGCTGCCAACTCGACCAAGTGGCGGTGTTGCTTGTTGAGAAAATCACCATTGGCTTTGGCCGCTGATGGCAAGACAGAGAGGAAGAGTGAGGTTAGTTGAGCTCATAGTAGATTGTAATTGTATGAAGTTGTCATACATAAAAGGATCATAGAATTTTTTTTATTTATGCATTTGGCAGATGCTTTTATCCAAAGCGATTGACATTGAAGACATTCAAGATACACATTGACATTCTAATCAGTTCTTGCTTTCCCTGGGAATCAAACCCATGACCTTGGTGTTGCAAGCACCACGCTCTACTATTTGAGCTACAGGAAAGTGAGAAACTGAATTTTCCTTCAGATAGAATTATCTATCCAGTCCAAAAAAAGCCTTACTTCGAAATGACGCAACATCATTGAGGAAAAAATAGAATCAACTTTTTGACTATTTTGGCATGACAAAATTAACATTATGTTCAATTTATGTTGGTACACTCTGTACCAACTGTAATGGCTATTTTTAGTTGAAAAGGTTATGGGATAAATATTAAACAGATGTTAAAAAGGTCATTTCAGAAATAATATATTATTAAAATACATAAAGGAGTCATGTTTTATTATTATTTATTATTAAATTTTTGTTTTTAAAATTCTTTTAAAAATGTTTTTTTTGTGCATTTTATTGATTTCCTTTTTCATAACAAGATAATAAATGTAATATCTTAAAATAAACATCATAAAAATTAAAGTATGAACCCTTTAAATATAACCCCTTTAAATCATTAATTTATTTGCGTAATAAAATTATGTTTATAACATGACATCTGTAACATCTCAAAATAAAACAAAACATTTGTGGATGAATTGTGAAAAAAAAGATCAATTACATGTATTTAGAAAATAGGTTGAATTTCATGCCAACATATTGGACATAATTATTCAGTCAAAAATGGCCATTACAATTGGTACAAAGTGCAATAGAAAAAAATAGTTTCCTGCAGAAAAAGTAGCATCTGAACCCTTGAGTTGAACACACAAGCAGTTAAAGTTTTCAATCTGTGGTCAGTGTAAGTATGTCCTGTCGCGTTCCACTAGAAGATGTGTCCTTTAACCAAGTGATTCATGCCTATAAGAGGATCATTACTCTTAGAGTACTGGGCATCCTAGTGTGACTTCCTCAGCCTGTCTTTGATAGTTGTCTGCTTTGACGACCTTGAAGACAAACTTTTCATGCTTAAAACGAGTTTGGTCTGTGGTGTGATGATAAATCTTATTTATTGCTCGTCTGCCCCTGCGAGAGAAGACAGAGACGTCGACCGTTGCGGCCATTTTTTTTACAATTGCACTGTTCCCTGTCTCAGATACACAGATCATCACAACAGACGGGTGAATCAATTACAGTGCTCAACAGTGCACATCCTCAAGAGCCATAATCAAGATGAATCGTGGTTTTGTAAGTAGTGCCCCCAGAGAGAGTTCAAAAATCTATCGGCTCGCAACTCCATGACTCCACGCATGGAGATAGTGTCCGGATCTCAAAGGTTTTTGATGGGAGGATATTTTGATACAGGCCTTTATTAGGAGCTCCACTCTCTGTGTCAGGTGGAAATCCAATTGAAATCCTGTGACCTTAGAGATATTTGTGGACTGAAAGAGAAGTATTGATTTGTAGAATTGGGACTTGCCAGCTCTAACAACTCTGCACCTATTGTGAATTTTCATGGAGAAGGCAATTAAATAAGAAAAAATAGCCATGATGCCAGAGGGTCAGTTTTTCTCTGTTCGATGATCTCATAGTATTCATCATCCATGATAAGCTCTGACACTACCGTAATGTCTCGTGTTTGGTGTGTGTTCATGCGGCTTTGAGGATTTAAGCCGCGCGCGCTTGTCTGTGTAATGTCTTATGATGTTACGTTATGATGTCCAATCCCGAGACTGGTCTTGTCTAGTTTCGGTTTGTGTCGGGATTCGGACATTCATGACCCATGTGTTCGTCCTTGTTGTGAGCGCACGAGAACAGGTGGTTGCTCGTTCTCGTGCGCTCTACGTTATGTTTCAAGCTCTGCTTCGTGCTCTCGTGTCTTTGTGCAGTGTTGTAGCACATGGTTCGTGTTTGCTTCGGCCGCGTGCTTTCATGTTGTGTTTTGGTGTCGCGCGCAGTTTGGTTGTCACCAGCTGCGCATCGTCTTTGTTTAATGTGAACACGCAGCGATGCGCGTCCGCATTGGCTGCGTGTTCGTGTCCTTGTCATTGTGTTCTCCTCCCTCCTTGATTCCTTGTCATTAGTTTGTCCCAGCTGTTTCCCGATCAGTTACCCTTCCTCCTGTGTCTAATCAATCCCATCTTGTTTGCCTTCCTGTGTCGCTTTGTTGTCTTTCCTTTGTGTCGAGCCTTGTTCTGTCTTGTCCAGTTTAATCTTGTCCAGTCAGTCTAGTTTCTAGTTTGTCTTGTTTTCCCCCTCAGGGTTGTTTTTGTTTGAAGTTTTGTTTTATTTTTTCAATAAAGCCCTGTCCTTCTTGCACTTGAGTCCTCGCTCTTCAAATCCCTGGCAATAATAGTTTGTTGTATTTGTCTTAGATTTCATGTTCACTGTCATTGATGGATTTAGTTTATACATCTTTATTTTAAATGTCTTTAAAGGTAAAAAAAAACATTAAACAAAAAAGTTTAACATTTTTTGAAATAATGTTTTATTAACAAAGTTCGGAAGGAGCCTGTTCAAATGATCCACGCTCTCAACTCGTAACCACCAATTACCACGTCTCATCCTATCAGCATGAGAGGAAGCCTGTATATAGGTATACATATTTGACTCTCATATTTCTCGACAGTTTTCAGCATCCCTCCACCACCCCAACTCCTCAATTTTGGCTTGTTTATCTCACAGCCAGGAAAGACGGCTGTCTTTGAACTCTAGGTTCTGGCCAAATACCGAGCTCGGAGCCCTCTCCTCGGACAGCTCGCCAAATATGCATACCATTTACTGAACTTGAATTATTTGTAAAGGTGAAATCATGAATCTAGTATTATGATTGTCTAGTAGCATTCTCATATTTAAAGCAAGTGGGATTTGAAGATGTCAAGTTTTTCTTATATGCTATGTCATTTTATTATTTGATTTGAGTTTTGAAGTCATGCAGATTTTTTAAATTTTGTTTTTATTTAAGGGGCCGTTTACATTACAGTTTTTAACTAAAAATGTAAAATATTTTATAAATGTTGGCCATTCATTTACACGACAATGGCATTTTGGGGCCTGAAAATGCAAGCATTTGAAACTGAGTGTCAAAGCGCAAGTTATTGTAAATTATAAAAATTTTATACTGTTATTGTCATAAACGTGAATTTATGAAAACATATGTGCATGCAAATTACGTGTTCAGTATATAGGTACAGTATATACGTATATATGTTTCTTTACAAAGTGACATTATCAACTACTGGCCTGGCAGCATAATACAACATTTTTACATTTGTGTTTTGACAATGGTATCGTTTGCACACGAAAAAGGCAAAGGGAAAACTTTCCTTTTATAGTGCATCGTCATGTAAACCTACCCTCAGTCTATGAATGGGGAGGCTTTTAAACAGACTGCACCAGATGGGCTTGTCTGAGTATTTCAGAAACTGCTGATCTACTGGGATTTTCACGCCAACCATCTCTAGGGTTTACAGAGAATGGTCTTAAAAAGAGAAAATATCCAGTAGGCAACAGTTCTGTATGTGTTAATGCCAGAGGTCAGAGGAGAATGGCCAGACTGGTTCGAACAGATAGAAAGGCAACAGTAACTCAAATAACCCCTCGTTAAAACCAAAGTCTGTAGAAGAGCATCTCTGAACGCAGAACATGCCAAACCTCTAAGCAAATGGTCTACAGTAGCAGAAGACACAGCATGCCACTCCTGTCAGCTAAGAACAGGAAACTGAGGCTACAATTCACACGGGTTCACCAAACTTGGACAGTAGAAAATTGGAAAAACGTTGCCTGGTTAGATGAGTCTTGATTTCTGCTGCTTCATCCAGATGGTAGGGTTAGAATTTGGCATAATCAACATGAGAGCATGAATCCACCTGTTTTTTTTTTTTTTCAACTGTTCAGGCTGCTGTTGATGGTAGAATGGTGTGGGGGATGTTTTCTTGGTACACCCCTGAGCACTAAATGACCATTGTTCAAACACTACAGCTGACCTGAGAATTGTAGCTGACAGGTGTTGTTTCACTTCCAGGTCCATTCTGTGTTTCCTCTTGTGCCCTTCCTGCACCTGTCTTGTTCATCACTTTCATCGTTAGTCTCCCCAGGTGTTCGTCATTCCCTTGTGTATTTAACCCTCTAGCATTTCCCTTGTCTTTGTCGTTTGTTGATGTTGTCTTTGTCATGCTGTCTTTGTTACGCTTAGTGTGTGGATGTCAAGTTCCCTGAGTTTATGTTTCGTTCAATTTATGCACAGATGTGCTTCTTTGATTTTGTATTTAAAGTGTTTTGTTTTTGTTTATATTAAAGTGGAAATATCCTCGTTCCACATCGCACACAATCCCCGATTGTGACAGTCTAAGAGTCAGTATGATTATTTTTTTGATTCAGCAATGATGCAAAACATGTAGAATGTTACAGAAGATTAATTATTTTCACCTGAAAATCTCTCTCTCTCTCTCTCTCTCTCTCTCTCTCTCTATATATATATATATATATATTTAGTTTTCTTAATGAGATATATTTGAAAACTCCCAAGTGAACTAGCGAGGTACAGTGACTCTCTTTCAATGCAGATCCAGTGATAAAACCACTCTCAAAGCCTGTTATTCTGGGATTCATTAATCATTTGTAAAATATTCTGCGGTAAACGCTATGTTCAATAAGAGGAATAATTTATGAGTTTTGCACAGGAAAGATCCACATGAGAGTATAATACTGACATGCTAAAAATGATCTTTTGGAGTGTACATCCTTACCCACAGCCTTTAGTGAAGCGTATTTGTTGAACTCTTTTGCCGATTGCTGTTGCTCATAGACATGGGACAGCTGGCTGAGGGCTGGATATGGGTGCGTTTGCATCATGTTGTTTATCTGGCCACCTTCTGCAAACAAAACAAAACATTGTTAAAGGGTTGCATCATTATTTTGTCTTAATATATATCATTTGTTTAGTCATCCCTAATAATATGTCTTGCTTACTGCTGACTAATATCCCTTGGGATTCAATTGCCACTAATAACAAAAGAGAAACAGACAACCTAAAGGCTCCAAAACTTTTAGTAAATAAAATAAAATAGTAGGTCGCATGCAGACAAAAGAAGAATCAGACTGATAGCATCTGATAATGAGCTGTTTGATGTGTGTATGCGGTTAATGTCACAACCTGGTTCAATCTGCCTCCTGTGATGTGACAGTCAAAGAATAAGCAATGGTATGTACATACAACCGGTCTCATTGATTTCCTCCCTTGACTTCCTCCGGTTCATAGAGATGAATTGTCAGCGGTGAATGACGATCAAAGAGGTGTAACCTGCGTGGCAGAGCTGTCAACGCAGAGCTCCTGTTGTGACTAATTAATCACTTAGCCCTGCAGCAGGGTCGCTGACACACGTCTGTACTGAGTGCCATGCAGTGAGTCATACCACACCAGACATCACACAGATTACCGCTCAACAGAGCTTCTGAAAAACACTGTATACTATACTGTACACCCATTAGCGCTTGGTACACTTGTTTTCTCTAATGTTTTTGTCAAATAACAGATTATTTTTCTTTGTTTTGCCAAAGCATGTGGAACATATTATTCATTTGCTAACCGTAGCACATTGTTATATCCTTTTATGTAATGTTCAAAATTGGATGACTCAGGGGAACGGATACTGAACATGTTGTGCACCAGTAGTATTTGAGAAAATGTATTTAGTTATTGAAGTAAACTATCTTTTTGTCTATTTTGTACTTTAAGTATCAAGGATATTTGGCAACTTTATTATTATTATCTCTATTTGACTACATTTTTGAACAAGTATATGGTCTCTTTACCTCAATACATTTGTAATGAGCAATGCAAGTACACATTACATTTTGTATGGCATTTAACTTTTCTGCAGCAGTTTATTTCTGTTACAAAAGACGTTATATTGCCATCAACAAGGGATTGAAGGTATTATACCTTGTGTGTTTTGCCCTTACTCACCCAAACTTGTCAGCAAGGCTGCTTTACATGAAGACATGGTTGCTGAAAAGGCCAAACCATCTTGGTTACTGATGTAACCCTTGTTCCCTGATGGAGGGTAAAATAGACTTTATGTCGACTGACAAATGGGCTCTCACTTGGGAACCCCAATCACCTCTGAGTTTTAAAAACTGCCAGTGGAATTGGCGAGTGGAATTTGCATGCCGAGCCACTCCCCATACTTAAAAGTATCATTCCGGTTTATGCTGACGAATCGAGATGGGGTACCGGCCATTCAGCAGATGGTTCAGGGTTGTAACAGGAGGCACATAATGTCTCAGTTCCCTCCATCAGGAAACGAGGGTTACATCATTAACAAAGACATTCCCCATCTGTCAGTAACTACAACATTATGTCGACTGACAAATGGGGTCCCTATGGAAGGAGTAACAACCACTGAAATGTGTTACAAGCGACGCTGATGCTGCAAAGCTGTAGTGTGCCCTTAGATGCTCCAAACAAGACACCAAGACAGCTTTCCCACATATTGCCTGTTTGTACCTATCACATGGGAAAAAAACAGCTCCACCAGGAGATTTGTAGAATCTCGCCAAGGTATCAAGTGTAGATCAGCCTGCAGTTCTGCTGATGTCTGCCAGAGAGGTGTCTACTCCACCAATTCCCAGCCAAGATGATGGAATCCACTATCCAGTGGGTCAGCCTTTCCCTTCTGATCTCCAAAGCAAACAAAGAGCTGCTCAGAGCTTCTCAATCTCTTAATTCGGATTATGTAAACATGCAGGATGTGACACAGCAAATCAAGGTCTACTTCGGCGGGCAGAACTTACAAGTTCACCACCTAGTCCCAAAAAGAAATGGTGGGAACTTTGGGTACGTATCTGGGCCAGGGTCTTAGAATAATTTGAGAAGGCACAATTTGCTGACGGAAAATGCCTGCAGGTTCCACACCCTCTTGATGGAAGTGAGCACGGTCAGGACCACTGCCTTTAGAGACAGGCTCTTAAACTCAAGCGCGTCAAAGGAAGCTCTCAGACCAGAAAGGACCATAGAGAGAACCCAATAAGGGATTAGGTGTTGCCTGGGAGGATTTAACCACCTGGTGACTCTCAGGAACCTGACGATCAGGTCGTGCTTTTCTAGTAACTTACCATCAACTGCAATGTGATGTGCCACAATGGTGACAACATACATCTTCATGGTAGAAGGGGACAGTCTTTGCTCCAACCCTTCTTGCAGGAATTGCGTATAGTGTATTTATGCAACCGACGCATCTTTGCTGAGGGGGTCCTCGGTCAGTAAGTAAAATAACTGGAAGTGGGAGGACCCATGGGAGGCAAAAAGGTCTACTTGTGCATTCCCAAATCGACTTCAGATCAGCTGGACCAACTGGGGATGGAGTTTCCATTTACCCAGGAGAGTGAGCTGTCTTAAGAGCAAGTCAGCTGCTTGATTGAGTTCACTCGAAATGTAAATGCTGTAGAGCGAACTGAACCGCTGCTACACTCCAGAGGAGGAGATGGCAGGCGAGTTGAGACCTCATCATGAGCATACATTGCCTTGCATAGCCAGTGCTGTTAGTGGTCTCATATGCATCAATCCGAGTGGTGTGGCTATGGCAGCGACTGCCATAAGCCTTTGAAATTGTTTCAGTGGGACTGTTGGTGAGTGGAAGCGTTGGTCTCATTGGTGAGATGCACCGTCACATTGACCAAGTCCAACTCCATACAGTGAAAAGAGAGAAAGATAGGACACAGGAAAAGAAAATTCAACACTCCAGGAATAATAACTCCCAAAAAATGAAACACAAATGTCATGATGATCTAAATTCATTATTGCACTTTTAATATGGCCGGATTGGATCACCAAAGGTCATCAGCAAAGAAGTTGATTAATAAAGTACATTTGTGTTCTTTAACATATTTAATTATTGCTAGTTTGTGTAATATTCTGAGTTTGCATTTCACTGTTTTTATTCATTTTGAGGAATACTAAATCTGTTTTTGTGTAAGAGAGATGAGTAAATGCATGCTCACATTTAGTCAACAACTACAATAGCCATCATGTTTACACAGTGCACACAACGCCTCTTTATTTACTCTCAAATTCTCTCAACATGGGGACAGGAGAGGTGTCTGTCAATAAATTGGATTAACATAAAATGAAAGTTGTTTTAATCTAGTTTTAAAAGACAGCTTTAAACTTTTTAGTGAGTCTTAAAGTCTTTTTAGCGACTCTTTAGGTAGAATTTCATTGAATTACTTTAATTATCATTTGGTATTTGTGTTTACAATGTTTTATAATTGTTTTGCCCAAATCCTAATGAAACACAGCTACTATTGGCATTTCATCTCTAACAGGCAAAGGGCAAAGGTCAGCAAGTCATTATTAAGTGAGCTGAGTGCCCTCCTCCAATGTCCTCACATCTGGGACCTTTTCTGTGACCTCAGGCAAAGTGTAAGTAACAAGATGAGCACATAATAACGTGAGTGGAATGGCGTAGCACACTAACAATGTGTTACAAGGTAGGAGAGGTCAAAAAGCAAAATAAAGTCCATAAAAGCTAATATACAATAAAATAAAGAGAGAGATAAACACCTCTTTTTTGAGGAACATTTGTTGGTTTTTTGGGCCAAAACGTTCCTGTTAACCATACATGCTGTTCATTTTGTACACCACAGATTTTGCGGCCTACTCTTTTGAAAATTTGACAGAAGTAGCAGATAAGTGGGAGTGATCCCATGCTTGCTTCTATTCAATTTCCTGGGTATCTTAGTGTTTGTTTTATTTTGTGTAAGAAGCTGACTCATTTCCACTGGGAGAACTTCCTCCCAAGTGTTTGGTTGCAAATTGCCTTTACACCATCTTCTCCTTGTGCTATCGCTCTCGTCATGGCAACACAAGCGCTCGTGCTCTGTTTGCAGTGCATACAGCCAGCCTCTTGTATGGTCTCCACCACCCACATGCTAAGCAAGCTCAGTGTTTGCAACTGATGGACATTCAGTGTTTGTTATTGTGTTGTTGAGTACCCCATCTCCACTTGGGTGCAGAACAAGGAAACATTAACTCACGTATCAATTGTTATCGGGTAATAATACGTGGTTCTTCTGGGATCAAAGTTTTGCAGCAAAACCATCACATTGTTTTGTTGCAATTTGTGGACTACAGTACTATCTTCTACAATGGACCAGGCTTAAAAACAGGGATGTAAATCAGCCCATTACAGCCCACAGCGGAACATCCCTGTCACGTGAATATAATACAGACCTCAGTATTTTTGTCACTTAAAGTTTAATAATAACAGTGGCATATATAAGGGGCAGTCATGGCCTAATGGTTAGAGAGTTCAAAGGTCCTTGGTTTGATTCTCAGAACCGGTAGGAAATGACAGAGGTGCCCTTGAGCAAGGCACCTAACCCCCAATCACTCCCGGGCGCCAAAATGGTTGCCTGCTGCTCTGGGTGTGTGTCACGGTTTGCAGTGTCTGTGTTCTCTACTCACCACTCCTAATGTGTGTGCACTAATTTGGATGGGTTAAATGCAGAGGAAAATGTATGGGTATAGGTTACCTTACTTGACCTTCACATATCACTTATATTTGGATGTATTTTATTTTACTTTGTGTGACACAACAGCTGTGTGAAGGGGCAGCTCTTGATGTCATCTATATATCCAGTGAAGGATGATACCTGATGTAATAAACTGTAAACTTTATCCCAAGAAAAAGACTGTGAAATGACAGTTTACAGCAGTTGCTGTTTTCTGAAAATGTGAAGATAGATTATCACAGATTTTGTGTGGTGAGTGGTGACAGCAGAATTGATCACAGTTTTTTGTTTTGTTTGGTTCAGTTTTTTTGAAAGGGTAATGAGTTGAAAGACTAAATATAGTTTATGCAAACTTGCCTACTGTATTACCTTGTGGAAATGTATGTATGTATCAATGAGTTATAGTGGTGTTCTGAAATTAAGAGGCAAACTCCAGGTATGCATGTTCCAGTTACACTTGATTTTGATACATTTTTCAGGTTAACTAGCTTAAACTACATTATATACGCATATACCCAAACAGTTCTGAATTTATTAAATGGTTATTGGTTATTGGTAATTGGTAATTTGGTGATAAGTTATTGGTAAATCTTCATGCTTAAATAATGGATAAATTAAAATCTTTATATTCATGATAAGAATAGTTCTCACACATCTGACTTGGCTAGATCAGAAATATGAATATACAAGGTACAAGCAAATTAAATACTAATCACCAATTACAGTGGTAAACAATTAAGTTTCTTACAGTGGCATAATTAAAGAGAACTTCATTATGTGAATTCATAGTAATACAAGAGAAGAAAATTGCTATGATGTTAGCATCATTCTGCTGTTGAGTCACAAACATTTGAAAGAAATTAATTAAATGGATGAATTAAAAAACAACATGCATTTTTTTTATGATACCCCTTAAAAACATTAACAATTTGCAGAGTTTTTAAGGTTTATGCAATCACAACTATACCCTTTGGTCAGACACATATTTGATTATATTTATTTAGTGATTTTACTGACTTGATTATCTTAACCAGAGCTATTTGGCGCTGTTAACAACACCCATTCAGACAGAGAGATAGCAGCAGCAGCAGCAGGAGAGAAGTATAAGCTGCTCTGAAAAAGTTAGATCACCATTCAAATGTGAGGAGAGAGCACAATCCTGTGAAACTGCTGCGGATAAGCGATAGAGAAGTAGAGTGTGTGTATGAAAGCTGTTTGCTTCTACCAGGATCTGCTATTGTGCTTTAAATGGCCTGGCCTGAGAGTGGCAGAACATTTCATTCCTTTAAAAACTAGGTCAAAGTGCACTTGATCGTAAAGGTTTGTTTTTAGTGCTTAGTGTTGCCTTCTGTGCACAGCTACTCCACACTTTATAACACATCATAAGAGGAGAAAGATAATGTATAGTTAATCACACATTATCTTTCTTGTCTTGAATGTAAACTACTCTACATGACCATGACTGGAGGTTTGAGGGGGACGACTGTACTCCTAACTAACATGATCAAATGGGTCAGTGCTGATAAAAAGAGATCAGTTATTACACAAAGGGTGAAGAATAAAATATACAGTGTAAACTATGTTAAACATTCGTAAATGTGACAACTCTTTGAGAGTGCGAGATTGGACTGCTTGGTGTTATAAACACTGATGTCCTCATTATCTACTCCATATGTTTATTTGTTCACTGGTGCTCATTAGACATGCAGGATGCTGTCTCTCATGAGAGAGTGCCACAGAAATCCACACAGAGTCATTACCAACAACCTACAAATGTCAGAGTATTGTTGCATTTCAAACTGCCTGAAAGTCAGACAAAAGATGAAGCATGAAATATTTCAGATGCACTGAGCTGATATGAGAAAGAGTGTGAATTAAAAATGAGAAACCGCCAGGCACTCAAACTGAGAAGAGTATATGCGGAAATCTGACAATAATGGATACAGGATTCAACGATAAAAGATTCTTTAGTTTTAGTTTTTACTCTAAGAGAAAATAGCAGTATTTTCTTTGTGCATTTGGGGCAGATCATTTTTTTAAAGGTAATAAAACAGATAATAATTTTATTTTATAAAAAAGTACACAATAATAAAATATTCAGTTTATATATTTTTGAATATTTTTATGTTAATTAAGAAACACTTTGAGCTGATAGGAAATGGGAAAAGAGATAAGAATGAGATTGAAAAAGACGGGTTCAAACTCGGGTTGGTCGTGTTAAAAGCTGACGCCACCCACAACTTCAGTGTAAGTGTGTGTAAGTGTGCCTATGTGTAAGTTAGAGTAAACAGCCACAGTCAATATATAAGTATTTTTTTAAATTAAAAATATTATGTAACTCCGATATAAATGAATTAATCAAACACAGTTCTAAATTAATAAATACACTTTTCACAGAAAATATTAATATATTCATGTCATTCTAACTGATGCTCACAAAACGTATTGTAGGATCTATAATTTAAGCATAATTTAGCATTAGTAGAAACAGTAGAAAGTAGGAATTAAAATTCCATTTTTATTCTATGAAAATTATTCAGATCTGTTGAAATGATGAATACGTAAATAAAACTGGTTTTGCAATTGAATTGAAAATTAATATGAAAAAAGTGCAATCTAACCCTATGCAACCTAACCCTTGCATGACAAGCTAATCTCTGAAGAAGATATATAAATATATGCGTTCATGTCTAGATCTGTCTAGATTAAAAGCAACCAATTGATCATTTTGATGGAAACAACACTGGATTTAGTTTTTAAATACAGGTAATGGACAAAGGTTCTGAAGGTAATCTATTACAAGTTTAAAATAGGACTACTCATATTATGTAAGGAAAGTTCTGAGCACCGCCTGAACACCACTGATAGCCTAAATGCTCCACTGAGTCAGATAAAGA
Source organism: Rhodeus uyekii (assembly GCA_037043235.1). Classification (NCBI taxonomy): domain Eukaryota; kingdom Metazoa; phylum Chordata; class Actinopteri; order Cypriniformes; family Acheilognathidae; genus Rhodeus; species Rhodeus uyekii. The sequence goes on along the minus strand of JAWRVZ010000054.1, from coordinate 3,676,460 downwards.
ACCACCCAAATATCATTCAGCAAACTAAATCCCCTTGAAGAGCACCGTCTTTTTCGAAAGAATGCAAGCATTTGCAGAACAGCGTGCGTCTCTGTCATGTCACCCTGTCTCGTTCCAGCACCCTAGTTAATACATTATTGGCCTGAAAAAGAGGCTTTTATTAGATGTAGCACCTTAAGTTATGCATGGGTGTTTTCCTTCATGTATCTGGGTCAGCAGCCTCCTGTGTGTCTAAAACAGCAGATAAACACTACCACTGCTTTACACTGCTGGACAGTGCTGTGCTATTATAATAGACGTCTGGATATTAAGAAAAATTATTACTCTTTCATTGGCAGCTTCTACTAAGCAATTTCAAACGATAAAAGTCAAAATTGCTCCTCTCTCCAGGAAACACTTGAATCAAGAGGATAGCCATCAACTGAATTGTAGAGCAAACACGTCATATGTGCCCTGTGTTCACTGCAGCTGCTGATTCGTGAAATGTCACCACCTTGATTTGAGAGATCCATTAGTCCTTGTTAGACACATTATTGATGGACTTTGAGGTTTGTGTGTGCAGTGATAAAGACATCGCTTACAAAAAAATGCTCTAAGAATATTTTGCTAAAACTTCCCATTAAGTCATGAAAACATTATTTCTGAAAGTTCTTGGAATGTTCAAAATATACAGTTCCCTTTTAAGGGAACTCGCGATTCTTCAATTGTCGCTGTGGGAATGGTCTATGTGATTGCATCATGAAGTACATGTGAAATTAGACCAATGGTGTGAACCATGCGAAAGCCATGCGAAACAAAGCAGGGTTAGCTTCTGTGTTTTATTTGATGTTGTCTGTCTACCATCTGAAAGAAAATTAGTATGGTGAGAAAGCAGCATTTTAGATTGTATGTTCATCCCTGCACACGCTACATCAAGGGTGGGGAAACAAATGATCTTTGTATTGTTTGTTTGGGAGTGGAACATGCACAGTCAGCACTTAAATATGAACAGGTTCCCTTATGGAGACTGCGCCAAGGCTAGCAACCCTCAGGGCTCAGGTCCTTCTTTTACTGAGGCACAGCGGCGATCTAGATCTTTGGGATTGCAAATGGATCTGTCAGAGGGGTTAGAGAGACAGGCCTGGCCATATTACTGCCCTCACCTCCTGGATCCAGTTTTTTACATGGTTTTGGAAGCACGCGCTCTGGTTATGTCCGCCCAGGAGTAGACACTGGTGCTACAATTATCTATGAGGGGTTGGAGTAGTTGGCACCAAAGATGTAGATGAACATTCGTCACTTCCTTCTACAGCCTATGAGGAGCTGGTGGAGGTTGTGACTCATGCTGCTGCCAGATTAAACATTGACTGGCCAGCTAAGAAGCAGGAAGCTCATCTCGAAAGTAAATTTGATGAGCGATTCCTGCCCATATTAGCACAATCTTCCCGCTGAGGCCTTCCATTTTGCATGGTGGCGAAGGAACACCAGTCAATTACCTCAATCCACAATCAGCATTGTCCCTAAAGGCCTCAACATTGCCCACCAAACTGGTTATAACATCTTCGGCTCTGCTCTGTTGAGCAGAGCTTACGCAGCAACTGGTCAGGCTTGGTAAGGAGAACTGGGTGGGGGATTTGATCTTTCTCTCAACCTTAGTGCCATCAGTGAAAAGGATAAATGTTTTCTCATGGATGCCCAAATAGAACCTCCTGGCCTCTTTGGTGATGCTGTCAACACAATTGTCAAGAGGTTTCAGGAGGCCACCAAACAGGTGGATGATTTGCAGAAACTCCTCCTTTGCCACTCTCAGGTCTCGGGGGCTACTGAGCGTGAGCCATCTAAAGCCAGCTCCTCACACCGTGCCATCCAAAAAGAGAGTGATGCTACCCGAGCTCCCCTCCAAAGACAAGGAGGAATGGGGAGGTGCTCACAGAGACAGTCTTCGAGGGTTAGGACCATCCTCATCGCCAAGAAGGATGAGGGGTAGAGGTCCTGACGCCAGTGGCATCAGACCTCTGAGGGTAGACCCCCTCCAGGGGCAAGTAGTCGACACCTCTGTTTTACAGTGTCCATTTCATCTTGGTGCCCTCAGGGTACCATTCTGCCAACCCTGCCATCTTGCTTGCTTCAGGGTGCAGTGGTCTCCAGTATCTCAGTGTCTGCACAGAAATATAGCAGCATTGGTTTGCCTAGGAGGGCCCTAGAGCTACCAGTTGTTCCCTGCAGGTGCGTAACTTTAGGGCGATGAAATGGTGGCTCAAAAAATACCAGAAGCCAGTCTCGAGAGTTCCCTTAGTAGTATTTCTAGCAGTGTGGAAGCTATTGCCACACATATCTCATTGGGTCCTGTGCATAGTTGCTAAGGATTACACTATTTAGTTTGGGTCTCTGTCCCTGAACAGGCTCTGGTTATGGAACATGGTAAAAACTTTGCTGGGGAAAGGGGCCATAGAACATGTACCCCTCCCAGACAGACTGGGTTTTATGGTTGGTATTTTATCATTCTAAAGTAGGATGGGAAGTTGCGGACCATTCTGGACTTTTGTCATCTGAATTAATCATCCAGCTCAATTTCAAAATGTTAACCTTGAGAAAGATCTTACTACAGATCAAATCTGAGGACTGGTTTGTTATGATAGATCTCAAGGACACACACTTCCATCCTTCCATCCTGGCAAGCCGAGCCCACTCAACTAGGAGTATGGCTGCCTCTTAGGCCCTTTTGTCAAGAGTTTCTATGTGAGTCATTTGTGTGACAAGTGTGCGGAAGTGTGACATCTCCAGTGTGTCAGTCAGCCACTTTGAAGTAATTGATGCAGCATATCGTTCCCTCTTCAGGGAACCAAGATTACAATCATAACCAAGGCGGGGTTTTTTTTATTTACTTTTTTCTTTTTGAGAATGTTTAAGAAAACATTAAGGTAGTGTTTTCTTTGTTTTATAATTTCGCAAGTATTATGGGAAATTATTTTTGAATTTGAAAATGGTAATGTTGTGGAGTTTGTAATCCTGAATCAAACTGGCCAAACTTTGCATACTTAGTGTTAAAAACTGTGATCTGGTTCCATGTTTTTGTTTCCAGATTGGAAGAAGTGTATTTTTGAGTTTTGATGAAAGAAAAGTGATTACAAATAGGGATGGGTATCACTTTAATTTGAGTGATTCCGATTTCAATTCCGATTTTGATTCTGATTCTGATTGATTCCTTTTTCGATTCCAATATGGTAAAAAAAAGAAAAGAAAAGAAAAACAAAAGTAACTTTTTTTAGATATCAAACATATTTGTTCTGTCTTTCTGCTAAATATTTTATCTGAATACCATAAACAAAATCAGCAGCCTAAAGAACAACTAACTAATAAGCCAGACTAATATAAATTTATAATAATATTATATTAAATATATAGTCAATAATACAAGAATAAATAAGCAAATTAGCTATAGCACAAATAAATACAACTGAACAAAGTTCAGAAATTCTAAAATAACACTGCATAATTTTCTTTTTAGAAATAAAATATAAATTAATTATTAAATTATAAAAGTTATTCAGTCAAGATCAATGAGTGGTTTTAACGGTAATCCCACAGATGGCAGAAGGTCTATTAGGCTCCTGTCACTTTAAGACCCAATTCAGGATCCAATATACTATTACACTTGTGTTTTGTTTCCCAACTGTTTACGCTCACTTAAGGCATAACCGACTGTGTTTATGAGGATATTTTGACATATTTTTGTGTGTATTTGTGCTCTATATGAGAGACAAAATTTTGTGCACGTGCCCCGCACAAAAAACAGTATGCGAGTGCCTTTTAGTGATGTCTTTTGAAATAGTCAAAAATGTCTTTGCTTGTGACCGTCGATAATCCAGTTCAATGATTTGTGATAAGATTTGTGTTTATTTTTGTCTGTTATGTTTTTTGATTGCTGAGAGAGGCAGCACAGCTGAAAGGTTTGTTTGAGTCCTCTACTGTACAGTTATGAATTAGCATTTCCTTTTTCATTTGAACTTTTGATGTTAAATGGTCTTTACATTTGCCAAGAATATGAATTTGTATTTGTTATTTTAAAAAAAATCTGCCCATCCCAGATGAGAAAAGGTAATGCAAAAGTAACATAACACATTACTTTCCATAAAACATAATCTTTAGGGAGTAATGCAGTATTGTAATGCATTACTTAAAAAGTAACTTTCCCAAACACAGATCATAAGTGATACAAAAGTGACTTTGCCCCAGTATTTTGTTTACATCGTTGGACCAAAGTGAAAACTACAACAAAGAGAACATGTTGAGATTTTAGCAGGTGGAGAAAAATGTGTTTGCATCTGCTTTACCGTCTGTCTGTCAATCAAACCAGTGCCATCTGTTTGATGCCCCCATTTATTACTATTAATACATTTGCAAACTATCTATCTTGGTGTTGTCTAATTCTAACTATCCACTGCGATTTCATCTGCCTCAAAATTCCCAGAATCCTCTTGTGTTTTGGTCAAGAGGTTAAATATGTCAAGGTTATCACAAAGCACATAGACTGAGAACAAGTCAACAATGTGACCATAAGATACCTTTCCAGTGTCTTATTAAAGATGCAGGAGGGTATTTCGGGAGCTGCACATCCCTCTGGGATGGAAGTGGCAGAAGGGCATCTGAGCTCGCAAGTGATTTCTTCTGCAAATCAGAGGGGACTATTCTCTGCGTGTCTCCCTCTTGCTCTTGACATTAGCAAAGTGCAGCCATGGCAGGAAGAGGGAAGCACAGTGATTGCCAGATGTCAAGTATCATCGCCCGTGAGGCACTTATTGCCCTCTCTGTGACACCATTGTTTTGGGGCTTTTGTTGTATGCTGTGTGTACGACTGAGGATGTGGACAGTGAGGTCATATCAGGCTATTGTTAATTAAATCACAGTTTGGCTTTTGTCTTCAGGTGTTTGAGAAAATAAGGAATGACAATTTTTATGTGATGGATAAAGCATGATCTTCAGCTGTGAGTATTCTGCAATATAAAACAGAATAAGCATGAAATAAAGAACTGCATGACAGGTATTCAAATGAAAAATAAATTAAATTTAAAACCTTTTCTGTAAACCTTTTAATTAAAAAAATTACTTTAATTGATTTAGTGGAAGGTTTTCAAACCGAGGTCCTCCAGGTGTGTGTGAGGGGCTATGAAGAGATGTTAAAATATGTAAAAATGTTAAAATAATAATTTAAAAAAGTTTCTATTTTAAAGGTTCCAGGAGGTCTCAGGTTTACAATTTGTTCAAAAAACACTTTAAAACACATCACAACATTTTTCAATGATTTTTGAACAGCTGAATCCAAAGACTCTTTTCCGAGGGCCTACTCTACTCTAATTAGCCAGATGGCTGTCTGTTGTGCTTGGTCTACTCCTTACAGCGCATGTTAGAAACAAAACGACCATTATCATAACTCTTGAAGCTTCCAAAATTCTCAGCGATTGTACTCCCTGTAAAGAGAGTAACAAATCGCTATCAAGCGTGAGACTGATGATGAAACATTGGAAGAACTAGTCATTCAACTGGAAACTCCATCACAAGTATTCCTTGAGTAGGAAATTTTTCAGTGATTACACTATTTATTTTGACATACACCAACAAACCAATGTGCATATATTGAGGTGCACATGTGGGAACTGTATCATTAACTATATCAATAACATTGCATATGTTAGTTGAGCACTAACCAGCTACTGTGTTACTGGAGGGGTTGCGGTTGGGACTCCACCATTAGCGGAGCAATAGACCTGTCTTCCGGGGGGGGTAGGGTAGCAGAGCGATAGTCCTGTCGTCCGTCTTTTTTTTTAATAATCAAACTTTTGTCTGCGAGCCACATACAGCCATCAAAAGAGCCACACTTGGCTTGCGACCCCTGACTTAGATAGTTGTTGGTCTTTCCAAATGGATGTTTGTCATGGTATAGAACTTTGGGACCTGTGCCATCCACACATGAATGGATCAATTGAATTTATTTACTGTATATCAAATATATAGTCCAAAGTGCTCAAGTGATCTACACAGCCTCTTTCAGACCTCCTCTCCTGGTCTCTCATTTGGCATTATTTTCCAATAGAAGGATCATTCCAGGATATGAAACATGGTGACAGCAGTGGTATTGGAGAAACGGTGCTGCAAGGCAATGGATCTCGTGCCGTTAAATGAAAAAAAACTGATGCCAAGGCACGCCGTACTTCCAAGGGTGAAAAATCCTTATAAAAGGTAATCACATATGGAACTGCAATATCCCTTTGAGCAAAGTTTGAAGCTCTTTTGCCAATGGAGAGCAATGAGAACATGAGAGTTGTAGAGATAAGGAGCTTATGAACATCACACATCAAAGCGGGATTATAGCAAAACTAACTTGTGATGTATGTCATTACATCAGAGAAAGCTTTACAAAAACATATGTTAATTGAATATATATGTATATATATATATAAATTATTAGATATTGTCACCATAAAACCAAAATTGATTCTTATTTGTTATTGCAGTATTTATTATAAATGATTTATCCATGCACATTGTTATTTTGTTTTTCGTGTGCCCTCATAATATTTAATGAAAGTCATTTTCATTAATAATTTCCCCCTCCCATTAGCAATGACATTTATCTTTTCTGATGACATGGGCAGGACAACCTGTCATACACATGAGATCACAGCAATAGTAAACCACAACAATCCAATCAGTGTGCGATCAAGTCAAAACTCAAGACAACATATTTGAAAAGCTGTTTCATTTGGATACACATCAGAATAGGGAAGAAAAGACTATCGCTACTTCTGCTTCATGCCAACTTGGAATTCATGGAATTGTTTGGACCAGTGGTTCTAGACTTGCGGGTTTTATAGCTTTTCATGCTATAATTAATTTTCTTGTGATGTCCCTCACAGGAAACACGCACATCAACTTAGGGGATATCATAACCAGTAGTGGATAGAGACTTGACCCTGATCGCCTGTTTGTTCTGAAAGCAAAATCTAATTCAACAACCTATGTATTTGTGCATAGTTAGGAGAGCAAAAATAGATATGCTTTTAAAAAGGAAAGAAAAGAAAAGAAAATGCTTTATATATCTATTGTTCCTAATTTCATAACCTATGTACAGAAAAGAAATTGTTGAATACAATATCAGGCGAGTGTCTTCTAGTAATGTTTTTGCATTTATAAAATTGTTAGTTTTCCTTTTAGACTATTGTTCAAAATTTAGAGTTGATTTTTTTCTGTGAATTTTTTTTTAATGCTGATCAAAACTGCATTTATTTATTTAACAGTCATATTCATCTATTCTCCATGCCTCTTATCCTCTCTAAGGCTCTAACACACCAGACACAGACATTCACTCTTCCACTCATACCTATAGGCAGTTTTTGTTTTTCCAATTCCCTATCCTGCATGTCTATGGACTGTGAGGGAAACCAGAGTAGATAAAACACACGCTAACACAGAGAGAATATGCACACTCCACACAGAAAGGCCTCCTGGCTCAGCTGGGACTACTACCCACTGTGCATCCCAAACAGTAATATTGTGAAATATTATTATTGTTTAAGAAAACTGATTTCTATTTTAAAATGCAATTTATTCCTGTGACGGCAACGCTGAATTTTAAGCAGACATTATTCCAGTCTTAAGTGTGACATGTTCCATCAGACATAATTCTAACGAGCTGATTTGGTGCTCAAAAAATATTTTAATTATTGTTATAAATGTTGAAAACAGTTCTGCTAAATATTTATAAATATTTTTTTTATAAATTTAAATTTTTTTTTTTTTTTTTTTTTACTTATGCACAGTTTTAATACTTTTGGAGTTGGATGGCCACTCTATGCCCAATTTAAAAATCTAGTTCCTGAAGCAAAACCAGTTGAAAGCCGCTGAGTTATACTGATTGAATGCATAATAATGCAGCTATAATGATCTTTGCTTAACTTATTACGCTCCTGAGACTGCTGTGAGCCTCCGATCTCTCTCTCTCTCTCGCACACACACACACACACACACACCCACACACAGGAACCTATTAACAGCACTGATTCAAACTGCCGATCATCAGATCCATCCACCGTAACACCTTTTTTTACTTTACAATTAATGCCAGTCATTGCTTTTGGGGGAAATTTGCCATCACTATAAAGTCAGAATAACATTGCAAGGTTGTCTCTGTTGCTTATTATAAATTCCAACTTGGGTCCGGCCTCTGCTGCATTTAAACTGCATTTAATGAAGAAGAACTCAATCATAAACACATTCTCACTTTTCTCTATGGTGTTTGATGAAGTGACACTCATCCATGTTCACTGCATTAACCAGCACATTCAATTGAATCTAACTTAATCTTTCCTATAAAACTGCATTTGGATCTCCTTTCACTCTCTTGAGGACTTGGTTACTCTTTTAGGCCTCAACAATTATAAAGAAAGCTGCTGTCCACTTAAAGTTGAAGTTGAACAGACAGAGGACCGAAACGATTCCTGTTTTTGTCATGTCAAATGATAAACAGTGTGGAGGTGCTAAGTGTTCCGCAGCAAATACATTAATCTGTCATTTTCCCTCACTGCTGAGTGCTACATGAAATGAATTATGCATCGTTTTTGGGCAGTGGTGTGTTGATCTAAGGATTGGGAGCTGTGTGTTTTTTGTGCAAGCATGAGCGTGTCCACCATGACAACAGGAACAGTCAGTCATGCAGGTAGAGGAGAGTCACAAAGAATGATCCAAATCAATGCATACATGAATGACATCTATAGGTGACCAAGGCAATCTTGGCTTGATGTGATTCAATACGTGCTAACAGGGGAAACCCCTTCCAATGGTCCTTGTTCTCATTGTGCTGTCAGCCAATGTTGGTTTTTGATTAAAAATGTTCTGTAACAACGGAATTCAATTATTTTTTGGTGTCATTTCAGCATCCTTAGTGTCTGTTATCTTTCTGGATGGTGGAAGCTATCGGTTTGAAATAGGACTGAATGTTTTTCAAGGCAAATGGACGTCTCGACAATAGTGCAGTAAAGTGGAAAAAAAATCTCCCCTGCTTTGCTTGACCCAGCAAGTAGATCGATAGAATTTAGACAGCTTTCCTTCCTTTCCATTGGTCAAATCAAATTCTTGAGGTTCTCATAACCCACTAAGTAACTGATAAGTAACTGTTAGGGTTTTGGTGTGATACACAATACTTTTTTTTGGATTAGAGATTAGAGCTTTAGATTGATTGCAATAATGAACACTTAAGTCAGTAACGAATAAGAATGCCCACACCAGATAAAGAAAAGGAAAAATCTTTGAAAAAGAAGGAAAAATGTAGTTTAAAACACACATGCCAAGTACAAATGTACTGCTTGTATGCATGGTTTATACATGGTTTTGAAAAACGTTTAAACCGTCTTTTAAAAATCATGTGGTGTAACAATGTTTAAAGTAATAGTTCACCCAAAAATGAAAATTATTCTAGAATTTACTCACCCTCAAGTTATCCTAGGTGTATATGACTTTCTTCTTTCAGCCGAACAGTTTTGATGCATATGTGTGTACGGCCGTTGCCAGAAGCCAGTGATGATAGTTTATAAAGTTTGTGAAAGCCTGCCTGCAGATAGTGGGAAGTTGGAGTTGACGGATTTCAAAGAAATGGAGATGATTTAAAAAAACTTTCCTCTGTAGCAGTTTACAAAGTTACCAAGTATATGTCTAGTTTTAAAAAAATGTGTTCAGATTTTAAAAGAGATGTAGTCACATCACATGACATTTTACAACTTGCACGTTTCTGGATATTGGTAGCACCACATGACTTTGATTTTAAATAGTAATAAACAGTGAACCACTACCCCCAAAATCAAGATTAATTTTAATACCAAAATAAAAATATATGCTGATCGTAGAAGAGGTGTATTCAGATCACTGTATGTGTGAATCACATTTTTTGTGTATTGTTCAAAAATGAATAAATAGGATAGAAGATGAACATCACATAATTTGCCAACTTAAGTATGAGACAGTATAAAAAAAAGAAGCACAGTCTGAAGGCAGCACTGATGCCTGAGAGATGTTTAACAGGCCTGTGATCCAAGTCCAGTACTGTGAAATGTGTTTTGACTGGAACTGACATCAACAGCAACAATAAAGTACGGTAACATTCATTGCTCAGTGAATTTTCGCTGGCAAAATCCAGTCATTCCAATAGAAATCCATGCGACTGGAAATTCATGCGGAAAGATTTCCCTTCACAGATTTTGCAATGGGTTCAAGTTGGCCATGCATTCACAATGTTGACCAACAGAAAATTGCTTGATTTGAAAGTGACTTATGTGTAAGCTGTGCTTCATAAATCACTACCCTATTGACGAGTCTTTGGAGTCACAAAATTTCACTACTTTACAGACTGACAGTGGTGAGTCTGGCAAAGATTCAGTTACCTAAAAAACCCATTTTGGAGTTCTGCCATTTCAGTAGGATTAATTTTATTTTTGCCTTTTATCTTATACACACACCTAAAGGATTATTAGGAACACCTGTTCAATTTCTCCTTAATGCAATTATCTAATTAACGAATCACATGGCAGTAGCTTCAATGCATTTAGGGTTGTGGTCCTGGTCAAGACAATCTCCTGAACTCCAAACTGAATGTCAGAATGGGAAAGAATGGTGATTTAAGCAATTTTGAGCGTGGCATGGTTGTTGGTGCCAGATGAGCCGGTCTGAGTATTTCACAATCTGCTCAGTTACTGGGATTTTCACACACAACCATTTCTACAAAGGTTTACAAAGAACAGTGTGAAAAGGGAAAAACATCCAGTATGCGGCTGTCCTGTGGGCGAAAATGCCTTGTTGATGCTAGAGGTCAGAGGAGAATGGGCCGACTGATTCAAATTGATAGAAGAGCAACTTTGACTGAAATAACCACTCGTTACAACCGAGGTATGCATCAAAGCATTTGTGAAGCCACAACACACAACCTTGAGGCGGATGGGCTACACCGAAGACCCCACCGGGTGCCACTCATCTCCACTACAAATAGGAAAAAGAGGATACAATTTGCACGAGCTCACCAAAATTGGACAGTTGAAGACTGGAAAAATGTTTCCTGGTCTGATGAGTCTTGATTTTTGTTGAAACATTCAGATGGTAGAGTCAGAATTTGCTGTAAACAGAATGAGAACATGGATCCATCATGCCTTTTTACCACTATGCAGGCTGGTGGTGGTGGTGTAATGGTGTGGGGGATGTTTTCTTGGCACACTTTAGGCCGCTTAGCGCCAATTGGGCATCGTTTAAATGCCACGGCCTACCTGAGCATTGTTTCTGACCATGTCCATCCCTTTCTGACCAGCATGTACCCATGCTCTGATGGCTAATTCCAGTAGGATAATGCACCATGTCACAAAGCTTGAATCATTTCAAATTGGTTTCTTGAACATGACACTGTACTAGTTCACTGTACTAAAATGGCCCCACAGTCACCAGATCTCAGCCCAGTAGAGCATCTTTGGGATGTGGTGGAACGGGAGCTTCGTGCCCTGGATGTGCATCCCACAAATCTCCATCAAGTGCAAGATGCTATTCTATCAATATGGGCCAACATTTCTAAAGAATGCTTTCAGCACCTTGTTGAATCAATGCCACGTAGAATTAAGGCAGTTCTCAAGGCAAAAGGGGGTCAAACACAGTATTAGTATGGTGTTCCTAATAATCCTTTTGGTGAGTATATTTTTTTATCGTTTTTTTTTTTATCTTGCAAGAATTAAACCTCACAATTATACTTTTTTCTCATTTTATTAGGATTGGAGCATCAAAGATTGTATTGCCTTGTGACAATGGGCACTGGGGTTCTGCATGTGATGTAAAATTAGCATTGGCATCAAGAAACAGACCTGTACGAGCCCCATTTCAGTGACGCACATCAGATGGCCACATGTCCCTCTTCCACCAATGTGCTGGAAGAAATAGGCTGCCAGCCTGTCCTCTGTGTGTGAATCAGAGCCAGTTCTCCTTGGTGGAGTTCTTTGAGCATGGGGAGACCATGCTGACCTGAATGCAATCCCGGTGGGGGGCCTCTGTCATTGTAGCATGGCAGCAATGGTGGCTACGGTCACTTAGCCAACAGAAATATGCTGCTTGCCTCGAGGAGCACGAACCGTGGCCCAGTAAATGGGATGGTACGGTGCCTCAGGTGGGTGGGGTGGTGGGGGAGGGGGTGAGATGTTGCAATGAGTGCACATGCTCTCCTCTTACACAGCCAACGCTTGTCCAGAGAAATTAAGAAAAAAACTGCTTACACTGTCGTTGTAAATTATCAATTATATTATCAATGAATTTATTGTATTTAAACCTAAATAAAAATGAATGAAATTGAGAAAAGCATTTAGTAAAATTTATCAAATTGAACTAAAACTGAAAGTATAAAAGTTAAAGCTAATTTAAAATATTTTGATTTTAAATTATTTAAATAACACTAAAATAACACTTTCCGGGTTTTCGTTACCGATTTGAGATATTTTCTACATGTCGATAAAAAACTATTGCAAATTGACAGCGTTTCCATTAACCAATGTTATGCAACTAAAACGTTATTTATCCTCTCGCAACTTGCGCAGTTTGAAGGGTAATGGAAACGCATTAACAGAGCAACATTGTAGTGGCTTTCCATATCCAAATGAATGAGTAACTGTGTCCGGAAGCTTAGAAACTGATTTTGGACAGACTTCTGAGGCAGCGTAATGATTTAATAATCTAGAGCAAAATAGAGACAGCTTTGGTAATAACTAAGCAAATATTTAATTACTAAATTAATTACTTTCAGATGCAGCCAGTGTTTTTGAAAGAATAAATTGAATTCTAGGATTCACTCATAAAAGCATTTGGCTGTTTATTGCTAAATAAATTAAGGACTTTAAACGAATCACTTAACAGTGATTCAATGACTCACATAAGCCCAAAGTGTCCCTGTATCCCAATGTACATACTATCAGTCCTGATAATTAGATAATCCCAATCCTAATAATAATTCAAATAGCCTGAGTCCCAAAGCATAGTGCATTGAAAGAGTATGCAGTCATCGGATGGTTTACTATTTCTGGTAGATTTTCAAAGTGTGGATCCTTATTTAATTATAAGTATATAAAGCCATTTTTATTGGTAGTAACTTCTGGAGAAAAATAGTGCAGACACTTAACAAGGTTGAAACTTTCTAGAGTGCATGTGTCGACCATAGATTTGTATCTGTAAATACCACATTTGACCTTTCCAGATACATCGACATGCAGAGATCTTGGAATGGTCAGCATATCATCAATAAATGATTCTACAACACTGCGCAGCTTCTGGTTCTGAAATCACCAATTTTATTGTGTTAGTTTAGCAAAATCGCTGGTTAAAGTCTACTACAGGTATAGATGTTCATATATGCGTCCAACTATGGTTGCAAATGCTCAGTTAACTTTCTCTCGATTTTTCACAGACCAGTTTTAACCATTCCAATATGGCAGAAAACTTAAATCATAGCGGCCCATAGAAAAAGCCGCTAATGAGACATCTATATATATACATATTTGGAGTACATGGAATGGAGTATACTTTGAAAGACCACCCATTCAATTGTATGCATACGGTAGAGTATTTAATTAAAAATGAAGTATACTATGGCCTTTATGAAGACAGTCACTTGTCACCACTTACTGGCATAACAATGTAATATGCAGAGAGACTTGTGGAAACATTTTAAAGGTTATTAGAGACATTTTCACACAACAATATTTAATAATAGCATTTCAAAAAGAGCACATACCATTTCATGATATATCGACTTGCCCTATCCGTCATATAAAAGATAAATCATTTTTTGATTTGTCTTTGGCTTTTATGAAAATGAAGCGGGAGTAAAGTTAAAAGTTAGAGATCTATTTGACAGCTTTAAACTTAACATGCCTCTAGACATCAAGATTTTTCCGATTTTCTGCAGTGAGAGGATCCTAGTACAAAGACATGCTTGAATTAGGACTGAACTAGGACAATTCGCTATAAACGAACTTACTGCAAGTATAGTGCCAACGGGAAGAATGATCACACAGAAGATGAGAAATTCTCTCTAGTTTTTAGTTTTGTATTAAATTATAGTGAGCAAAACAGAATACGTTTTATTTCTCGCTTATCCTTTAAGTCCACACCTGCATATTTGTAAGCAGAACTTTGTTCAAGTGTTTACGTTGGCACATAGCTCAAAATAAATACAGCGTAATAGATTTCTGCTGTTTCTTTTGGGAAACCCCATTAAGGTAATTAGTTTGATCTGTGGCTCTGGAAAAAGCTCCAATTCATCTGCAAGGTTCAGTTGCTCAGTGCATGGTGGGAGGAAATGCTTTTGTTCCTCAATTCAGGTCACTGACATGCAGAATTTAACATCCTGTACTGTACAATGATTGAAATCACACTGGGTTTAAGTCTTGATTATTTCATGCAATGACCAAAAAAAAAATCAAGCATTTTGCATTCAATACTTCTCTCTTGCTCTTTCTTCTTTAAACCACGGGTGCTCTCGTAATGCCAAGCTGTGATGGTAATGGAGCACAGTACTATATCCAGAATCCTGGATCATTTTGGAAAAAAGGTCTAGTAATTTTGCACTTTCAGTGAGGTAACTAGACCTCTTTGATGGGATCATTCAGCACACGGTGGGTGAGCTTCTGGATTCTCATCTTCTCAGAGAAGGAATATGTAGAGATGAGAATGTTACAGTTAGATCATTTTATGTGAAAAAATAATTTCACTGTCTCAAATACCATATGAGCATGAGCGATTCTGATTACTAGAATAATTGCATAACATATTTTCATCTTGTATGCATTTAAATCTTTGATATTCTAGATTTTAAATCTTAATTCTCAATAACATTATGAAGGGGAAATCCAGTCTTTAATGTAACTAGCTTTACATATTTAAACAATAACAGCAGTTAACCTCCAGCACACATAGAGTTTTTCTGGTGTCTCATGTTGAAAGAAACAGTCTCATATTTGCCATTTAAAAGTGTATGAACTTATACTGTGATACAAAGAGCAAGATTTGTTACCGATTTGATACGGTCTGTTGGCATTCAGCATCAGAGACTTTTATCAGTAGATAGTCTTATCTACACTCCTTGATAATTAATTCAAACATCCACATCTTTAAAGTATCTTTAATCTTTAAAACGTATCTATGTTTTAATTACAAGATCTTAGGGGTCAACCAGAGAATTCAGAAATCTCTCACATTCAGGCCCAAGTAATTCTCTGCATAATCACTGGAATTACTTGTTTATATCGTATCTGTTCTCTTGATTTCGGTTCAAATCATTATGTCATACAAAGAAACTCAGGATGCTATATTCAATCGCTCTGGTCAGAGGTTAAAAGCAGTCCACATTATTACACTCAGGTTTATTGGTTTGAAAGAAAGTACTGCAAGCATAATTGTCATGATCTGTGTTTAAGAGGTGAGTGAAAATGACTCTTTGAATGACTTTTTAGTCTAATAGATGACAGAACTAGAATTATAGTGATTTCAAGGTGAAATCTGTGAATAAAGCTTATTCATTATTTGATGGGACTTTCCTTATGTAATGGTTGTCTGTATGTGAATAAGAAATAAAAATGTTTCTTACTGTGCTCCTATTTTCTGTTTCTTTTTCAATGTGTCTTTTCTTATTTAAAACCATTTAAGAGTCTATACGGGGCAGGTGCAGAGCAGGTGGATAAATAAAAAATAAAGCAAAAACCCCTCCAGAGTGACTCATGAAAAGGCTCTATCAAAGCACCATTGAGGTTCTATATATCACTTTCAATGCATGATTCTTTATGCACCCATAAAAAAGAGATTTATTTAGGACCAAAAAAGGTTTTGCTTCCGCTAACAACCAAACATTCCCAAAAAATCGATTGCTCTTAGAACCATTTTTTTCAAACATGATCTATATATTATTGCTAAAAAAAAAAAAAAACTCATCCAAGTTTTCAAAAACTCCTTATGCATCCAAGCATTACAGTAAACATGGCAGTGAAAAATATATATTTTTGCAATTATATGAAAGGGACATTTCTCACGCTACTGACTCTCTTCCTTAGCTTCAACCAAAATGGATCCTTCTTAGGGGTCTTTGATATTCTCCCTGTATGTTGTGCTATTTCAATGCAGATATATTTAGGGAGTAGATAACCACAGAGTGGGTGATGTAATCACTCCAGAATCTCAACAAATGAGAGTTTAAACATTTATGATGGAGCCATTCATTTGATCCCAGCGTTAAACAATACAGTGTGCACACAACTGCAGCAGCAGCCCACGGTAGTGGCAATAAATAGGCTTATTTCACAACAGCATTGTGCTCTCAGCATCTCCTTTTCTCTTACACATATCTATATATATGCTAAGCATAGAATAAGAAATTCAAAAAGTGCTATAGATCCAACAAAGTCTTGCACCATAAGCAAAACTTTGTATACTTAATATGTGTTATATATGTAATGTGGTACACAAGTGCATTATATTGCATAGATGTATATAGAGCACTCAAGCCAGGAGAAACCATGCTTTTAGATTGTTTCAGGAGCATTATTGTAGTGCATATATGCTGAGCTCGTGAGAAAAGACAGGAAGTAGGCTACAATCAACTTACGCATGTTGTTTACTCTCGCCTGCACAGTGTCATAATGCTGTGTATGCATTCCGATGGCCTCCTCATGCTGACCCTGACGGGCACCTTGCATGACGCTTGCAACAGCTCTGTTGGAGAAAAAGCATTTTGTTAGTTTAGTATTCCATTGGATTGCTTTGCATTGTGTAATCGGTCTTTATTTAGATATCAAAGCGCAACTGAATGGCATACAGTGATATAATGTCAGTAGACTGACATCTATTCATTGAGTGCTATTGCTGCCGCTGTCCAGAGTGCTGATTCAAACTGAGCAGGTTTTTTCTTTGAGCCGCTCTTTCAGCAGCACTGCACACTGTGGGCTGTGCAGCTCTCATCAGAGGATTTTGACCCACTATATCAGTAGGAACAAGAGATTTACACCTCCATCATCCGAGCTGAGTAACTAAAGGGTAAAAAAAATGACAACCAGACGTTATGCAATATGATGTAATATCTAAAACGGTTTGTACAGTTCTCTTGGTTTACATGTGCAAGCTAACCATACTTTCATGTGGATCTCTCGAGATTTGTGATTCAAGAAATCCTTTGAAAAGAGAGTTTGCATAACACAAATCCATGAATTTAGTCACCATAATGAAGATTCACAATACTGTTTTTGCTCTAATTAGGAAGAAATGTGCATGGGCTGGATAGGCACTGCAGTAAATGCAAAGCTATGGCAACCAATATTTTTGGTTCAAATTGTTTGCGTGGAAAGGTTGTTTTTTTACCCATTCCTGATGGAATAAACAATTTTCAGACTGTTTATTTGCTTTACATTGTTGGTCAGTGTACACACATGCACAAGAGCGACAGTTGCGGGGCTATTTTTTCAATTTCTCACGCTATGAGCGTTTTCCCTCTTTCTCCTACTTTGTGTACTGTAAACTATCCCATATAAATTATGGCCAAAAAAGGTCCCCTACGATATGCTCCATTCAGACCTTTTTGAACGCACCATATGAGGCATGTGCCATCACTCGCACTGGAGCTTTCTCGCGTTCAAAGACGGAGAGATGCACAAAGGATTTGCTCCTTGAGATAATCAGTTTTAAAAGAGACGTTTAGAACTTTATTAACTTGACAAGGCATACTAAAAATGCAACGCTCATGTCACCACACTCTGAAAAAGCAGCCGAGATTCGTCCAAAAGTCAAGACATCGGTCTAGTAGCCCTGTTTACATGGGGAGGAAAAACATTGAAAGCAATGCAGATCACACTGCTTTTACCATAAGAAAAAGAAAGAAAATAATTCATTTTGTCACGCCAACATAACTATCAGTTGCTTACCGAGACATGCTTTCTCTGTGAGGTCTGTGAGCCTTTTCTAGTCCAAGTTTGGTAAATATCCCGACCAGTGCCATGATTGCCACAACTCCACATATTATATATACAATCAAGTTTGTTTTATCCTTGGTTGGGTCGTGTCTAGGGTCAATGGTTTTCTTATGCGGTGTCTGTCCTGTTAACCATACTGGCGTATCATAATTTTTACAGGTGCTCTGATCCAATCGAGAGTTTTTATAAGAGCAGCAAAATCGGAAGCCACAAGTGCCGCAACAATATAAATAATTGCCTGTTTGGCAAACGAACGGTGGATCCCACTGACCCATGACATCATAGTAACCCCGACATTTGTCCTCAGTGTGTGGAGGTTCAGAAACG
This sequence comes from Rhodeus uyekii, assembly GCA_037043235.1. Classification (NCBI taxonomy): domain Eukaryota; kingdom Metazoa; phylum Chordata; class Actinopteri; order Cypriniformes; family Acheilognathidae; genus Rhodeus; species Rhodeus uyekii. The sequence goes on along the minus strand of JAWRVZ010000054.1, from coordinate 3,658,134 downwards.
ATCTCCTCATCCCGGGACCCATTGGATCCTGAGAGCATTATAAAGCCCTCCAGCTGCTGCGCCTCCCCGTCCGCGCTGCACAACAGCACCAGAACTTTCACAAAGAAGTATTCTAACAGCAAGACTGTCCATTTCATCCTGTAGTCTCCTGGAGGCTTCCTTGGAAGAACAAACTGAGACAGAGAAACGACTTGGTACTACCACTGACAACAGGGCATATATCCACACGAGTGAACAGAGCCATTCGGAGAGGTTTGCATTTTCAAATATGTAAATTTAGACTGCAGATTTGTCTAAAGTCCACGCTGACAAATGTTGATATCACTCCCAATTGTTCTGTTGATGCTCAAGTACTTTTCGCCCCCCGTGAAAGCACTGCGCCAACTACCCTGAAGGCTGTCTTTTGTTTGTGATGACAGGAGAGCTGAGGCAGAACTGTGGAGCGCGCGCGCTGAGAGTGGGAGAGACAGTGCGTAAAGGGAAGGAGGAGACATGGGAGGGATTGGACAAGGAAAAGTCTTCTTGTAGTAAAGAATCACAGTGAAAAGTTGCCGCGTATGATTTATGTTTCTATATGCAACTTGTAAACTATTAAACCTACTAGGAAGCTGCGTAAAATAACTCCAGAATAATAAATAAATAAAAACATCGCAACATATGTAGCCTATGCAATTCCATTATCTGTAACAATGCATATGAGAAAACGCAATGTAGGCCTAAATGCTATTGGTTTGTGGTTTATTTGTGCAATGCGTGGGTCTGCGCAGCCCCTTTGTTAGGTGCGTCCGCACAGTCCCTCTGTTGTATAACATCAATTCATTTCCATTAAAAGTAGAGCGTGGCGCTTGCAACTCCAATGTCATGGGTTCGATTCCCAGGGAAAGCAAGAACTGACTAGAATGTCAATGTGTATCTTGAATACAGTGTAATTCGCTTTGGATAAAAGCCTCTGCCAAATGTATGTTACTGTTCATTTCTACTCGTTCAATGAACAAAACGGTTGATGAGGTAAGACGAGATACTTCATGCTTTTGGATATCTGCAAAAGGGTACTTTACAAGGGTAACATCTTCAAAGATTATTAGTAGCCCTAAATAGCCTAAATCGTAAGAATGAGGGCTTATTTTCCTTTTACAACATATACAATTATTTTAATCTCATTGGTAGATTTGGGAGATCCCTCCAAACCCGTAGGACAAAACAGACAGCCAATATTGCAGATATTACGTTTTGTTCTGTTTTTATTATTGCTATTATTACTTTTTAAATTATAATTATTTATTTATTTTTGCGCAGCCCCTGATCCCCATCCACTTTCATTGGAAGAGCTGCTCAGCGTCGCATCTTGCAAAAATGTTTTTGCATTTAAAGTCATTCAGGTTTGGGTAAGTACATTGTTTAGTACAAATGTTTAATTTATGGCTGAATATTAATCTCAGCACCTATACATTTACATTTATACATTTGGCAGACGCTTTTATCCAAAGCGACTTCTATTGCGTCGTACCCTGTAGCTCAATCAGTAAAGCATTGGCGCTAACAACGCCACGGTCATGGGCTCGATTCCCAGGGAAAGCAAGAACTGTAAGTTGCTTTGGAGAAAAAAGTTCTTTAGTAATTAAATTCCTAATAGAATGAGGTAAGAAACAATTAAACACAGGTCTCTACGTATAGTGTTTACTGAATATAACATAGGTATTCCTGACTATAGAACAGGCCTCCCAGATTTGTTATAAACCTGTTTGAAGCTAGCAGATGTAAACCACCTGTTTGCATTAGCAGTGTGCTGCATATGTTTATAGATACATACATTATGTTGGTGTATTTGCAAAAAAATTCTTTTAAAATAATAATAATATTATATTATATATTATAATATATTACATTATATTATAAATATTATATATATATAAATATATAGAAAAAAATCCTACATTGTTTTATTTCTAGGCACCCTATCCTTTGTAAATCTTTTTTTTTTTTTTTTTTTTGCCAACACACACACACACACACACATACACACACAGGCGATATCCTCACGCTTTACCATGAGCTGTAAAGTTATTTCATTTATTTAAAAGTATTTATCCCATATACATATTTGTAGTATTGTGCATACTGTAAGTATTGTCGTTGTCCTTCAATTTGTAAATCTGAAAATATATCCAGATTGAGCATTCTGATCTTCGATTCGGTTCTAGCCAGACGCTGGTTTTCTGGAGTCCTAACACTTTCAGACATTGCTAATACATCCGCAAACGCATCGATTCAAGAACGCAGTTATTAAGTAACCAAAGCTTTTACCGAGTTTAGCAACGAACGCCCTCATTTCATTACAAAACAGAAAAACGAAACGTCTTCGAACAAAATCCAGATCGATTATTTTGTTGTCATTCACTGTAGCGCGTTTCAATGGCAGGGGACGAAAGTGTCTTTCTGAGGGCGAAGGATCGGAGTTATAAGGGGCTGACTGAAGGTACGGTTAGCCGGGGCTAGCTAACGTCGATTTACATTATAGATAATGCTGTGAAACTTTTATAATGACAGTATGTTTTGGTTTCTGGTCTTATATATATTTAATAAGCACTTCAATCCAAGTGTATAATTCCTTGTAAATCGTTGACCGGGATGTACTTCCAACAAGTCTGACAAGCACATACTGCTTATTCATTACGTCTACTGATAAGTTTTCTGTCATAAATAAACCATCTTGGGAATGTGCTGTACATAGTTAACATTCAGTTTAGTTAGAAACAGTAACATGTCACGTGACACGTACTGACCAGCGTTGACCTAATGTTGACTATTAGGGCTAGTAGGTTAAAATGTGCTAGATCAGTGATTATCAACTGGTTTTGCCTTAGGACCCAGATTTCACTTGGGGACTAAATAGTCACACAAGACCAAACATATCAAACCTTTATAATAAACAATGTCATATTCATATGACATTGGAAAAGCTGCAAAAAACAGAAGCGCTGCTCTTCAGTGAAGTAATGATGAATTTGCTCCACAGTACTGTAGAGTTTACATTCATGCATTTTTGGCAGACACTTTTATTCAAAGCAACTTACAATGCATTCAAGATACATATTTAAATTTTAATCAGTTCTTGCTTTCCCTGGGTATTGAACCCATGACTATAGGGTTGCAAGCACCACACTCTACTGTTTGAGCCAAAAAAAATATTAACAAATTAACAAAATAAAATAAAATATGGCTAGCGTTTGCTCTGTTTGAAATGCCTATTTCTATAATGTGTAATAAAATATTTAAGTACATTTAGCATAGTTTTTCCATACCAGAACAATAGCCTCACACGGCTGCTTAAAATATAAGTCCGCTGATACATTTTCAACCAGCTTTTATAGAGTGCTGAGATGACAACATGTTCTTGTATGCTAACCCAAAATTAGAATCAGAAGTTCTCTCTAAGAATTTTTCTATTGGCTTTTAGATTATAGTAGAAAATAAGCTCTATGACCAACAAAAGTTTCGTTTTCGTTTTGTTTGTGATGATAGTCCTCTCAAAAGAATACAATGTTTATGAATTATTTTGATGCTTTAATACAATCGCAGAAGAAAAAGCTAAATATGGCTGTAAACGTCAATGTCATCACCCATAAGGACGATAACTCTTTCAGTCTTTATTTTAAAAAACATTTTCCCTGAAAGTCGGAGTTAGTATAGTTTGCGAGAGCGCAATGAACACAATGAGGCGAAAAAAGTGAACAAGAGAGAAGATGAGTTTTAGATGTAGTCCTATAGCTGCTTGCTTTTTCAAGCCAAAATGCTTTTACTGATATTTTGTAGAATAAATCATGAAAATATCTTGAGTTTGTATTAACCACACACCTTATTTCAGGAGTTTTAATCAAAACCCCATTGACTTTGATGACTTATTTCTGTGTTTGGCTGCAATAAATTTATTGCCTGCTGCAATTTATTACTAACTCAAAAGCGCATTATGGATTTTTAAGTTTTACTCTGTATTTTACAGATATTTTACTCTGTTTTCTCTTGTCACATAGTAGTTTCACCAATCTTGCAGTGGCGAATTCCCCCTTTAACTAAAAGTTGCAATGAAACTGAAGCAACAGCAACAAATGATTTTTCCATTTTGTGACATACAAAACTGTACAGCACAGTCAGTGTTGCCAGATTGGGCAGGTTCCCGCCCAATTGGGCTCCTTTTGGTCACGTCCGACCGTAAAAAAAAGCAGTGGGCTGGTCGATAAAAATTGGGCTTGTTTTTGATGACAAACCCATCCAAATTTCCTATGTAAATGCATATAAATTCCATTAAAACAAGCTTACAAATGCATATAAATTCCAATAAAACGTCAACAATTAAAAACGTCCCCCCCCCCCCGTCAACAATTTTGGTCTTGGACGGGTATTTTTTTAAATGGGCGGGTTTTTGGCTGTAGTTGGGTTGTCAGTCCAATCTGGCAACACTGAGTACAGTACAGTACAAGAAAAAGAAATGTGGTATGTGACATTAAAACTTTGATTAAAACGAAAAGGCCAAATTAAAAAAAATTAAATAATAGAACATAGATTCATATACGTGAATTGTTCGCAACAGTATCAATAAAATGCATATATAAAATACATCAGAATTTTTAATGTCTTGCAGTCTTTTGGTTTTGGTGTTTTTCAGTGAGTGTTTCAAGTGTTTTGTATCCCTGTGTGGTTTCTCTGCTTCCCTGTTTATGTAAATCCAGTCTGAAATCTTCATCTCAGACTAATTTCTTGCTTATTCTTTGCTCTGCACTGGCAGTGTTGACATATGCAACTTTTTTTAATGTGAAAAACCTACAGCAGTGACTGTTAGTGTATGCTGTGAGTTGAGTTGATATTTTAATGCTTTATCACAGGAGGCTTTTATCTTGACTTATGATTAGGTTAGCAGTATTTGAAAGCTCTGGGAGTCATCTGAGATATCACTCTGATTTATGTTTGCTGAAAGAGGCTTGTGCTTATCGGCTGTCATGGGAGCTTTGTCTGCTTCTCTCAATTCATGTTGTTTAAAGTTGCCTGAAAATAGTTTCCAGTCTCTGGGGACTGTACATGAAAGAGTTAGACAACAAACAAGATTCCAGGCAGCAGATGGTACATTTTAAATGCTTTTTGAGTTGGTCAGAAATCATGCGTTTTTTATTATATTTATTTATTTTAACCAGGTTTTGTGCTTTCCCAAAGAGATGCTCGGAGCATTGCAAACGCTTCCTCTTGTTAGAAAGACAAAACGACTGGATTGAAACAACTTGGTCGGTCCCTAGAGATTTGTGGTGAAACTTCATGCTGCATTACTAATTAAAATGTTGCTCATTTAAAAATGAAAAGTTATTTTTTAGGTTTTCTGACTAAATAGGTTTGGAATTGAGAACCGATTCTTATTGAGAATTCCAATAATGTTTCTGGTACATGCATTCTTCTGCCAACAGAATAGCGAACTGAAATACACAGTTTCCCTCTTTCCTACTTAAGGCACTGTTTGTCCAACTCCCAAATGAATGACTAGGCCACTGAATAAATGTTCTTTTAGTGATTCAAGAAATATACAGTGTTGCCAGATTGGACTGATGATATCCAGCCCAACTACAGCCAAAACCCTGCCAATTAAAAAAAATACCCGCCCAAGACCAAGATTGTTGAGGGGGAGGGGGGGGGGGGGGCGGTGGGTAGAGACCTACAGGCAATTGTTGACGTTTTATTGGAATTTATATGCATTTGTAGGCTTGTTTTAATGGAATTTATATGCATATATATATGAAATTTGGGCAGGTTTGTCATCAAAAACCCAATTTTTATCGACCAGCCCAATGCATTTTTTTCCGGTCGGACGTGACCAAAAGGAGCCCAATTGGGCGGGAACCCGCCCAATCTGGCAACACTGGAAATATACTGTGCAACCAGTGCACACACAGTTTACAATTAATCTTGAGACTTAAATCTTTTATTGTTCATATGACGACATGTAGCTAAAGATAATCATAAATCGGAATTATAAATTTTTTTCCCCTTCTTGGTTACACTGCCAGGATCAGGAAAGGATAGAAATTCTCTATTTTTATTTTAGCTCTTGAGGCTTGCTGCTCTGTCAAAAATCTTTTCACATATTCTACGTAAGCAACTATAGTGAAAAGCAAAGACAAGACTTGTGTGATGTTCCCAGCAGGGGTATCTTCTTCATTTATATTTTGACCAAGTTGTCTGAAAGAATCATTGGAAAGAACTTTGAAAGTTGACTTTTTTCCCCTGCTGTTTTTGTTACCTTATAACACAAGAGCTGCAGTGAAGGTGTATATACAGCTGAGGTTTCTATGAGACAAGCGAGGCAAACGTTACCACACATTTCAGGTGTTAGGGCTGTGCCCTTAGCTGACTCTCTCACTTGAGATAAAGATTTTTTTTATAAATACTTTAAAACAGTTTGATAGTAAGTGTCTTATGTAATGTTTAATTATGTAAAGCAGTGTATGCATTATACACAAACAGACCATTAATAATTGAGATCTTTACAGTAGATAGTTTGTCAGCTTCAGGTTATTTTCTTTTGTTCTTCCCAGATGAACAGAAGGAGTGGAGTGGGCCTTTTTATTTCATCCAGGCTGCAGACCCTCAGCTGGGTCTGATGAAGGCGTGGAGGATTGGTGACTGTGATTCTGGAGGTGATGAGTGGACTGAGGAGGTCAAGCTCACAAATCAGGCAGTCCAGGCCATCAACAAACTACAGCCCAGACCTCGCTTCATGGTCCTGTGTGGAGACCTGGTCCACGCTATGCCTGGTAGGCCATCTTTTCCATTGAATTTGTTCTTTTGGAAGGAAAAGGGTCTGTTGGGTCTGTTCTGATATTTTAGACCTCCTTGATCAAAATGGCCATCTTGGTGAAGTGTTAAAGGGACAGTGCACCCCAAAATGAAAGTTCTGTCGTCGTCATCATTTCTTTTTTATGCAGAACACCACTGAGGACGTTTTGAAGAATTTCGGTTACCAAACTGTTTCGGTTCAACCTGTTTCGGACAAAAAGTACAAACAAAAAATAACTAACATTCTTCAAAATATCTTGTTTTGTGTTTTCATTTTTAGGTGCACTATCCCTTTAAAGTAAACACAGTTAGTTTAGGTTTAGATTAATCTAAGCAGACTAAATTGGGCGGGGTGGTATGACAATATAAAGTGTGTATCGATAGAGATTTTGTAAACATTAGTGAATATTGTTGTGTGTAAATATATCCACACTGTGCAGGACTGCTTAAAATAATTTACACATTAGAGTGAGAAAAATATGCATGAATGAGAAAATAAAGTATAAGACATACTTAAAGTTAAAAATAGTTATTAGGTCTTAAAGTGATAGTAGTCTAATATAACAGCTTTAATTTTAATGAATTCAAACAACAAAGAAAACAATAAATAATCTGTCACTGCTCTTGACCTAATATCTTTAGTAGCTTTAATAATGTTCAGTGAATATTTAATTCATAGGATGAAGACTGTGCAGTTGTCACAGTTCTGTCTTGTCTTCACACACTTGAATCTCACACTGTGATTCTCCCAGTGTGTTTCCAGTCTCGTCATCAATCACCTCATCAGTCTCGTCACCTGTCTAAACATACCTTGTGTATTTAAACCCTCATGTTTCCCTCTGTCGTTGTCAAAGTTTGTATGTGTTCATGTGTCCCATTTAATTCCTGTTCTGCACAAGAACTGCCCTTTTGTTTTGCATTTCTAAAAGTGTTTATTTTGTTTATTATTAAAGTAAAGCTTCAGTTACTCCTGCCTCCTGTGTTGTCCTCATAATCCCTCACCTTCATGCCTAAAAGCAGTGTTTTATTTTTACATTTTATTATACAATAGTACCTCAATATATGAAAGGCTCAACTTACGAAAAATCCAAGTTACGAAAGCAAAGACGAATAATTTTACTGCTCAAATTCCAAATTCCCTCATTGTCTTAGCATTTTCTTATCGGTTATGTTGATTATTTTATGTCGCCGAACCCTAATATCTCGAGCACAAAAGATTGACAAATTCGCCACTTAACATCAGTTATCTCGATCCCCGTGACTAATGATAGTACCGAGTTCGCGTTGCACGTGCATCACGGTCTGTATGCTCGCTCACTCCAATGACTCTTCACTCACTCTTGCAGTGCAGTGCCGTGCAGCCGCAGAATATCTTATCCTATAGGTTTTTATTGTATACTTATTGTATACTTATGTATATTGTAAATCTTATAACGGCTTTCAGAGTGGTTGACGACTGCCCAGATGTTATATGGAAACGAAAGAAAACTCGAGGCGATTAAACTGGTCCCACAAGCTTTATAGATGGGTTTTGTATCAGAACACTCTTCTCAAACATGTAAAGAGCGTAAGTACAAAAAAAAAAAAAGAAAACACTCCAACATACATCACAAATAAAAGAAGGAAAATAGAAACAGTAGATTATGCTATATAACAGTAAGCGGTAGAGCGGCCATCTTTCTTCTCACTCAAAAACACTCTCATCCCCGCACGCGCTCACACCAGAACAGCGCGCACAGAACTACATATGCCATCTTAAAGGTATATTACCAACGTTACAATCTCTGCTGTTAGTTGGTGCACATATGCCTTTTGTTGTTGGCAAACATATACAGTGTATGTACATTTTTATAGCATGCCGATCGCTTCATCAAATAAATCGTTAATAATGGTTATCTTCGTCATCATTTTTTGTGACCCCCGAGGCCATCGACATAACCGGGTTCCACTATTTGTACATTATGTATATTTATACATAATATAAAATGAGAAATGAGACTGGTTCTTTTCTAGAACAAAAAGGACTGAATTAATTAGACTTAAAGCATACTTTAAGGTTCATTTATTTTATACTTATGATTGAAGAGGCCGGGTTTTGTGCCGAGTACAGTCTCTTTTTCAAGTTCTTTATTCTTGTGTCATCTCTAATCTTTGAGGTGGCTGTTATGAAATAGAGCTGTGGACCATCTGCATGAGCCGACTACCTGCAATCTCGACACTTATCTAATTGCCTCAGCTCAAACTGCAAAGCACTCAGGGAAATAAAAAAATCACTTATGAACAGGCAGCAGTTATCCTACACACATGGATCTGCTGTGAAGGTGACGAGAATGTTTATACATATGGTTTCATGTGTCAGGTGTTTGCACTAATGTCTTGCGCTTGAGTGCCAGTATCAAAGCGACAGTACATTTAAAGCTGTCGTAAATGTTTCTCACCGCATGAATTTAAATCACCCGAATGTTGACAGTAACTGTTTTTTCAATGGCTGACTTATCAGATTATTATACCCTTTTAGAATCTGAGGGAAATCTGAAGTGTCATATTTGCTTGATTTAATATGAGCCAGGATTGTGGCTTCCCTGCTGAATGTAATTTATAGGTCAGGTTATGATAATCTGCCTGTAAAGGCACAGCCATAGAACTTTATGAGGTTTGGAGACCTTTAAATGGTCTGGCATCAAAACAGATTACTGCCAGGGCAGAAGAGCAGGCAGACAATGCCATATGCATTACACACCATGTCCGTCATGCAGCCTGTCTCCCCTTCTCTGCTTCGCACAGGCTTCACCAGACCTACACTTCCACTTCCTCCTCACCACTTCTTCATTAAAATCAGTATGAAACAGAAGCCACTTCCCTATTGTGACGTATATCTGAGTGAAACGTCTTGTCAAACAAGAAAAAATGTTGGGGGACTTGTTCCTGTGATCTCATTTGAGTGCCCTCACGCCAGTAAAAGATTATGAGAGCACATATATGCACATGGATCAATTGTTTATAATAAATACTGCAGTATACCATGAAAAAAATTGTCAGGACTGATTTAGTGACTTTGATTTTCAGACTTTAAAGGGGTCCAATTATGCCCTTTTACAAAGACAAAGCATGTACTAGAATATGCTTTCATGCTTAATTGTTCAAAAAACACATATTTTACATTATTTCTTACAACACCACCTTCAACAATTTGGGTAGAACATGCCGTTCAGTTCTGGTTTCGATGAAGCTCCTCCCTCTGAAATACAAATAGTACTGTGATTGGTTAACGCCCAGTGTGTTGTGATTGGCTACGCTTAGTGAGTGTTCAGGAAATGTTACACCCCTTTTGTTACACCTCAGCATTTGTTAGTGAGAGGTGTTTAGAAACAGTGTTTAAAATACATTTTAACCACTGTAAGTTCATCAGCCTTAGCAAAGCAAGATCAAACGAATGAGTTTAGGAAATGTTGTGGACAAAAAAGCATCTATTGACATAGCGACAATACTGTCTTCTCTCATGCAGCTCAACCAGGTCTCACTCCCTTTTTTTGCATATTCCATGAGCATGGATTATTTAAATGAGTAACATTGTGACTTCACAAAGATTGGACACGTTGTAGTCTGAAAGAGTCGTTTGTTGTAGTTCTTTGAAGTACAAAGAAATAAAAAAACAAACAATTTTTTTACTTTTGTTTTTGTAATTTTGTAACCTTGCAGATCTTTTTTTATGCTCAAACAGCAACATTACACATTAAGAAAAGTTGAAAAAAGTGAAAAAGCATAATTGGACCCCTTTAAGCTTGAGGAATTTGGTAGTCGGTGAAAGAAAAATCTCCCTCAAAGGTTTCTTTGCCTTTTTCCTTACCCAAAACATGAACACGTTATGATGTTTAGAGATGTAATTGCAAGAGAAAAAAGAGATGTAATTGCAAGAGAAAAAAGAGATGTAATTGCAAGAGTTGTGTGTTATACATTTAGATTTTGAGACGTCACATTTATGAGACACAATTTTTTATTTCACTCTAAGTTGGAAACAGGCTTTCAAATTGTCAAAAATGTACAACTTTACCCTATACCCTAAAATCCCCATCTTTTTTAATTCCCCATCTTTACTGAAGTCATTATTTATAAATAAATACGGTAGATGCTGTTTTGGAACCACTTGTAAGCATTGCATAACCTACAGTTTATGTCTTTAAGTTATACACATGGCTGGTTGCTGAATAAACTCAGTGCCACGTTAAAAAAAAAACTCCACAAAAACTGTAGTTAGGGAGCAAATACGTGTTGAAATAGTGGGGTGTGAATTCTTCTTGTATATATATACAAAAGTGCAAGTGCAAATTATGAGAGTGTGAAAATAAGAAATAAATGGTTATGATATTCTGCATCTGCACAATAAAAATATAAATAAGTTTGTGTGTGTGTCTGTGTAATAAAGTGCATATGTGCAAGATAAAGGTCTCTGCTGTGTTGTTAGTGCTGCAGGCCCCTGGCAGAGTCCTCATTAAGTGTCTGGATAGCTTGGGTGTAGGAGCTCCTCCAGATCCTCTCAGTATTGACCCTAAGGCTTTGCTTGGCTTTTTCTGACTGCAGCAATGAGAAGAGGCTGCTGTTTGGATGGCAGGGATCCGTAATGATTTTGTTGGCCTTAGTCTCGCTCTGCCTGGTGTGGTTATCCTGCAGGTTGGGCAGTGCACTCTTGGTGATGCATTCAGAGTCAAACCATAACACCTTGTGCAGGCAACTCATACAATAGACAGTAATATTACCTGACAGGAGGCTATCAATAGTGCACCTGTAAAAGAATATCTGTATCTTGGGGGCTATGCTGAACTACACAGGTGTTGCTGTATCTTCCTGATCATTTTTTCTCTTTCGACTCACATGGACCTGAAGCATTCATCTTTGAATTCTGTACAGTTTTAAGTGCTTGAAGCTTGTTGTGTGTTTTTGATTAATGGAATTCCACTATATTTCTCAATGGTGAAATAAGTCAACGTGATATTTGTGAAATTTCTCCCCAAAATAATTTTCTCACCCTCGTTCCAAACTCAATATGATCAACAAAAGGGATTTTCCACACAATGAAAGTGAATGGTGACCATGGACTGTCAACCTCCTGGACTTGCTGGAATACTTGTTCAAATGTTTAGGGAGGGTAAGATGTTTTTGAAAGGAGTCTGTTTTGCTCACCAAGGTTTATTTGATTCAAAAAATACTATAAAAACAGTAATATTGTGAAATATCATTACAATGCATTGTAATTGGCAAAGCTCATTTTTTTAGCAGCCATTAATAGCCATTTAGTAGCCATTAATTTTCAGCATCACATGATTCTTCAGAAATCATTCTAATATGCTGCTTTGCTCTAGAATCATTTCTTATTGTAAATACGCAGTGTTAAATAGAACTATTTTGTAACATTAAAAAAATGTCTTTACTGTGACTGTTGCTCAATTTAACGCATCCCTACTGAATAAAAGTGAGAACTTGCTGATCCCAAACTTTCAAACGGGAGTGTACACTCACCTAAAGGATTATTAGGAGCACCATACTAATACTGTGTTTGATCCCCTTTCGCCTTCAGAACTGCCTTAATTCTGCGTGGCATTGATTCAACAAGGTGCTGAAAACATTCTTTAGACAAGTTGGCCCATATTGATAGGATAGCATCTTGCACTTGATGGAGATTTGTGGGATGCACATCCAGGGCACGAAGCTCCCGTTCCACCACATTCCAAAGATGCACTATTGGGTTGAGATCTGGTGACTGTGGGGCCATTTTCGTACAGTGAACTAGTACAGTGAACTCATTGTCATGGTCAAGAAACCAATTTGAAATGATTTGAGCTTTGTGACAGGCTGGAAGTAGCCATCAGAGCATGGGTACATGGTGGTCATAAAAGGATGGACATGGTCAGAAACAATACTCAGGTAGGCCGTGGCATTTAAACGATGCCCAATTGGCACTAAGGGGCCTAAAGTGTGCCAAGAAAACATCCTCCACACCATTACACCACCACCACCAGCCTGCACAGTGGTAAAAAGGTATGATGGATCCATGTTCCTAATAATCCTTTAGGTGAGTGTATGTTCATACGTCACGTCAAGATGTGTCATGCCATAATTTACATTTATTTATGTGAGTCTCATAATTATTTCTGACACACTTTGTTTGAATATCTGCATAACTAATTTAATCAACATTTTCAAAGAGTAATTAATACATTTTCTCTACTTTTTATGGACAGCTGGTCATTGTTCGCTTACATTATATGGAAAAGAGCAGCATGAACATTCTGCCTAACATCAGACGGATTTGTAAGGGTTTGAGGGTGAGTAAAAGAACTGTAATTTCTGGGTGAACTATCCCTTTGCATCACCGTTGTGTCATTGTATTGGCAATCTTGGGTTTGAACAGCCCTGTCAGTCAATATTTCCTTCATTAAACACGTGCTGTGATCTCTTCAAGCCTCATTGGTGACCAAATCTGATTCTATTTCAGCCATTCTACCTCCTGCGTTCTGCCAGCCATAATGAACAGTGAGCGGCAGCATGTTGGACAAGCAAAGTTTCGCACGGTAATTGAAGGGCCGCTCCGCTCCCGCACAGAATCCTTGTGAGCTTTCCGGTTCAGAGACTTCTCCTGGGTAGTAGTAGATCATCGAGGGAGGTGATTAGATTTCGAGAGCACTGAACCTGATGCTTTCCTTATGGGGACTATAAAAACGTTTGCCTTGTGCCTGTAGCCTTGTGTGTGCTGTGGTAGGGGATGTTTCAGAAGGTGAGGCGGAGGATTTCTCATCCTTCTCTTTCTCCTTCCACATATGTTAGGCTCATAATTGCTGTTGAAAGCAGATAAAAGTGAAGTTCTCTGAGGAACAGCTGCACATCAATGGGTTGACCAGAGGGAAATCAGCTCTGAAAGAGTCTTCTCTTCTCTGTGTGTTTAACTGATAGAGATCTCTTTTGGGAGTGATTTTAATAGGTTTCTGTGGGATTTGGCACTGCTGGGAGAAAGGGGGGACCTGTTGAGTTTCAGTGTTACATAATTCAGAGAGAAAGTCGAAATGAGGCTCGGATTCAGATATCGGGAAATGGCATTGATCACGAAGTAAGACTAGAAATTGACCTATTCACACCAAGAGCACAGAAAAAAGAAGTTGCTGTAGCATTTTTTTAAATCAATTAGAATTCAATCAGGAATTAAAATGATGACATTTATTGTTAAGTGTTTTTATTATTATTAACTTTTTAATAAATAATTTAGTCATGCTTACATAATTTTAAACCTGTAAAAAAAAGATATTCCACAGAGTTGATGTCACAGTCATGTCTAGTCTCCACCCTCTTCCTGTTTCCTTCTGTGTGCCTCTCAGTGTCATTTCCCTCACCTGTCGCGTCAGTCACTCACCTTGTTAGTCTTGTCATCTGTGTCTCGTCTTCTCCCGTGTATTTATTCCCTCAGTCCTCATCCGTCGTCGCTAATGTTTGGACGTGTGTTGCTCATATCCCGTTGGACTTGCATTGTATTTTTGCACAAGAAGTGCACTTTTGTTTCATAGTTAAAGTGTTTTGAGTTTTGTTTACTCTTGTTCTCCTTGTCTCCTTCATCCTCCCGCACCACACGCCTGCCACTTGTATCGACAATTGGATTATTTGGGTTACTATAATCTGATTTTTTTCTGTATTGATGAAAATTATTAGTTGTGGTCATTTGATCTGTCTAATGGAAAAGATCTGTGTTACGATTTTTTTATTATAATAATTTACAAAAAAATTATTTCTAAAATTATATTTCTATAACACATTTTAGTGAGGTGCTCAGTAGACTAAAATCGTGGTCTGTTGGTTTAGATTTCTTTGTCTAGCATTCACAAAACTGCAGTCACTAATGCCAACTCTAATTTCAGCTCCGATACTCATTGAGTTTCAAATTCACAGCAGGCAATTAGCAAGATGCCCTACTTGTCATATTAGAGGTAACCTAAGGCTGTTATTAACGAGCTTCAAAACTCAATGCTTGACAGTCTGCCTTTACTTTAGAGAAATGTGGTTAGACTGGATGCTTCCCTATCTTCTGCAAGAAACAGGAACTTCATTCTGAATCCTTCACATATTGCCTGCTTCAGTATTCTTTTGAAGATGGAAGGAGTCATTGAAGATAGTATTTATATACTATCACATGCCTCATGTCTGGCGCTGTATCTCATTTTCCACTGAAAGCCGACTGTTCCTGCTGTGTTCATTGCTGCTTTGCTCCTGAGGATTTAACTGTAGTTTTTTGTAATTTGTAGTCTTTTTTGGTCCTTTTATACATTAAATGTAAATATGTAAATATATGTAAATATATATAATTACAGTATATTTATATAATAATTATATATTTTTATTCATATTTATATAAATATATGTCACATTTTTTTTCTTTGGATTAATGTGCACATATAATGATATATAATATAGTATAACATAATTTTTTATAGAAAATAAAATAAACATAAATATGTGTTTATATAATAATAATATTTTTTTATTTCTATCTATCTGTAAGAGTAGGCTTCAATGATGAAGATCAAATCATCTGTACATATTATTCAAATTTTCAATTTAAATATATATTAAATATTTTATGTATATCTTTTTTTCCTATTTCTTTATTTATATATATATATAATATAATATAAAAACAAACAGTTAAATCCCCCCCCCCCCCCAAAAAAAAAAAAAAAAAAAATATATATATATTTTATTTTTTTTTATTTATTTTTTTACAGTTTTTAAACAGTTAAATCCACAGAAGGAATATATACTATATATATTATTATATATATTATATGTTATTATTTTTTTGTTGTTGTAAAAAACTGCCAATATATATATATATATATACACACACACACACACACACACAACAGGCTGTGCCTAAAATCAAGTCCTGAATATCCTGAAAATGGGTTGCATGTGCCATTTCATGATGACTTTCTTAAATAAGGCTTTTTTTCATTTTTCAGGAAATGCGTTCAGAGAAGAACAGGTTAAGGACCTCAAAGAAGCACTGAGAGGCACTGACCCTGACATTCCTCTTGTGTTCGTCAGTGGCAACCATGACCTCGGCAACACACCCACTCCAGACACTGTGGAGCAGTTCTGCCGTGACTGGGGAGATGATTACTTCAGTTTTTGGGTGGGTGGGGTATTGTGTTTGGTGTTGAACTCTCAGTTCTTCTTCGACTCATCAGGCTGTCCTGAGTTAATGGAGGCCCACGAGGTCTGGCTGGAGAGCCAGCTGCAGAGAGCCATCCAGACCCCGTCCCGCCACGTGCTTGTCTTCCAGCACATTCCACTCTTCCTCCGTACGCCCGATGAAGAGAACGACTACTTCAACCTGGAGAGGGGAATCAGAGAGCGCTTGATCCAGAGATTCATACAGGCAGGTGAGAAAAAAAGCACTTGAGCCTTACTCTTCAAACAAGGCGAGATTCAGGTTGCATGTATCAAAGAGGCTTTTCTTTCTCTTAGGATGTCACAGTGTTTCCTACATGCTTTTGTTTAGCTTGTTCCCCAAAATAAGCTAAATAGTAACTTATTTTTATCCCATCCTATTTATTTTTTTATCTTAGTTATTTTTTCTTATTAATAAACAGATTTGAACTGACTTTATTTTACAGTTCATTGCAACAAAACACTAAAACAGTTTTTTAATGTTTTAAAAGGCATAAATAAAGGCATAAAAAATGTAAAAGGCTTTCACAAGGCATAAATAGCAGTTTTAGACATATAAATATGCTTTTCAGTGAGAGGGCAATGCAAGCCAATTGCATTATCTCTTGGTTTGATTCTGATTCATTCACCAAATGGTTTGATTTCATAAAAATAGCAACAATCAATTGATTTTTCCAAGGCTTCAACAGGAAGTTTAATATATTAAAGGTAATATATAAAGGCTATATTAAAAATGACATATTATGCACTTTAACAAGGTCTTGATTTTGTTTTTGGGGTCTTCTAGAATAGATTGATTGTTCAAAAAACATTATTTTTCACATATTTTACATTTACAGACCTTTCTTTCCAGTCTGTCAGTAAAACTGTTTAATTGTTTTAGCCCCTCCTTCTGAAAAGCGCTATGTGTTGTGATTGTTTGGCTGGACCAGTGTTTTGTGGTTGGCCAACCACGTCAAGTGTGTTTTGGAAATGTCTCACCGTTTGCCATAAACTACTAGATCAACTAAACTTTTGTGTATCTCTTCAGAGGGAATTATTTAGATATATATTGTGACGTGTACGTTCCCGGAAGAAAAATCAAGATGACAATCAAAGGCATTCCAGGTAGTTCAGAAACAGTTATTACTGATATAGAGAATTGCTCCTTCTTTAACTAGTCTACGTAACGGATTAGTGTATTGGTGTAGTATATTTTTTTAGACATTTAAGATGTTGTGTTGTAGAATAGCCTGCACAATGAAATTAATGAAAACATGATTTTAGGCCTCTGTGATATCAACCAACTGGCACGCACAACTTATAAATAGAAACCAAAAAAGATAAGAAATTAATCAAGGAGGATGGGTTAATTAGAATTAAAGGTCAGTCAATGAATGCTCATTGGTTGAGCGAAATTGTAAGCAAGTGGTAAGACTATTTAAGAATGTGAATTTTTTAATGAGAGGGTTAGATGTTCTGCAGGTGTCTACACCAATACAGTCTAAGCATCTGGAACTCCAATTCAGTGATTTTTACACAAGGGGAAAGGCTTTTTACACAACAATAGTAGGCCTACAGACAAAATAATATCATGCTGTTCTTTTTTTTCCTGTAAAAAGTGTGAACTTTTCATATGCAACAACACAATGAAAATTAAAAACATGCAGTTTTCATGGCTTTTATTCAATATAATTGTGAGAAGGACCCCGCTTTGTGTATCCCTTGCTGCGCCATTCCTTTCCTAAGGACTGGATATGTGCGCTTATCTTGCTCCTCAGGTGAGTGCCCTAGCTGGCGAGCCCTGGTTGGAGTACCTCCAGCACCCTGCGGCAGTCAGACGATGCCAGGCCTAACACTTGTAGGTATGCCCAGTGGTTATCCCCTGTGCTAGTTTAGGTGCCCATATGCTGTGCTCTCTATGGCGATCCCATATGTTTATTCTTCCACGGTACACCTTCCCTGTCATCGGCCCCATGTCTTTCCCTGGCAGAGCCCCTCTGCCGTCTCTACTTGGTATTAACTTCACCCAACTAGGGGTGAATCTGTCACAGAGACCTTCCATATGTAGCACTGCCTGGTTGGTCAGTCCATATGTGTAATTACCACATAGTTCCTCCCAATGGGCAGGATGTGGTCTCTGTAGCATTCCTTCCCACTTGAAAAAAAGGCATGCTTTCCCAATGTTATCCAATAGTTTCACTGTAAGGCTCAGAAGGAACAGAAGTGATTGATCTCCTCTGCGTAAGGTCCTGTCTCATCTTCTGCCCCAGTGGGTGCAGGTCAGTTCAGTTCGTGACTGAAAGGGAAAGTCTAGATTACTATTGTAACTCCTGTTCCCTGAATGAGAGAACGGAGATGTGATGTCCCCTCGTCACAATTGCTGTACCACTGCGGAGCGGTATGGTCAAACCTAAATGTGTGATTGTATGCACACTTCATTATATATCCATAGGGTGGGGTACGCAATGCAAATCCTGCATGCTAATGTGCAATGGCTCTTTTAGTGTGCATTAGCTCTCTCAGGTGTCTCCGTTCCTTCCTTCAACTGTTAATATTGTAGGTTTCTGTTTTCTCATTTGTAATATCTGATAAAATAATTCAATAGAATTGAGTTATTTTCTATTAAACAATTTTTTTAAACTATAAAGGGCAGAATTTTGTTTTTCTGTAAATATAAATCAGGGCGTACAAGACCACAAACTTTTAGTGCAAGAATGCTGTAATAAATGGCACAATTATGGATACATGCTGGAATAATGCTTTTGTCTTGCCTATTGCGCTTTAATTATGCTATGTGCTCCCTGGAGAGCTTTTACTGGATGCATAATAAAAACTTTAAAGACATTCTTTTCTTTAAAGTTTTTATTATGCATCCAGTAAAAGCATATGTAAGTTGTCCATATACATTTTGGGATTCTATTATGAGAGTGGGCTCTATAAGAGGCATATTGTATATAATTATTGATGTTAATTATTAATTGTGTTAATTATAGATTGTCGAACTCAGAGAAGGTTGGATTTAATAGCGTTGTTAACATAACCCAGCATACATTACTCAATCCTATTGCTTAAATAAAGATTTTCACTATTAACAAACAACTCAATTGTTAGGCTTGTAGGTGTGGAGGAGAAAGAGGATAAAGGCTTGGAACAAGGCATACATACTTTAATAATGAAAACTCAAAATACACTTTAAAATTCAAAATACACAAACAAAAGGGCACTTCTTGTGCAAAACTAGTAATAGTCCAATGGAAGTAGCACAATATCAAACACATGCACTGACAACAACGGATGGAGATTGAAGGGAACATATACACAAGGATGACACAGCTGACAAGACTGACGGGGTGATTTATAACGAGACAGATGGATGGAAAAACGCTGGGAGAATCACAGGAAGAAAGAGGAAGTAGACAGAGAAATGATAGAATTTTGACATTAATAGTTTAGCCTGAAAGCATTACAGTGATCCCTCGTTTATCGCAGTTAATGTGGACTGGAACCCTCCGCGATAGGTGAAAATCCGCGAAGTAGGAAAATTACCCCCCAGGAATTTCCGTATATATGTGTGTAGGTGTATTCTAATTAAATCTATTTAATTATAAAACCTTAAAATTATACATTTACTCTCGCTCTTTCTCTCTCTCATACGATGCGTATTATGGTGCTCTACACTCATCAATGACAGCAGTATCTTGAGACTTGACTCCAGTAATGACGACAATGGCAGACCTGTGCGGTTCAATGAAATTTTAACCGCAAAGTGGCGAGGGATTACTGTATATCTGATTGCTGTTCAAATTTCTTATTTAAAAATTTCTTATTTTCATATCATGTGGCTTTAAGAAAAGAGAAATAGCTATATTATTGTTATAGCTATCAAATGATATGCCCCTCTAAATGTGTCAGATTAACTCTATTTATTTTCAGTTATGCATAGCAGTAGTTCTGGCACCAGAAACCATTAAACAAGCTGAATGCTGTTTATGTATGAAAGTAGCAAATCCATAGGGTTGTGAGGGGAAATGAAAGGGAAAAATAAAGATCTTCCTTTGTTCCAAAGGTTGTTGTTCAAAAGAAACAATATATATGGATCTTTGTATAGCCAGAGAGATGCGTCATGGTGCATTGATATTGAAAATCGATTTAAAAAAATGGGCAAAATAGGGAAATTCAATCTCTCTAATCATGAAAAATGTGACATCTTTAATATTAGATTGGAACTTTCATCTATCATTTTATACATGCCGTGTGTTCATGGAAATGGAGTAGTGTGTAATGTAAATAAGTCAGGCGCTGCAGTGGGCGACAGAGAGGGACTTGATCAGAGGACTGACACATCCACTCCACAGCTTCCTTCTAAATGCCACTTTTTCTACTTATTATTTCTCAATGATCAAAACATAGAGACATTTTTTTAATAGCTTGAAGCCAATTGAGTGGATGTGTCAGTGGATATCAAAGATCACTGTCAGAGGAAAACACAGCCACTGCCCACAAACTCATTTTCCTGGGCTCCTTGAGCTTGTAGATTTAATATCATGTTGCAAATTATATTTGTATGATTTAAACCACATTTTCTAAAAGGCAACAAGGCTGTGAGAAGATGATCCTTTTTTGAGACATCTGCCTTAAGGGAAAACATGCTGATCACTCCAGATGTCTGTTAGCTTTGAGGTTTGTACAGTGGGTGGCATTTGTAATGAATACATATGATACACAGACAGTTCCTGATATCCTGAGCTGTTTACAGACCTATATTCCTTTGCTGTACTGACATAGTAGTAGGATACTGTTAAACTCTAATGCCCTGTAATGTCTGTCTGTCAAGTTCTCTGTGCTTTGTGATACGTTTTGTGTTAATAATAAATATTATTTTGTTGGTGCACACCGAGCTGATCTTGTTTTCTGTAGATCCTGGGACATGAGCGTGGAGTCAGATGGTCAGATTGTAGTCTAGAATTGTTAGTGCAGAAGCCCCACAGTATTCCCCACAATTGTTCCTTAGTTACCTTAAGACTGATCCACAATAAAAGATTTATAAAATCTTATCAGTTGGTCAAAATGTGAGAGACCATAAACATGATGACATAAACATTTAACAGTTTTGCTCCTATCGTGTGTGAAGTGCCACAATGTGACCAAGACAGCACACTACACACCAACAGATTTACACAGATAGTAGGATAACAGATTCCATTTACAAGTAACCAGTCAAATTTCCGACTGTGAACACAGGAAATCTCGCAAAATCTCTCTTACAATAAAAAAAATGGTGGACAATGGGCAAGAAGAAATTAAGATAATAGTGTAAGTTGGATAGCGTAAACCCTGTTATGTTTCCGTCTTCCATCAGCTTACTTTCTGATTTGGTATAGTTTCGTTTTACATGATATTTTGTTGAGATTGTGCGTATTTGTCCTCTGGGTTCCCCCCACACAACAGGATTTTTGATGTTGGATGTTTACGATTTGAGATTTGGTGTGGCCCCAACATGCTTCCGATGATTCATTCACTCTCACCCAAACTTGGCCCGATTGCCTTCTAGTGTGTAGGTGCCTTTAGAATTCTGCCTTAGAATTGGTTGCAATCTGAGATTTTCTCTGACAAACATGATCGTTTTCTAACATAATTCTGTGCATGATCTGTTTGTTGGGATTGTTTTAAAACGTTTTGTTGAAAATATAAAGTAATACAGTGATCCCTCGTTTATTGCGGTTAATGTGGACCGGAACACCCCCCCCTCCCCCCGCGACAGGTGAAAATCCGCAAAGTAGGACCAGCCAATCAGCTCACGGGATACATCCACTCGTACTCTCATTGGTCTATCTCGCGCCGGGAACCAATCACGTTCCTTGTCTGAGTGCCCGTGGGTGTGTACAAAGCATCTGAGAGAGTTTCTCTCTTTGTCTGGCATCCTGGGAAACCATTTCTCTCGCGCATCACAATAAAAAACAGTGCTTTCCGCAATACGGCTGCCCATATGGCGGTATATATATATATATATATATATATATATATACTATATATATATTTTTTTTTTTTTCAATAAATATTTTTGAAAAATCCACGATGCACTGAGGCCAGGAAACTTGAACCGCGAAATGGCGAGGGATTACTGTATAGTAAAATCTCCACAATAGTGTGACAAGGAACCTAGAGTGAATATACAGGTTTTTTTTCCAAAGTTAATCCTGGGCATTAATTTTTTTTTTACATGAGCATGTAGAACACCTAAATTTGCCCCAGTAAGTGTTACTAACTTAACGTCCTTTTATTTACATATTGTAGCTAATTGTCGAGTCATTAGTAATCACTTTCAAATGAGACTTCTCTTCTCAGTTGACTGAGAAATGTTTGCCTTGATTCTGATTTGCAGACTTTGCGGTTTTTAGCCAAGTCACCTTTATTTATTTATTTAGCACGTAATTCAATGTTGTTTCAAAGCTGCTCACAGTAAAAATAAAACAAGGAAATTAAAGAATCAATATGATGCAAATTCAAATTCTCTTGTATAGCATCTCTAAATGACTGTCTCGATAATTGAGTCAAGTTTATCGATTTTTAGTTTACAATTTGCATTGTGATGTCAGAATTCATTCTAGTAAGAATAATATCCAATCATTGGATTTGTTTCATTGAAGATCAGGCTGTTCATTGAATTCTCATCAGTCCTGTTGGATGTTCTCTAATACTTGCCTTAACCACTTGGTAATAGTCATGTCATACTCCTCCTGTTTGTCCCTCCTGTGTTGCCGTAGTTGTCTTGTAACCACTCCCCCCAGTTTGATACCGGCTGTTCTGTGTTTACTCATTATCGCTGGCTATTTATTCCGTCATGTGCTCCAATGTAATTGTCTCTTATTAACGTTATGTTGTGTAGTTAATGTGTGGATGTCTCATGAGTTTCCCTGCAGTGTTTTTGCATTCCCATGTACCGTTTTCTGTTCCCGTTTTGAATGAAAGTGTTTTTTTTGGATCCCGTGCTCCGCGTTTCCTCTCCGCATCACACGTCAGCTATATTGTAACACACGTGTTATTTTATTAAACCTTTTAACTAATTTGTGTGTTTAGTGTAAGGAAATGTTTAGAGCAAATAACTCATATCTGTTTAACACATTTGTTTGTAGCAATTAGTGAATACATTCCACATATTTTCCCCCTTGTTTTTATTTATTTTTTGTTTTTACTTCGAGGTCCATTCTAATTGCATCTTTCATAATGCTGTCACGATATCAGAAAGGGAGGACTCAAGTGCTGGTGAAGTAGGAATATTTAATGATAATAACAAAAGAACATAATACAAAAGAAACAACCCACGAGGGGGGAAAACATAACATAAACCAGATCAAACGTAAACCAAACCAGATTCATGGCAGGGATCAGGAAAGACATGACTGACACCCAGGAATGACAACGACGCGACACCGGACAGCAAACACTGAGGGATTATATAGGGCACATGAGGGAAGGTAGTGATGAGAGACAGGTGGGAATGATTAAGGGAAACAAGGAGGCGGGGCAGACACTAATGAGACAAACACATGGGAGAGAGAGCAGTGCCACGGTTCTGTCCCCTAGAACAGTGGTTCCCAAACTGTGGTCCGCGGACCACTTGTGGTCCGTGAGGGTACTGCAGGTGGTCCGTGGAAAGGCAAAATAAAATAATATTTTACCTTCATTTTACCAGGAAATTCCCATAAATTTTTTAAGGAATATGTAGGCCTATATTGATATAACATTTACATTAAATTGTCAAGTTATTGTGCGATTACTAAAATAGGCCAGTGGTGTTCGGAAAATATTGTTGCTATGGAAATAATCCTGTTGTTCAAATTAACCTGTGTTGGGTGCTGCCCCTTTAAGGACGCTAATTCGGTTGCCATGGTGATCAACGCACAACAAAACAAACCCACTGAGGGAAAGAAAGGTTGTCATGTTAAAACCACGCTAAACTTTTACTTCAATTACAGTTAAAATTTACAATTTAAACTTTATATTCCCAGCGTAGTGAGTAATTAATATGTTGTTTTAAGTAAATTAATAATTTCTGATGTGATACTGTATATAGATCGCTATTTCAAATTAGCGCCTAAACGTCTAATATTATACGCTTGTTTTTTATGTTTATGTAGCTGTTTACTGTGTTTTAAGTTGCTTGTTGAAATGTTAATGCTGTATATGTTACATTTAGCTGATAAACAAAGTTTAGTATGCGTTTGTGACGCAGAGAATGTTTGATGATGTAAATAATACTAATTGTAGATTGTTTTTGTTTTTACAGTTTTGACCACACACATATGCACATAGCCACAGACATAGGCTACACAAATACTCAACAAACTTTAACTACTACAAAAACGACCAAATGTGTATATTGTTAGTTCTGCACAAGAGGAATAAAAGACAACATCAAAATCCAACTTAATGTTATCATTTCATGGGTAACAACCTGATTATGCCCTCGGGCACATGAGTAAATAAATAAATTAAATATGTGGCAGCCGTTGTGTGGAGTAAACTTTCTTTTAACAAGCCTGTTGTCAGGGTTCTGCCACATTCGGTCTAGTCATTTCTTGGTTTTGTGGCAGAGTTTAGTTGTGTGTGTGTGTGTGTGTGTGTGTGCGTGCGCGTCTGTGACGTCTTTTGTGCGAGTTATGATGTCCGGTCCCGATACTTTGGTCTGGTTCAGTTTCGTTTTGGATCGGGATTCGGGCTTTCATAACTCGTGTGTTCGTCCTTGTCGTGAGACAAGTGTTTTGCACTTGTGTTTTCATGTTCACGCGCTCTACGTTATGTGAGTGGGCGCGGTTTCAAGCTCTGCTCGTACCGCGGGCTCTCTGTGTTGGTAGCACGCAGTTCGTGTTTACGTCGGCCACGTGCTTTCATGTTGTGTTTTTGTGATGCATCTTTGTTTAAGGTAAACACGCGGCGATTCGCATTGGCTGTGTGTTTGTCTCGTCAATGTGTAACCCTCCCACCTTGTTTCCCTGCTTTAGTTTGATTTCATCCCAGCTGTGTCCCATTCAATTACAGTTCCTCATGTGTGTACTTAATCCATCCGTGTCTGTTGTCTTGGGCTGGTTTCTTGTCGTTTATGTTTGTGTGGTCCTGTCTCTTGTCAAGTTCTGTCAAGTCAAGTTTCTAGTCCAGTTCATGTTCAAGTCTAGTTCATGTTCTAGTCCTGTTTTCCCCCTCGGGGTGGTTTTTGTTCTGTTTTATTTTTCGTTTTTGTAACAATAAAATCCCCACTCGTCTGCAACATTGAGTCCTCGTCACATCCCTTCACCCAACCTGACACCTGTTGCACACTGATGTGATGACTAGTTATAGTAGTGCTAATAAGCCTATTTAGAGGTGCGGATTAATTCAGGTAAGACTGTGTGTAGACATTTTATTATGTGTGTTATGAGGTGGTCCGCAAAATTTTTT
This sequence comes from Rhodeus uyekii, assembly GCA_037043235.1. Lineage (NCBI taxonomy): Eukaryota > Metazoa > Chordata > Actinopteri > Cypriniformes > Acheilognathidae > Rhodeus > Rhodeus uyekii. Next base: position 3,632,691 of record JAWRVZ010000054.1, on the reverse strand, counting down.
GATTACAAATAGTGGTCCACACACACAAAAAGTTTGAAAACCACTGCCCTAGAACACTAATAACACTGGAAACAGAGACAGAACCGTGACAAATGCTATGATCTGAGCACGGAAGACTGAGGTAGTATTTGACTTTTAACAGTATGTTTGTGCGCTTTGTAAACACCTTTGATTGAATATAAAATAGTACTCTTGACTAAACAGAAAAAAAGCTTGTGCTATCTTAAAAGACAACTTATGTTTTTGAGCCCCGTATTATAATGCAAACCATTTCATTTTAAATTACCATTCAACGTTTCTCACACTGCCAGTGGTGCTATCTTGTAGTGTGTTAATTAGCAGTGATAAGCCAAGTGTTTCCTCTGCTATTTCAGCTGTCTTAAGGCTCTCATTCAGCACACGCCAGTAGAAATTAGCGCAGGATTTGGTTAATCAACAGAATGCTTGTCAGTTACTGAGGATGGTAGGTAAGCTGGCAAGCATGTTGTTTTCTGCAGACAATGAAGAATAGTCTGTTTTGTGGAGGTTACAGTGTGATGGAGTACTCATTGTTATCAGATATCCTTTAGGAGAGGCTTGGATGTGTTTTTGTGTATCTCAGTGTGTTGCATCATTATAAGGAGTGTTTCAAGGGCTTAGAAAGATAATGTAACTAGCCCCATTTAGCAATATCCAGTTGGATATTATCTGTTTTGCAGTTTCTTCATCTTAAATTTGGTTTAAGGTAAATTGCATATGGGAGAAACATAATTTACTTTATTGTACAGTGGAGTTCACTTATCTCGACTCATGGTTAACTCGGCAATACTATTATGTTGACGTTTTTGAAGTGGAACCGCCAAACTCCCTATTTGTTTCTTGTGAGTTATGTCGGTTCTTTTACATCGCCGAAATCTAATATCTCGAGCACAAAAGAGGGACAAAATCGGCACTTCACATGGTTGTCTCGTGACTGAGAGTTCACTGCGCGTTCAGTTCGCGTTGCACGTCAGTGTTGCCAACTTAGTGCTTTTGTTGCTATATTTAGCGAGTTTTCAGACCACTCTAGAAATCTCAAATTTTCATAATTTCACACAATAATTTTCAAAATTCACACAAATTTTCATAATTTTCAAAACACAAATTTTCAAACACAAATTTTCAAAAAAGCGACTAGCGACAAATCTAATGACTTTATCTGGAGTTATTGGAGACTTTTGGAGACTCTCTGAAGTGAAAGCACTATTCTCAAGGAGCAGCGAGTGCTGCCGCATCGCATCCCATCCCAAAGCACTCACAGGCGGCCCGGTCCTCACGCAGCAGATCCGCCCAGATGCAGGCAGAGCAGGAGATGTTCACTCCTCCATGTGCAAATGAATCGCGCATGTGCGGGAAGCCGCCGCTGGCTGATCACACACAGACACACACACACCATGGTTATGTTCTGACGTGAGCTCTGCTCAGCGCCGCTGCGGATTGAAAATCGTATTGAAGGTTGTTAAAAGACGGGACGAAGCCGAAGGTCGAAGGTGTTTTTTATTTTATACTGGTAAGTCTCTGCTGTTAGTTGGTGCACATGTGCCTTTTGTTGTTAGCAAACATATACAGTGTATGTACATTTTTATAGCATGCCGATCGCTTCATCAAATAAATCACCATATTGGCTGTTGGTTATCTCGCTAAACGGTAATCTCAACGCTTTTTTGCAACCCCCGAGGCCGTCGAGATAACAGTATTCCACTGTATTTTGTTGCACTCATAGATTTACATGCTGCAGTAAATTTAATCATCTCAATTTCTTAATATACAGAATGAAAATATTGCAATATATGCAACATTTGATGAAATGAACATCATTTAAGAGGTTGTGACAGGAGAAAATCAAATTTGCCAATGTTTTGAAATAGGTCTTTGTAGCATTAATACCCATGTGTGTTTCATATCTTAAAACATTCTCATTATAAACAAAGAAATTATTTAATCAAGCTTTATTTAAACCTTACATTAAAAGCAAATAGAACCTATTATAATTACTGAAGGTGTCTCTGCACTAAATACGGTATACAATTGCATATTCAGTTTCGGACATACTTCACGAATGTGAGCCTGCCAACAACAAAACAAATGGAAGAGTAAACAAATATTCGTTTAAATGTGTCTTTAAACAGCTCTGTCCTTAAAAGGGATTCTCGGAAACAAGTGGATTATAATCCTCTGAGGTGATCCAGGATGCCATTCAAATAAATTATCTCCCAGTGGGTTAGGGTTAGGCTATTTCGTAGTTAATAAAACAAAAAAGCTTATTTTGTTCTTTTTAACTTGTAGATAATTTTGCTTGTTTTAAACAAAAACTTAATTTAGATTTTTTTTTTCTTCAGAAAACTTGATATAATATCTTACGTTGTTTTACTTGTCTAGTAAATGCGTTTTGATTTAAGAATTTTTTTTAATTTGGACTGTAAACAAGACAGAAATATAAGCATTTTTGCAGTATACAGTGGTGTGGAAAATAATTTGGGGATCACTTTGAAAGATCCCCAAGACTTTTGGGAAAGTACTCTGTGGACTGACGAGACAAAAGTTGAATGTCTTGGAAGGTGTGTGTCACATTACATCTGGCTTTAAAGTAACACCTCGTTTCAGAAAAAACATCATACCATTAGTAAAATATGGTGGTGGTAGTGTGATGGTCTGGGGCTGTTTTGCTGCTTCAGGACCTAGAAGACTTGCTGTGATAAATGGAACCATAAATTCTGCTGTCTACCAAATTATCCTGAAGGTGAATGTCCGACCATCTGTTTGTGACATCAAGCTGAGGCGAACTTGGGTTCTGCTGTAGAACAATGATCCAAACCACACCAGCAAATCCAAATCTGAATAGCTGAAGAAAAACAAATTGAAGACTTTGTAGTGACCTAGTCAAAGTATTGACCTGAATCCTATTGAGATGCTGTGGCATGGTCATAAAAAATCAGTTAATGCTCGAAAACCCTCCAATGTGGCTGAATTACAACAATTTTGCTAAGATGAATAGGCCAAAATTCCTACACAGTGCTGTAAAAGACTCAAATGCTTGAGGCCCAACAGTTATTAGGTTTAGGGGGCAAGCACTTTTTCTGTGAATTTTTATTCCACTTAATAATAACAGCCTTCATTTAAAAACTGCATTTTGTATTTACTTGTGTTAACTTATTTACTAATTATTATTACTAATTATTATTTACTTATTTACTTGACTAATATTTCAATTTGTTTGATTATCTGAAACATTTAAGTGATGTTTTCAGTGATCCACTGTGACAAGTAGACAAACATGCAAAAAAATAAGAAATCAGGAAGGGGGCAAACTCTTTTTCACACCACATAAATGGGTCTCATGAAAAAGACCCCCTTCATGATTTTTTTTTTTTTTGCATGTTTGTCCGCTTCTCACAGTGGACAATATATATATATATATATATATATATATATATATATAATAAATGAACTTCAAGGAACATATTAATAAATACAAAAATCCATGTTATGGACCTTAAATATCCTATATTGATAGTGATGAAATAACAAAACCACACAAACATCCTTAAGCATATAACTCAAAGTGACAAACACGTAATGTATCCTTTTAAAATATGTTTTCCCCAATGAGAAACTGCTCTGCTGTGTACAGGAATCAGTGTGATTGAAATTGCCAAGCACTATGCCAGTTGCCTTTCATGCATATTTGGATTAAATCATAATTACACTACACATAAAACTCTGTCCCTCATTTAAAGGATCTACAGTGATAAATGGGTGTGATATATGACCAGCATAAGCAATGTTCTTCCTGCACAAAATCATTTTGTACTTCCTTCTGTCATGCAAATTATTTCTGGCAGAGTTTTGTGAATAATGTATCCCAGTGGCCTAATGACAGCACACACAAACAGGCAGAAGCACACATGCACACAAGCCTCAAACTAAACCGTTAATGCAGTCTGAGTAGTTTGAATAGACAAGACTGAGGATTTACATATTATCCATATCTGGCAGATCCGTTAGTTCTGTAGAATAGAGACTCTAGAAGCGTATTTAGTGTGTCTCCAGAGAACTGAACACAGAGCGCCATCCTACTTCCTTATTGGACAATATCTCTAGCTTATTTTATGTGAATGTTTATTTTTAGTGCATACTATTCTCTCATATTCTCAGCAAATTACACCTCTTTCAGCCAAAAGACATGTTGATCCCTAGATACTACTATTCCTGCAGTAATGAGCCCATTAATTAACAGGCAGATAAATGGGATTTTCTCAAATGTATCTACAAGAAATTAAATAAAAAGCAATTCATGAGATGGAAATAAGTTGCTGAGAGCAGTGGACAAAATTCAGGGGGAATATACTGTGGAAAGAGTACAGAAAGGTGCTGTCATATTCTGTGTTCATAGTCCTGCAGTTGGCATTAGTGTAGAACCCCAGAATTCCCAGCGGGAGGACAGTTTTTGATCATTTTTAGATGGACATCTTTTTATAAAGATGTTGAAGCTGACTTTTTATCAGAACTAAATTCATAACAGCACTGTTTGTTGTTAAGAGATCACAGCTTATTAATCAGCCTGATTACAAGACTGGTGAGAGTATGGACACACTGAAATGTTCGCAGCCAAAAATCACAGCCGAGAAAAGAAGCTACTACAAGCGTGCCGAGACACTGTCAGAAAAATGCAGAAACTTTTAAGGCACAAAGCAAAACGATTTCCAAATGGAGAAACAAAGATAAATCTGATTATCTAAACAGAGTAAAAATCGGTATATTAAAACGTTAAGATGAATTGAACTCTCTATTATATCCTTAAAAGCAAAAATCACATGGTATTTTGTTGTTGTTGTTGTTGTTGTTGTTGTTGTAAGAACTACGTATTTGATATACTGTGCAAAATTAAGTAGTCTACCTTGAAAATTTGCTATTTTGATAGCAATTGAGTATGTGTCCTTAAAATGTTGTTTTAATCTGTTTTAATCTTGAACTTCTTGAATTCATCCTACAATTATCATTCAACAGCATAATTCTTAGTCATGTCCCAAATTTTGGTATCAAGGTATTTATACCTCATATAAAATTAATAAAAAATAAAACCTTTTATTATATTAAGTTGAATCCCATGTGCTTGGCAATCCACATTCTCCAAAGGCTAAGCACATACTTTCACTGAGTGTTCACAGAAAAACAACAACACACAAACAAATCACCTTTTTAATAGTTTCAGGCCCTGTTTGTGTACAATGCCTACTATTTTGTAGCTGGCTTTAGGTTGATATGCAGTTACAGTAGATGTCTGCGGTCATTTACAGTATTGCATGTCTAATTATTCTATTCATTAGTGCTCTAGAGCGGATGTCTTTAGAGTAAATTACTTGTTTAAGAAGTGCTTTTGATTTTCTTCCCCCCTCCTCAGTTTCACATCTGACTTCCCCAGATAATTGGACTCCTTTTTTATCCGTCATGTTTCTTTTGCTTGCTTCCATCAAGTGGATTAGAGGTTATGATAAGTGAAAGATGCTTGAAATGTGCATAATCTTCCTATTGATGTCATTTACATGCAATTATAATTCATCCTAATGTTTTGTTCCTGTTGTTTTAATTATTTTGGGGAAGGTTTCTGCTTTATGTGCTTCATTGTGTAAGTCTTTAAATGTCAATGTAGTTGTAATTGTGTTTGTTTGTGTGGTTTCATTAGCAGCACTCCTCTCCGTCCAACAGAGCATGCAGATAGCTATCATGTGCATGTGGAACAAGAATAACTATAGCCGTGGACAAAAGTTTTGAGAATTACACAAAAATTCATTTTTACGTCTACTGCATGTTAAAGTTGGGTAGTATTCGATGCGTAGAGGAATGAGGAGAGGGAGCAGGTTTCAGCGGAAACAGGCTTTACTAAAAAACGAAAACAAAACACTTTAAATATAAAACAAAACGACACACTCTCTTGTGCAAAAACTTTGAAACATGGAGCAAGGAGAACAGCGTCCACATACATAGCAAGGACTATCAATAATAGCACCGTCTGGACAAAAGACGGCGAAAACAAAGTCAACGTCAACAACCAACAAAGACAAGGGAAACACAAGAGGGTTTTATACACAAGAGAATGACGAGCACCTGGAGGGACTAACGAATGAAGGTGATGACAAGACAGGTGCAGGAAGGGCACGAGAGGAAACACAGAAGGGACCTGGAAGTGAAACAACACATGACACGACACACAGGAAGTGAAAATGACACAACACACAAGAAGTGACAATAGACCTCACCGATAGGAAGTGTAACATTGACCTCACAGGAAGTGGACAGATGACACGACAAACAGGACTAAGGGTAACACTCCGTCAGTTTTTATGATGGCAATTTACATAAACACCAGAATGTTATGAAGAGTAATCAGATGAATTGCAATTAATTGCAAAGCCACTTTTTGCCATGAAAATGTAACTTAATCCCCTAAAAATATTCCCACTGCATTTTGGCCCTGCCACAAAAGGACCAGCTGACATCATGTCAGTGATTCTTTCGTTAACACAGGTGAGAGTGTTGATGAGGAGGTGAGCATAGAGAGGCAAAGACTTTTGGAGGATAGCCTGGTGTCAAGAAGAGCAGCAAAGAGCCACTTCACTCCAGGAAAAATATTAGGGAAATACTGATATTCTGCAAAAGGTACATGGATTAGACTGCTGAGGACTGGAGTAAAGTCATTTTCTCTGATGAACTCCCTTTCTAATTGTTTGGAAAAAAGCATCCTGAGACCATTCATGTGTGGAGTTGCTTCTCAGCCAAGAGAGTGGGCTCACTCACAATTTTGCTTAAGAACACAGCCATGAATAAAGAGTGGTACAAAAACATTTTCCGAGAGCAACTTCTCCCAAATATCCAAGAACAGTTAAAAGAACAATAGCGAACAATACATTTTCCAGCATGATGTGATTAATAGTGATAACAGAGTAGTTGAAAAACATTTAGATTTTAGGTCCATAGCCAGGAAACTCCCCAAACCTTAATCTCATTGAGAACTTGTGGTCAATCTTCAAGAGGCAGGTGGGAAAACAAAAAGCCACAAATTCTGACAAACTCCAAGCATTGATAATGCAAGAATGGCCCAGAAGTTCATTGACACCATGCTAGTGCGAATTGCAGAGATCTTGAAAAAGAAGAGACAACACTGCAAATATTGACTCTTTGCATAAACTTAAACCTAAATTGTCAATAAAAGCCAAAAAGATTGTAAAAAGACTTTCTCAAAACCTTTGGCCATAGCTGTAGAGAAATTTAGATCAGCTCTTATAGCAAGCAACAATCTGTTATTATTAAACCTCTCAACATTGTGTTCCTGCCATAATCAGTTTCACTTTTCTTCTTCTTCTTCATTCATGTGTTTTGGCATGCCATCTCCTGTCTCACCATCATCCCTGTGGTTTTTGGCACCTTTGCTCTGTCTGAATGAAAAATTCATGTGCGATTTTGTTCCCTGCTTCCAAATGCATCCATTACCTCGGTATGGGGGTACCACCTTTTCAGAATTCTCTTCAGAAGCTAAGCCTGGCTGAACTGTGGAGGAGCCACCTCCAGCTTCACGTCCTTCACAAAAGAGAGAGCTCATTTGTGCATTTCACTCTGGGTGACTTGTTTGATGAACTATAGTGATTCTGTATTCGGTCCATTGCTTTAAATTCCTGAATGACGGCGCCTCGGCCACTGCTGCAGAGGAGAGATGAGAAGCTTCACAATGGTTATGCAGATCAACAGAGAAACTGAATCTGAATCTGCCCCCACCATGCCGATGTGGATTTTCAGTTTGTCAGCGTGAAGACATGGTCAGTCAAATGGAAAATTCAGTTGCAGTGTTGAGCTCATAGCCTCATGTTGGTTTGATCAGAGTCTTGTGAATAAATGTGGTCTGAAAAGAAGCATCAGCTTCTTACCGCAAAGCTTCTTTGATAACAGAGGAGTTCACAACTTTAACTAACTAAACAACTATTTAGTATATCGTGTAATACTTGCATTTGGCTTAGTTGATGAAGAGCGTCCGTATATACAAGTCTTGATGAGAAAGGTTTCAGGAGAAGAATCCAGAGTGTGGAGGGAACTTTCTGTTGGCTTTTAAGTTCCACAGAGGTCACATCCCTTTAAGTTTTGGGTAAAGTTTCTTTATTTGGAGTCTGGTTCATTTAAATGATTGGAGTTAGCTGGCTGTTTGTGTCCATTTATACTCTGATAAATATAAAAGCACACACTGCATTCTATGAGAAGGTGATGGCCACCCAAGTGTGATTTTTTTAAACGACTAATATTTTGATACGAGACACCATGTAGACGTGGCTACATTAACTCGTAGTTCATCAGGTATGCATAACGTGATGCAACATAAGACAATATACAAACAGTAACAATAAACAAAATGTCCTGGGGAAATGCATGTTCATTAATTAGACTGATTTGTCAACGAATTAATGCAATTCCATTTCTATAGGACTGCATGTATGTTTCCGGTCCAGTCTGTACAAACGAGCCATTACTCTACAAATCCTTCTGATATGCTGATTTGATTTGGTGATATGTTGATCAATGTTGAAAACAGTTGTGCTGATTAATATTGAAACAGTGTATTGAAAATGTGTATGGACTCTGTAAAAAGCATTTCTACCTATTCAAATGTACTCTGAATATAAAGTGAAATGTTCTGCTAATGAGCATCTAGGGGCCTTCAACTAAAAACAGAAACCTTTTAATGCATTTTGGTCATTCATTTACACAACAATGACATGTTGTGCGCCTGAAAACATTTGAAAACAGTACTGTTATTGTCTCTGTGGAAACTACAAAAAAGCACATTTGTAAAAACAGTGATAGCATGCACATGCTTATTGCGTGTTTAATCTATAGGCATGCGTGATTGGCATGAGTGCTCTGTGAAAGTGCATGCATAATACATTATCATTTGTCATTTTTGTGGATCTTTGTGAACGGATTGTTTTTTTGTTTTGTTTTTGTATATTTTTGTCGAATTCCAATTTTTTTTGAGTGATTTAACTTGCAAACATTGGCAAATCTAGCAATTTATTTCACCCTTAAAGTGGACTTGCACAAAAGAAAATTCCATGTAGATACTTTCATTCAAAGATATACATTCTAAAAAAATGAAATGTTGATGCATTTACTGTGAAATGAACCATTGACTTTGGATTTTCTACTGCTGTGCTCTACTGTTCGAGCTACAGGAAGTTATGTAAAATCACCCAATCAGATTAGAGCTTGCCAGATCGAGAAAGTTTTGTAAACCATATGCATCAGTTGGTTATCAAATTAACTGTGTTCATCTGTAGGTGCGAAGTTGAGACTAATGTGATTTGAATGAACTATTTTTTGTGATTTTACTGGATTCACGATTCACTGACTGATCTGTTTTTTATTTAATTTGTTAGTGTTATCAACCTATGTCTCATTTCAGGGGTGAAAGCTGTGTTCTCTGGTCACTACCACAGAAATGCAGGAGGGTGTCATGATGGACTGGATATGGTGGTGAGCTCAGCGGTCGGTTGTCAGTTGGGGAATGACACACACGGTGTGCGAGTGGTGGTAGTTACTGAAGATGACATCATCCATCGCTACCATAGTCTGGATCAGTTAACCAAAAGAGGAATGGATGAAGACCTGAGGAAATTGTTGGTTTGAAACCCCCTTCAGGTGATAATAATCATGTGGTCATGTCTTCATCTTCAACATTCATTATAGAAACCGAACCATTGGTTTTACATTTAGAGCTGTCTGGTGTGTGTTTTATTTTTACAGGAACGAAAAGAGTCTTACATTCTGTATACATTAGCAAGCATTAAAAAATTTGAACCAGTGGCACTTTTGATCTTTGATAGTTACATCATCTGTCTCCACACTTTAATCATGCGAATGCTTCTGAGAATTCAGTTAAATCACCTCATCATACTAATGGAGTGAGGAGATGCTAGGGTACAATGGTAGTTTAATAGTGCTGAACATTTAGGATGACAGTTTGATGAGTTCACTCCTTGCTCCTTTCTGCTCATTACGCTGTTCTGTCTCTGAGAGGAGGGAAGAGGCAATCTCCATGGTAACTATTGAAAGACATGGCTGCGGTGACCAGGACATCGAGTCACTTGGACTGTGGGTGGATCACTGAAAACATAATTGCTGACCTCACCTCACACTTGGATGAATGCAGCCGGGTGTGACTGAGCAACTTTGTCGGCAGGCATAGAGCAATAAAGACATTTTAAATGACCAAACTCATGACTGAATTCCATCTGATCATGGCGGCCGCGGCACCTGGGGGTTAGGACAGACAAGGCGAGAGGCGAAGACGGAAGCGTGAGGAGCAATAGATCAGAGCACATGATCCTCCATCGCTCCAGCTCCACCACCTCAGGCATCTGCTGACGATCCTAACGTCTTCCTGCTGTCTGACCTCCTCAGTACTGCGATCCCTCTTAGCAGCGAGGGCTCTCCGGGTTTCGGGAACAACCCTAAAAAAGTTTGTTGTTCTGGAAAGAAGGAAAGAAGCTCCCTCACGAATGACTGCCGCCCACACACAATCACAAAACAAACTAATTTCCAGGCCTCTCGTCCTCCACTGTCGTCTCTCCTCCTTTCATGCTTCTGCTCTTCCATGAGATACCTCGTTCTGCTCGCCACAGCTAATGGCTTCAAACACTGACAATAGTTGTCTTTGCAATTTGGGATGGGGCATTTTCTTGTTGAAAAATAATATCTTATCATTCCTCTTTTGATAATTTCTCTGATCATTCCACTTTTCCTTTGTGGGAAGCCATTCTGTAATATTCTCCTGTACTCCAAAGTATTAAACGACTTTTAACCGTGAAGTAGTTCTTTGGTAGCGATGCATGTATGATATATTTCTCTGTAGATTTTCTAAGACTCTGCTCTGGATCATCATCATGCAACTCGTGTTTCATCACTCCACACACAACTTCCCCAATTATGCTAAAAACTTTTTCTCTCTTTAAAGTTTTTCTGACAGCAAAGCCTTTTTAAGTAGTGCATTTGCTTAAATTTGGCTAACTTCAACAATTAAAAGCTTAGTGTTTAGTTATATTGGGCTTGGCCCAATATTATTATTATTTTGCCTGTGAGTAGACATTTATAAAGCATACACTTGTAATGCCTGATTCACAGAGCTTTGATATCGCACTCACTTGCTCAGTAAATCGTTAGAGCTGTTACTGAGTTCACAGCGGACTCACCGCGGGTCATTTTTCAAATTAACCAGAAACTGTGTAAGATTTTATTCTATTTACTGACTTCTTGTTCATATGACAGTGTATAATTCACAATATAGTGGCAATATATCAAAAGAGACATTCAAAAAATATTACTGGTCAATGTTTAGAAATTGTTGATGGGAACTAGTGTAAGAAAAATTTGGTTTGGGAATGAAACTAAGGTGACGTTGAAACATTCAGACAAGCAGGAATATTGATAACACTCCACAATAAGGTTTCAGTTTTTATAACTACATTAGTTAACATGAACAATTAATGAACTATACTTCTACAGCAGTTGTTAATCTTAATGTTAATGTAGCTCAATCAGTAAAGCATTCATGTTTACAACACCAAGGTCATGGGTTCGATCCCAGGGAAAGCAAGAACTGATTCAATGTGTGTCTTGAATGCAGTGTAAGTCGCTTTGGATAAAAGTGTCTGCCAAATAAGTAAATGTAATCTTATGAATATATTTTTAGATCCAAAGCTGTATCTGTTAACGTTAGTTATTACACTATGAACTAACATGAACATAAACATTTTTATTAACTGCATCAAGGGGTGATAAATGCTTTAAGAATTGCACACATAACATATTTATGATGACATTGTTTTAAATGGCACAAATACAATCAAGATCACCATTAATGGAAAAATTAATCAGCAATAAAAAATGAATCTGCGATAGAAAAAAACAACACTACATCAACATATCAGTGTTTCATCCACTACACAAAACAATTTTTCTCATTACTACAGCTCACACAGACCTGATTCAGTGAACCTAAGCATAAAATGTCCCTTGTCATGTTACCTTATTTTCTCTCCAGCTTCTTCCGGTAGCAGTCGTTGTATATTGAAAGCATCTTCCTGTTCTTTTTGTTCTGATCTCAAGCCCGAGGGCAAGTAATCAGAATGTCATTCTAAGACAGCATGCGGTACTCAAGGATGTACAACATAATACGATTTGTCCAGGTCAGTGACTACACCGTAGTAATGCCTCTGTTCTTACATCGATAGTTTGGATATGTCGCATTAAGTCAGCTTTAAAGCGTTGCACAGGTTTCTCTGTTACTAAGTTTTGAACTTAAAATTATTATACCTTTGGTCAGTGCAGTTTTTCTTGCCCATTCCAGTTGCTTCTCACATGGACAGACAGAATAGCATGCAGATGAATTCAGCTTTGGAACAGGAGGACATTTGACATTTAGCAGGTTGGTTTTCTTCACACAGCAGAATGAACTCCTACACTGAGTATATCACAGGGCATCAACAGCCTGACATATAAACCACCAATAATAAGCACCTGCCGATTGACCAAAATGGGTTTTATAGCTGCTATATTGAAGTGTAAAATATTCTTTAAACAAAAGTTAATTCCTGCTAGACCAATCTAGGATATTTTCAGTGACTTTTCTTGAGTTTACATCCAGACATCCAGAGTCATTCAACCGTTTCAGTCAAAACACTGATACATTCATTCATGGAATATTGTAGTAGTTTATTAATTATATATGCTTTGTCCATGCACATCATTATTTACCTCCTAATCCTTTCCCTCTTGAGGTGACATCTCTTCTCTGATGATGTTTACTGGCAACTTGTCACTCACATGAAAACACACAGCGACAGCAAATGACAAAAATCCAATCCATTCCCGATGGTCAAAATCAAGTACCGCCCTACTGTTACCATTTGTCCTGTTTATTGTGTCATCTGTGCACTTCCTGTGAGGTCAATGTTACACTTCCTGTCGGAGAGGTCTATTGTCACTTCCTGTGTGTCGTGTCATGTGGTGTTTCACTTCCGGGTCCCTTCTGTGTTTCCTCTCGTGCCCTTCCTGCACCTGTCTTGTCACCACTTTTTTTCCGTTAGTCCCCCCAGATGTTCGTCATTCCCTTGTGTATTTAACCCTCTTGTGTTTCCCTTGTCTTTGTCGGTTGTTGATGTTCCCATGTTGAGGTCTCTGGATGTTGCGCTGTGAGTGGATGCCATGGCTCCTTGGTACTTCTAATTATTTTCAGTTTCTTTAAGTTTTGCACTAGTGTGCCGTTTTCAGTTTGTACTCAAAGTATTTTTGCTTTCGGTTTTGAATAAAGTTACGTTTCATTTGGAAACCTGTACTCCTCGTCTCCCTCTCCGCATCGCACACGTTTCCCGAGTTGTTACATCTACATTTGTTCTTGTTTGAGAAGCTGTTTCACTCAGATATATGTCACAATTTCTGTAAAATGTTTGGTTATGAATCATTTTCTCAGAGGTAATTATTTACATTGATTAGGCCAGGTTTTTTTCTTTCAGATATATTGGTGGTCATTTTATTCATTTATTTTACCATGGTGAATAAACAGAAGCTAATAGCTGTTTCACAACCAATTTAAAAGTTCTATGCGACTTCCCAGGAGGAATGTCGGCGATAGTATAAAGCAGCTTCTTTCCTATTATGATAAATGTCCAACTGAAACGGCTTCTGGAACGAGTCAAAAATGTAGGACTGTGCTTGAGTTTGTCTATCAGGAATTGATTGGTTCATTGTGGTTTGCTATTGTTGTGATCTCAGGAAAATGTGATTATTGGTTATCCCACCCTCACGCCAGTAAACACATCATCAGAGAATAGAAAAAATGTTGTTGCAAGAAGAAGGGGGAAGTTATTTTGATGAAAGATTACAAGGGCCCATGAATTTTTCAAAACATAATTACGTGCATGGATAAATCCTTTATAACAAATCCTTCAATATTCCATTAATAAACAAAATTAATTTTGATTTCATGGTGACTTTAATACCTGGAAAAACCCATCCTTTAGCATTCCCATTCAGCAGGCCGAACCATGACCCCCTTGTAGTATTATAACTAAAATTCCCTTTTTTCCAACAAAATAAAGTTTCTGAAGCAAGAACTTTCCACAAGCCAACCTTTCAGGTTGTCAGTCAGCCCTGACACAGAATTTGACAGATTGCTGTATGTCTGCCTATCTGCTATTTCAGTGGAGTTGGACAGTAATAGTCATTTTCAGTATGCAGCTATGCATTGCACATTAGCAAAGATACACAAACAATGCCTCATTGGCATTGCAAAATGACTTGGCCTATAAATACCTGTCTAAATAAGACTAGAACACTATTAATTTGAGCTGTTTAACCTCAAAACGTGCTTCTAATACTGTGGAATGTGTGAACTTTGTGTTGTTTATCCATCTGAGCTCTATGATTAATTTTGTATCTTTAATTGGAATTTCAGCTCATTTTTAACATAGAAATTGCTTGTGTTTTTCATGTAAGGTTTCTATAATTTACATTGTACGTGAACATTAATCCCTTTCTTACGGTTCTTTTAAAATCCAGTAAGAATGCTAATGCGGATAATCTGCCACCACATTTTCTCACACCGGGTAGCCTTGATTTTCATCCTCTGCTTCAATTAGATTATTTCACATGATATTAATATTTAGAATAAAGGGAATTGCAGAAAATGAGCTAATATTTTTTAAAAGCGCCTCTAGACTTATCAGCCGCAAACTGCACTAAGAGCTCTAAGAGCTTTTTGAATTCATTGGCACAAAAACTGTTTGATCAAATGGAGCAGCTGTAGTCATTTGTTGAAATGCGAAATGTGTTTCTACTTTCAACAACAAACTATTTTGTGTTTTTATTTGTTCTATTGAAATGCACTTTCTCTATTAGTGACTCACAGCAGTGCATTTTGAAGGTGTGAGATTTTCCCAAAAACTATTACTGATAGATCATTTATCACGTACCTATCCTGTTTATTTTATATGAATGTTTATATTCCCACAAGCATGTTCCTTCAGTTGTTTTAAACTTACTTCATCGGGGTCACACTGTTCTCATTACTTCATTTGGTGTTGTGCAAACCACAGTTTGTGGTATTTTCTGTCTTAAAGGTGATGTATCCTTTAAGCTAACTCTGAGTCTCTCCAAAACCGTCAGATGAAGTCATACACGTTTAGAATGGCACAAGGATCAAAATATAAATTTTTAGTTGAACTTTTGCTTTAAATGTTTTGAGAGTGGTATGTATGACTACTTTCTTCTGTGGAAAACAAATGAAGATATAATGAAATATATCAATATCAATGTTATTTTAGACTCTACTGACATCTTGTATGGATTAAAACCTTCAGAATGTTTCATCTTGTTTTATGTTCCACAGAAGAAAGAAAGTCAATCAGCTTTGGAATGAAATTAGTAAATGATGAAAGAATGTTGTTTTTTAGGTGAACTATCATTTTAACCCTACCATATCATATTTGAAACACAAATATCTAAAGCCTCTAAATTATCAACATGATAAAAACCTGTTGTCCACAATCTACTACATGCCTTCTGTTGTCAGTGTCAGGGTTCTGTCACATTCTGTCTAGTAAATTCTTGTTGTTGTTGCAGAGCTCTGACACTACCGTAATGTTTGGTGTGCGCTCTTGTCTGTGTAATGTCTTGTGGGTTATGATGTCCAGTCCCGATAATTTGGTCTGGTTCAGTTTCAGTTTTGGGTCGGGATTCATAACTCGTGTGTTCGCCCTTGTCGGGAGCGCACGAGCCGAGTGGTTCCTCGTTCTCGCGTGCTCTACGTTATGTGAGTGGGCGCGTTTCGGGCTTTGCGTGAACCGCGTCCCCTCATGTCTGTGTGCACTGTTGGAGCACGTAGTTTGTGTTTTCATCAGCCACGTACTTTCATGTTGTGTTTGGTGTTGCGCGCGCAGTTTGGTTGTCACCAGGTGCGCATCGTCTTTGTTTAATACGAACACGCGGCGATGCGCGTCCGCATTGGCTGCGTTCGTGTCATTGTTAACCCTACCCACCTTGTTTCCTTGTCATTAGTTTGATTTGTCCCAGCTGTTTCCCCATTCAATTACACTTCCTCCTGTGTGTATTTAATCCCTCCGTGTTTGCTGTATTTTGACTACGTGTGCTGCCTTGTTCCGTCCTGGATGTTTCCTGTTCCCAGTCTAGTCGTGTTTGTGTTCTAGCCGAGTAAAGTCAGTCCAGTCTTGTTTTCCCCCCCTCGGGATAGGTTTTGTTGAGTTTTCTTGTTCCCTTTTGTTATAATAAAAATCCCCATTTCTTCACATCTTTGAGTCCTCGCCTCATCTCTACACCAAACCTGCCTGACTGACAGTTTATACTTTTTAGCAAGCTAAAGGCCTTATATAACTCCAAAAACATCCTCTGTCAGGTCGTTGTCTGTCATGTCATCTTTTTTACACCCTAGTTCATCCCAGTGTTTCTCTACTCACCTGTATCGTCATCATCACCTCCTTAGTCTTCTCTTGTTTCCTCATCAGCCCTTGTGTAAATCTACCCTGTGTTCCCTTCAGTCTTTGTCTGTTGTTGTCAATAGTAAGTTGTGTTTTCCTCGTTCTCAATCTCTCTGTACCTTTGCTTGAGTTTTGTACATGAAGTGCCTTTTTGTTTTTGTATTTAAAGTGTTTTAGTTTTAGTTTTTTTAAATTAAAGTCGATTTCAGTTATTCCTGTGTCTCCATGCCTTCCTCATCCCTCCACACAAGCGTTACAGTCATGGCACATGTGCCTTTTTGCTATGCAATCTGATTTTTATCAAGTAAATGTACATAAAACTTTCATATTGAAATAAATAACTTTCATATTCAAGATAAACATTTACTAGATTGAAGCAATTCATAGATGTATTTACAGCGGCATAAATGTTCCATTGTTGTGGTATTTAATGAAATTGTTTATAGATTAGTGTGCAGAGTGCCATTTTGAATAATTGCAAGATGTTTCCATGGCCAAAAATCCATGACCTTTATTATAAAAACACAAATTTACCGTGACACAAAATGACCAGCTAACATAATTTCACTAATCATATCATCAGCACTTGGGAATATGTAAACTGCTACTGGTCAGGAGAAGCCACTCTATTATTATGACTAGATTACAAGAGCAGATTGACATACAGCCATCATTACTTTGCATCAAAATTGCCTCACATACAAGGGAATTGCTGTAAAGGATATTGCACCTGAAAGAATCATTTTCCAGATCATCAAGAACTTCAAGGAAAGAGGTTCAACTGCTGTGAAGAAGGTTTCAGGATGTCCCAGAGTGTCCAACAAGCACCAGGACTGTCTCCTCCTGTGGAGTCAGATATGGAATCATGTCCCCACGAGTTTGCTCGATATTGGCAGCAGGTGCACGAGTACACAGTGAGACCAAGACTTTTGAAGGGCAAATAATCAGCAAAGAAGCCATTTCTCTCCAAGGAAACATCAAATACAGACTGAAATTCTGCGAGAAGTACAAGGATTCAACTGTAGAAAAGTAATTTTCTCTGAGGAAGCCAACTGTTTGGGACATCTGGATTGTTCGGAAAAGAAAAGGCGATGATTTTGGTGATGATTTGTGCGTTTTCCAGCATGATGTGGCACCATGTCACAAAGCAAGAGTGATAATGAAGTGTTTTGGAAATCATTACATATAAATTTTGGATTTATGACCAGGCATCTCTCCAGATCTTTAATCTCATAGAGAAGCTGTGGTCAGTCCTCAAAAGGTGTGTGGACTAACAGAGGCCCCCTAAAATTGTGTCACCTCTGAGCACTAATAAGGCAATTATAGGTCGCCATCAGTCAGGATTTGGCTCAGAGGATTGCGAATTGCAGAGGTTATGAAGAAGGAGGGTAGACACTAAATATTGACTATTTGCATGTATTGAAGGTTTTTGCCAATAAGATTTTTCTTTTTGATATGTCATGTTTTACAGGGTTAAAGTGGCAGAGCAAGAACCCTGTTTACAGTGAGCTGAACATTTGGACTTGTTTTTAATGAGTCATTGACATAACTCTGTTTAAGCAGTTCACCTCCTGTCACCCTTTGAAAAGACTGCTAAAATCCAGCTGCTCTCTGAGCCGACGTCTTTTCCTGCCTGAATTAATCTCATATACTTCTTGACATGACCAGTCGCTGCAATGCTCCACTACTGATTGGGATGAGGGTTTATTTGCTTCCTCTTGATCTCCCCTCCATCTCTTTCTGACATGATGATGTTTGAGAATGGCTCATATTAAACATTGAGCCAGGTGGAATAAAAGGTTCATCCTGCCTTACTTTCACTTCCACCATTAGGGCTTCCTCTCTTCGAGTGCTTAGTCAGTGACCTCAAAAAACAAAACAAGCTCTCTGAAGAGCGAGACTTTTATTTCTTGCTTTCTGCCCCTCAGAACACCCAGATACAAAGAATGGACCAGTGGTGCTCTTTCATGGTATTTGAGCTTATTTGTCCTTCATTTCAAACTAGAAACCAGAGCACTTGATGAGTTAAGGGCTTCCTGAGATTCATTCTGTACATGTTTTCTCCTTTCTATTCATCTTTAATAAACAGCAAATATGCAAAATAAATAATGAAAGTGTCAGGCTGACAGAAGAATGCACTCAAGATTACGGAACGTAACCGTGAGAGACGTAGACCTGGAATCCACTATTATTTCACTCTATTTTGATCTAGAAGATATCAATATTGAAAACTGATTGTCACACCTTTACATTTACATGGATACATCGATAGTACATAGTGTCTGCCATGTGTGGCATTACAGTTATATATTTAACATTCATAAAGTCCAAAAAAATTCTATGGAGAGTATCTAACTGAGTCTGTTTGCATAGATTTTGTGTATTTGGTACATAATATTTGTGTGTAATTATGTTGATACTTGATAGCAACTTGAAAATGTTTTTTCTCTGAATGCAAAAAAAATAAAAAATCTATAAAAACATTTTTGTACATGCTATATTCTTCATAATAGCTCTTCAAACCCATTTCCTATTTATTTTAAGCATGCCCCACTTAAACTGTGATCAACACTCTACTCTACACAGAAGTGCTCTACTGCTCTCTCAAGGCCGGGAAGTAGCAATGCACCCAATCATGATTTCTGCAGTCTTCTCAAATATTTGCATAGGAATAGAATAGAATAGTGTAGAGCGGAATATAGAACAGAAAGTAAATATGTATATAATATGTATCATAATTATGATAAAAATGTCAGGATTATGACTTTTTATCTCAGAATATTTACTATTACCTCTTGTTTGTTTCTTGTTTCTAATAATTTATGCCATACGGTGGTTAATTATCTCCCATTTGACATTTTATATAAGTATTAACTTTATCTCATAATTTCACCTTTTAATGTAATAGTTTTAACTTTATGACTTATTATGAGTTTTATTCTCTCGTAATTTCTACTATTTATCTTACAATTAAGACTGTTTATGTCATAATTATGAGTTAGCAAGCATGATTTTATCTTATGTGGGAGTTCCTAAAAGATCCAAGCAGGCTGCCATAAGAAAAATAGCATCTATTCATACAGTGTTTACTGTTCACGATTAGGAGTGCACTCTCTGTGAAGTTTAGCCTCCGCAATAAAAAATAAAAATAAAATCAATGCAATTTCTAAATCATAGAATGTTTTAATTTGCTTTCATTTTTAATGACCTGGTCCCAGTTGTTCAAAAAATAATTTGATCTGATTTTGGCTAATGGATTGGACCAAATCCTCAAAGTGGGTAATTCAAAAAAAAAAAAAAAAAGGAAAGAAAAAACGATTTTTGAAATGGGATTAGATAACAAAATTCAACCTTGGGTTTGATTGAGACAGAATTGTAAGTTTGTGTTGTTCTTTTTTTCTCTCAGTTTTTTTTTTTTGAACTAGTGAGCTACCTTTGATAAAAAAATAGGATTATCCTGATCCCACCAGAAAGATGGATTTCAGGAAACAAATGTAATAAAACTTTTAAAATGTAAGGTAATATGTCCACACATTTATATTTTTAATAAAGTAGTAGACATTCAAGTTCAAGTTTTATTTGTCAAATACAAATCATACACAGTACAACATGTAGTGAAATGCTTTGACGCCTGACCAAGAATTCGTTTTAAGGGAGGGGAAGAGAGAGCGATGGAGAGATTGTACAGAGGGATTGAAAAATGTACATTTTGCAGTATACTCAGTGTATACATAGTGCCGTAGATACTATGACACAATATACAACTATGTACATTTATGTACAGTGTTTATAAATAGTGAGGAGGAATGTATATATACATATTATATGCAAATGTGTATATATACATTCTGTATACATCTCACATATATGTGCAAAAGTGCATGAGTGTGAAGGGAGAGCCCTAGACAGGAGTGTGTCCTGTGCACCATGGAAAAGAAGAGAAACATAAATAGAAAGGATACCCATTAGGATACCTATTAAGCCTTTCAGTACAATAAACTAGAAAAAAAAACACTTTTGGCCCCATAAAATAATCACCTAAACAGCTATCAATATTAAACAATACACAGTGGCGGTTTTATCACTGTAAAAAAAATCCATTTTGTTTTGAAACGTCTTTATTTTTTTCTGCACTGAAAGCTCCTGTCACCAAGAAAAACTCCTTTTGACGTGTGTGTGTGTAAACATACTTGGCAATAAAGCTCATTCTGATTCTGAAATAAAAATCCTTCTTGGGCTTTATTGTTTTCACCTCCAGTACAGCAGGTGGCGCTAATATAATTTAACATTCTAAACACCGTGAACCCGTGTGACACACTACGCCTATTTGAAACTGTACCGAGGACAGTTTAAACTTGTGCATTATGAAGTAAAATGAAACCATATCAACAAAATACGTTTCTTCAGTTATTTTTGTGTGCTAACCGCAAAATGTAAACAGTACTAGCTTTATTCCTCGGCTCATCCTGATAAAGTACAGTCGATGTAAGGAGTGTGTATTCATGTCATTCACAGAATCATTGTTTAGTCGCTTATAAAGATGGCGAGTCCGCTGTTGGAGTATGAGACGGAGATGTTTCTGAGTGTGTTCAGCACAGACGGGCTGCTGGTCACAGCGGAGGGGCTCGGGATCGACCGCATCCTCTTACACTTCATGAGGGTGTATTCAGAGGAGGGCAGCCTGGTGCTCCTATTAAACACAACCACTCCTGAACAGGTGGGACAGGGGGATTTATCCTCTTATACTACAACTGATTTACAAAAAGAGAGGATAGGGTGTGTTTACATGGCATGCCGTTTTATGTATTAATAAGTGAACTGCAAAAAGAAGCTAAAAAGTGATCAAAATGGTTGTACAGAATGACAGGTTTACAAAACACACTAATCATTTTCATATTTCATCCACTACATTGTTGTACTTAACCCAGAGACATGAAATGACTGTTTGTAAAACCTTTAGACAAAAGAGGTTTAAAACAAATAAAGTTTGAGTATGTTTGGCCCTAAATATAATACAGTAGACTTTACAGCAGTAAAGTGATTCAATAATAATGATTAAAGTATGCATGAATGTGTATGCCTGTTGAAGGAGTATTTTACAGAGCAGCTCCGTGCTGAAGGGGTGAGCCATCTTCCCCAGACTGTGACCAGTGATGTGCAGAGTGGTGACCGATATAATGTATACACTAAAGGAGGAGTTCTCTTTGTGACCAGCCGCATCCTAGTTGTGGATTTCCTCACGGACAGAATTCCTTCTCACCTCATAACAGGTCAGAGGATGGTTGTTGGGAAAATGAAGCTTTTTCCATTACAATTGAACTACACTGCTCAAAAAAAAGGAAGGGAACACTTAAATCACACATTTGATCTCAATGAAAAGTTTAATCTTAAATTTGAAAAGTTTTATTTATATACATTCTATATTTTGTTTAGAACAAAATTATGTGACAACAATTAATAGAAATCTAAATCGTCAACAAACTGAGGACTGGATTCAAAATCATGCCAAAAATCAATGTAAAAAAACTGAAGTTACTGGCTGATCCAACTTGCATGAAGTGTTCTGGGGGATCTCCTGGGTCCTCATTGAGCTCCTGGACTGTCTGTGATGCTACTTGGTGGCTTCGGATGCTGTGACGCATGACGTCCCAGAGACTCTCAATTAGATTCAGGTCTGGGGAACGTGAGGGTCTAAAAACTGCCTACTCACTCTAGCCGCATGAGGTCGGGCATTATCATGCATCAGGAGGAACCCAGGGCCAACTGCACTAGCATAAGGTCTGACAGTGGCTCTGAGGATTTCATCCTGGTACCTAACAGTAGTAAAGGACCTATTGTCTAGCACATGGAGGTCTATGCGACCCTTCAAGGATATTTCTCCCCAGACCATTACTGATCCACTGCCAAAACGATCATGCTGGATGATGTTCCATGCAACATAACGTTCCCCATGGAATATCCAGACTCTTTCACATCTGTGACATGTACTCAGTGTGAACCTGTGAACAGATTGGGGTGCCAATGGCGGAGTTGCCAATTCTGGTGTTTTCTGGCAAATGCCAATCCCACTAGAGGGCATTGGGCCCTCATTACACCCTCATGGAGTTTGTTTCTGGCAGAGATCATTTTCTAGGGCTCTGGCAGTGCTCCTTTTGTTCCTCCTCACACAAAGGAGCAGATACCAGTACTGCTGCTGGGCTGTTGCTCTTGTACGTCCCTGTCCAGCTCTCTTCATGTAACGGCCTGTCTCCCGGTATCTCCTCCATTCTCTTGAAAATGTGCTGGGAGATACACCAAACCTCCTTGTGATGGCATGTATGGATGTCCCAACCTGGAGGAGCAGGACTGCCTGTTACAACCTGATTGGGTTGCAGGTTCTGCCTCATTCTACATACAGGTGATAAGGACCCTAACAAAAACTAAAGACCAATCGGCCATGAATCTTTGCACCAAAGCAGGTGAAACTGATTCACAATCACTTATTCTTCCTAATTGGACAACTATATCTCTGAAGTTTAATTGTCTTGGTGTTATACTGTGATTAAATGTTCCCTAATTGTTTTTAGAAGTGTATAAAGAAGTTCTTCAATAATATGATGCTGGACCAAATTATATTATTGTGTATTTGCACAGGAATCTTGGTGTATCGCGCCCATACGATCATTGAGTCTTGTCAGGAGGCTTTTATTCTAAGACTGTATCGGCAGAAAAACAAAACTGGGTTCATCAAGGCCTTTACAGACAAGGCCACATCCTTCTCATCTGGCTTCTGTAAAGTTGAGCGAGTTATGAGAAACCTGTTTGTGAAGAAGCTTTTTCTTTGGCCAAGGTATGATGGCTTTGTATTTAGTTTTTTTCTTAGATGGTACTCTATTTAGGAGTTTTGGAGGTCAATGTTTTATAAATCTTATAAGATGATGCAGCATTATTCTGTTTGCTAGATTCCAAGCATCAGTAAACACAACATTGGACAAACACAAGCCGGATGTGGTGGAGCTGCATGTGTCTTTGACTCCAGCAATGAGAGCCATTCAGAGCTCTATTTTGGACATAATGAATGCCTGCTTAAAAGAGCTGAAGCGCTACAATCCCACTTTGGAAGCAGAAGACCTCTCTCTGGAGAACAGCCTGGGCACTTCCTTTGAGAAAGTGAGAAATCCTCATAGTCACAATCTGCACATTTTGTATTCTATACCTTTTAGATCTTAAATTATGACTTTGGATAATGGCTATATGTATTATACATTATAATAATATTTAATTATTTATGGTTTTATTTCCATCAAGAAAGTGAAAAATTATGATTGCTGATCAAGTTTGTCCATATGTAGACAATTCGTCACTACCTTGACCCACTGTGGCATCAGCTTGGGTCCAGGACCAAGTCTCTCGTTCAGGACCTGAAGATTTTAAGAACTCTTCTTCTCTACCTCACTCAGTATGACTGTGTCACTTTCCTCAATCTGCTGGAGTCTTTGAGAACCAGCCAGAAAAGCTTTGGTAGTAATTCAGGTACAGTCAGCTGATCTGTTGCTCGATTTGAACTCTTCAGAGACAGAGCAAATCATAGTCCGTAAAGTCGCCTGATTCTTTTTGTTCTATTCTGAATTAGGTTGGTTATTCTTGGACTCAAGCACATCAATGTTTGTAAATGCTCGCAGCCGTGTGTATCGCATTCAGGAGTCAAAGAAGAAACTGAAAGTTGGGGAGTCTGACCAGAAACAAAGTGCTCTAGGTACAATATATTTAATACATAATGTGTCTTCTGAAAGCTGTTTACATATTTCCGTTTATAAACACGCACATGCTAGTAAAATCTTTTCTTTTGGTGTATAAAACTAGCCCCTCCAAAAAGAGAGCTTGTGCTTGAGAAAAATCCAAAGTGGGAAGCGCTATCCGAGGTGCTACAGGAGATTGAGAAAGAAAACAGCAGCTCTGATCGTGAACCAGGTAAAAGCAATTAACTAGTAAAGCATTTCATGACTAGCATTTGCATTCAAAGCATTAAGATGCTATTTGCACCTGCCATTAAGATGCGTTTTGGTACAGGGTAAATGGGATCTGAAATGTTTTGAGCTTGTCCACTTTCAACCACTTCCAGAGGATTTTGACCATTGACATTTTACCCTTGTGGTTAAGTGGACAACAGGTGTAAATGAGAAAATGTCTCCCTTGTTCTCCAGTTGACCAAAATGTATCTTAATACCAGTTTTAAACAGGTTACATTTGTGCTCTGTACTTCAGGCCGTGTGTTGATATGTGCCAGTGATGACAGAACATGTGCTCAGCTGAAGGAATATATCCAAAAAGGAGCAGAACACCTACTGAATCGCCTTTATTCACGCACCATTGGGAAAGAAGATCCTCGCCCTGATCTACTGAAGCTTGACAAAGGCTGGGCCAAGAGCAAAGGGAAGAATAGGCAACCAAAAAGACCCAGAGCCAACTCAAAGAGACCAACAAAGACTGAGAAACCGTCGAGAGTCTCTCAGATGGATGGGCAGGAAGCTAAAGCTGAAAAGGACCGGATTGGGAACAGTGAAGATGAAGGAGGACTGGCGGAAGAGGTGGAGGATGTAGAAGATGAAGAAGAGATTCTTCTCGATCTCTCTTCGGATGACTATTATGGAATTCTTAAAGAGCCACTGACTGTCATTCACCCACTGAAGGGTTGCAGCGACCCCTATAGTTTGACGCGGGTGTTGCATGAGGTTGACCCCATGTTTGTAGTTTTGTATGATGCTGAACTCAGTTTTGTGCGGCAACTGGAGATATATAAATCTAGCAGGCCAGGAAAACCTCTTCGGTGTGTATATTGGCATGAAGTAAATTTATATTCTAAGAAACATTATGAAATATTAGTACAATTTTAAAATAATTTAAATTTAAAGCTTTATTACTTCAGGCTTCAGTGTCACATGATCCTTCAGAAATCATTCTAATATGTTGATTTGTGTGCTTCAGCAATATTACATATTTTTAGCAATGTTGAAAACACTTGTTCTGCTTATTGTTTTTATGGAACCTCCGATTAAATTTTTTCAGGCTTTTGATGAATAGAATGTTCAATAGAGCTGCGTTTATTTGAAATATAAATATTATAAATGTCTATACTTTTGATAAATGTAATATTTACTTTTTTCCCTCTTTTAGTGTGTACTTTCTTATATATGGTGGCTCGACAGAAGAACAGAGGTATCTTACAGTATTGAGCAAAGAGAAACAAGCGTTTGAGCACCTCATAAGGTTAGTAGAATATCCTGTTTTTTGAGAAATTGAGAGCTATTCGATGCTCTTCATATTTTTTTGTGACACCGCTCATTTTAAAAGTTTGTCTCTTTAACAGGGAAAAGGCCAGTATGGTTGTACCAGAAGAGAGAGAAGGTAGAGAGGACACCAATCTAGATCTTGTCCGCAGTCAGGAACCCGCCAGTGCCGCCACCAACACCCGCAAAGCAGGTGAACCTCCACCGTTCAACCTCAAATATTAAATACAATACATTTTTGTTAATTCACAATGTCTTATATCCTGAAAAGTGGTCAAAAATGAATGAAAAGATAATGTCTAATTAAATATATCTGTGCCCTATTGAGTATCAGCCAATAGTAGAGAGTATAGATAATGTTGTTGTGATTCCAGAGCATTGTTTTTTTTTTTTATTTAAAGGGGTTATGAATTGAGAATAAAAAAATTTTTTTTTGCCTTTAACATGCAAGATGTCATTGTACTGTTCTATAAAATCATCCTGTTAGTTTCAGAACTCAAAATTTCCTTCTTATTCCAAAAACTTGATGATTCAGCAACATTGTATCTCTGGCCCCGCCCACTGGCGTTGTTCGTGAGATGAGAAGGAGAGAAGAGTAACACAGGATCACTGAACTAAAAATAACATTACCTTGACATTACCAGCCTGAGTTTATTAGTGACTAATTAAAACAGTTCATTTTATATAATTACTGATATTGTCTACACTGCACAATGAGTCTTTTTTTGCATCGTGGTTGCACTGTTAGGAATGATGCGGTCAATGCATTCATATGCTCAACAAGCATGTCTGTCATTGGCTACAGTGCTAAATATAATTCTATAATCGACACTTTTCATGATTAGATAATCATGACAGCTGTAATAGTGAAAACGGAGTAAAAGTATTCGAGAGTTCCACATGTAATATTTAATATGCAATATAATTTTTATATTCAATGTAAGTGCCTGCTGCTTTAATTGGCTTACATCTCTGTTAGCCAATCACAGCAGTGGGCGTTTACGTTGAAGTCTCACAGCAGACACGACCCTTAAAACAGAGCGTTCATATCAGAGGGCTAAAATCAGGGTAGAACATTGCCTTTTACTACAACATTTCTGATGTAAAACATACGAACATTATAAGTGCACCTCTGGAAAAGTCATAATTTAATAATAAAAAAATGCAGTTCATTGATTTTGACAAAGTCATTTATGGCCCAGTCTTGGTCCCTGCCAGAACAATTGCATCTCTGTTGTGCTTGAATACCTTTTTCAAACATGTTTTCTTTATTTAGGGGGTCGTGAAGAGGTTAAAGAGCCTCATCGAATCATAGTTGACATGAGAGAGTTCCGCAGTGAGCTCCCTTCCCTTCTGCATCGACGTGGTCTCGACATTGAACCGGTCACCTTAGAGGTCGGCGACTACATATTGACTTCTGAGATCTGCGTGGAGCGCAAAAGTGTCAGTGACCTCATTGGTTCCCTGCAGAGTGGGCGTCTCTACACACAATGCCTCTCCATGAGTCGATTCTATCGTCGGCCTGTGCTGCTTATCGAGTTTGACCCTGCAAAGCCTTTCTCCCTTGTGGCCCGTAGTGACCTTCATCAGGAGATCTCTGCCAACGACATCACCTCCAAACTGACCCTCCTCACACTCCATTTCCCTCGCTTGAGGTTGCTCTGGTGCCCGTCTCCCTATGTGACAGCAGAGCTGTTTCAGGAGCTCAAAAACGGCCGGCCAGAGCCTGACGCCGCCACAGCTCAGGCCGTTACGGCAGAATCAGAAACCGTGACGGAGTCAGCAGACCTGTACAATCCTGGTCCTTACGACTTCTTGCTTCGTATGCCTGGAGTCAGTGTAAAAAATTTCAAGAGCATTATAAAGCATGCTTCCTGTCTGGCTGATCTTATAACTTTTAGCCAGGAAAGGCTCAGTGAGATATTGAGTAGTAGCAGCAATGCCAGGCAGCTTTATGAATTTCTGCATAATTCCATGAATGTGGTCCCTGTTCAGAAGAACAAGTAGATATCGTAAAAAAAGAAAAGTATTTTGTGCTGTAATCTCAGGTTTGATAATTGTGCCTTGTCAAAGGGGTTTTATATTATTTTATATTATTAAATTGTTGTATATGAAGCAGAGGATGAATTATTGTATTTCTTAATATTTAAATAGCTTATATGTTAGAATCAAACTTTTCAATTGTAGTTTTGTATTGATGTGATGTAGCTTGTAGTTATAGGTGTGTGTATAGTAGATAACTAGACCTTTAAAGTTATTTGCTTTATTTTGGAATTGACTGGAGGCCAAATTCCACTTATTTCCGCTCTAAGAAAATGTCAAATGTTTTAAATAAAGTATTTCTGCAATTATTACTGTCTATTCAACATATTACTTGAGTATAGTCCAGTTCTGCCATATACTCACCTTTAAAGTTGTTCCAAAACTACATGATGTCTTTCTTTGATTACTTTCATATAGATTCACTTTTTCCATTCAAATCAAGTCAAGTCACTTTCTTCTTATATAGCACTTTTTACAATACAGATAGCTTCAAACCAGCTTCATGACAGGAAACTAATGAAACAACAGTTGTTTTGGATATACAGCACCTGTAGAATATTGTACAGTTAAAGGACGTTTTTAATTAAATCATTTTTGTTAAAAATAATTTAATTTGTTATTACCGGTAACTTACGTGACGCTTACACGACACCGCTTTCAACTGGAAAGAGAAAACTTTTTATACGCTTTGGGCATTAAAACTATCGTTTTTTATATATATTTATATACACAAACACACATTATATATACTGTATATCTATGTTTAAATAGTGTATATTAATAATATTGAACTGCACCATACAAAAAGTAACAACAATAGCGCTCCCTGATGGCGACTGGCCTCTCACTTCTCTGTTTGCGTCATGGGTTCACACGAACACACCAGCAGCGGCCATCTTACTTCCTCAAAAAAAACAAAAAAAACAAAAAACTTCTGTCCCAAAGAAAAACAGAATCAATCCCTGGATACATGGCTGACCACATCAAGCACAGTAATGGAACAGTAAATCATCGGGCTTCGACAAGCAAGCTAGACGTAGCTTTAGGGAACAGGGTAAGACTGAGGCGACATCATGTAACAGCCAGTAAATGATTTAATGTGTAGCTGGAGTTCATGCTTAGCCTGTTTGCTGATGTGAGGATTGAGCCATGAACACATGACTGTCATGTCGTGATATACACGCTAAAATGAAACCATTAAAAAGATATGGTTTAAATATTCTTGGCGGAGCTTTAAATGACGTGTATGTCGCGAAATGTTGGATACTGGCAGGAGGATAGTAGCATGCTAACTTACAGTATTGTCTACTGTATGTAAACACTGAGTTGCGATGCGTGAAGATCAATAGGCTGTTTGACTGATGTTGGGGTACTTCAGTGTCAGATACTGCAGGCCCAGGATGATCTAATCATCTGCTTGTCAGAAAGGTTAAACAGACTGCACATTTTTGTGTCTCTGTGACTCTCTTGGTGGAACTGAAACTCTTGAATGAGCGTAAACAACAGCCTAATAGACCTGCAGTCTTCAGAGGTGAGTCATGCACCGGTGCAACTTTATATGGGAAGCTTTGGATCTAGATCTGTGTTATTCTCCACTTCATGTCCATCAAGTGATGAATGTCAAAATCTGTATGCTTGTACGCGAGATTTATGCTCTGATGTTTTTTGTTTTTTTTTGGCAATCAAATTTCACCTGCTAAAATGCAAATGTTGTTTTCAATCCCTATGTGTTTCTTTCTTTCTTTTTTAAAATACGAATTACTAAAATTCCAACAAAAATGTGTGTGTACATATAAATAAATAAATAAATAAAAGCTAATTAAATGTACTAATTAATGTAGCCTATAATACTAAAACAGTTTAGTTTTTACTTTGGGTGCTTTGGTAACTTAATTCATAATTTATTTAACTTTATTCAATAGTTTGTGATATAACTGGTAGACCCACACCGCAATGGACCCCTTGGTAAAGTTTGACAGTTTTTTGATAAACATCATTTGATTTTTTTTGATGTGGTCTGTGGCAAGTGAATGTAAATTGTACATTTATACATATCTACAGACAGCTAGAAATGATTGGCGAAACGTTTTAGTGTGCGTATGTAAACGTTTCATTGATTCCCTACTGATATTATTAATAGACCATTTGTAAAAGATTAATCTTAAAGTTTGCCATTAATCGTCTTTGAGGAAGTTGAGTACAATTGTTGGGCTGAAATAAACTAAACATTTATCCTGTGCCAGCCCACCTTGTTACTTTCCTTTGATTAACACATGGAAGTCATTGCTCATGTTTCCAGCAGGACACATGAAAAGGATCAAGCATCTGGGTTTGCTTTTTAATTGGAGTTTAATATTTTCCAGAGTATTTAGTCATGGATCATAGAATGCTGTCTCAGCAGAATCAGTTTCAGATCCCTGACATTAAACCACTTGAGACAGATTACATGTTGCCCACTGCTATTGTGCTAATAGGTTGAATGGGGAACTAGTGGTCGAGGGCACACCTTCCTTCAGGAAAACCAAGAGTGTTGTAATTTCCTTACTAGAACAATGCTTATTGCAACAGATATGAAACAAGAATTTGTCACTTAGTGGCCAGTTGATGATGGTTAATTTGAAAATCAGAAGTCATCAGGGTATGATATATTTCATTGTTGTTTTGAACCGTGTTCCTGACATTTTTACTCTGATAGTCCTGTAAAATATAATCCATTTTAAGCTCAGATGTAATCCCTGAAATGAGATTTAGCTATGACAGTTTTTTGAAGGCAGTTCATATTTTTGAATGGTGGTTATCAGTCCTTAAAAAAACTCATACGTATGCCGTTCTAAACCTATAAGACTTTAGTTCATTATGAAAGCACAAATTAAGATTTTTAAAAATATTTTCTCATAATTTTTGTCCATTTATTGAAAGTACATGCACTAAAACCTCCAGGTAGTGCAGTCAAATATTTGTCAATTTAAAAAGAAAATCCACATTCGAGTTGTAGGTGTGCGACAGGCAAATACAAGATGTGATGATGGAAGAGGTGTTGCTTTTCAGGGTTTTTTTTTGTGCCTTTTTTCTATGATGTTGCACTGCTGTGTTTCGTTCATTCAAAACTTTGCAGAAATAGAGAAGCTCAATGCAACTTTTTGTATGTACCAAATAGTTTACAATGTCATAGTACGAAATTGACGGGAGCAAATCTACGTCGCTAGACATCTCCATGCTCGACACTTCATATGGATCGATTCCAATACACGCAATCTTCTGGTCGTATCTAAGCCTTGTCTGCTCATCTAATCCATCCCTGTATTTCTCCTTTAGTGGTGGTTTGGATGCCATTTTCCTTGTAATGAAAAAATGTTCAGTCTTTTGTCCGCAGAACGATTTCCTTTAGCGTTACCAGCAGCAGCTGCTTTAAACTTCGCGCTTACTGCCTATCAAGATGGCGTCACGGGGACCTGCCGAGGCTTGTGGGAACTATCAATTGGCTTACATCTCTGTTAGCCAATCAC
Organism: Rhodeus uyekii; assembly: GCA_037043235.1. NCBI lineage: Eukaryota > Metazoa > Chordata > Actinopteri > Cypriniformes > Acheilognathidae > Rhodeus > Rhodeus uyekii. The sequence goes on along the minus strand of JAWRVZ010000054.1, from coordinate 3,601,326 downwards.
AGCAGTGGGCGTTTACGTTGAAGTCTCACAGCAGACACGACCCTTAAAACAGAGCGTTCATATCAGAGGGCTAAAATCAGGGTAGAACATTGCCTTTTACTACAACATAGACAAAGAAGAAGATGATCTTGGTTACATTAAAACTGTAACAAAGCTATTCATGCAGCGCTTCCACTAAGAATATTTTTTTGGAAGTCCAGACTTCCAGATGTTAGTTTTTGGAAGTCCCATGTATTATCTTTGGAAGTCCCAGGTATTATTTTTGGAAGTCCCTGTTACAGTACTACTACGTCGTAAAGCACAATAATTTTATGCCTGTTACATATAAAATATACTAGAAAAGATACATAGGTCTATGTCAAGGTTAATTTGCATAAACTCCGCCCATTACTATTATTGCTTGGTCTATCATTTCTTTGAAGCGTAGACGTTCTCGTAAGATCGAATATATATATATATATATATATATATATATACGGTAGTAGATGAAGGATCTGTAGTGGTAGATAATTATTAACATATCCACAAATTTCACGGAGGCGGAGCATTCCGTATCATGCAAAGATAACCAGGCTATTTTGGGGAGTTTCGGGAAAGTTTACCCGTCAATATAACACATCTCTCACAGTTTCGCGATCCCCGCACGTTTGTGCATAGTTATCAATTCGTTTATGGCCATTGCTCTCGCTGTTGGCTTTCGCGATCCCCGCAGTAGGCGGAGTTTCAGTAGTTCGCGGGAATTACCATAGTTACATCACTAGTGTACATCTTGACAGGAGTTGTATGGCGAAAGAGATTAAGTGACCTGCTGTGTCCTTATCAATGGAGGCGCTTAGCATACACGGCTACGGCGCATGTGGTGATTTACAATGCATTTGGCCACTTTGCAATGCACATGTACGTGGAGCGCTCTGTGATCTGGCGTAAAACCATTAAACAGGACGTCCCGCGGACTTCCTGAACTTAACATTTCGGCGTACGCTGGCGATTTTCGGACGTAAATTACGCCCGGACGCCCGTTAACGGAGGCGCTGTTCGTGCATATTACCTTTTCTTGCTCTGCTTTTCCATTGTTTTATCTATACAAGCGCTAGACTGATGTCTTTGACCATTGCACTCGCTTTTCGCTCAAGACAGCCACATCAAGCTTTTTAAAGATAAAATAAGTTTTTTTAATGTTTAGGAATGTAGTTTCTCATGACTATTTTATGCTTTCCACTGCATGTTTTTAAAAGCAAAAAAGCACTGCGTAATCAGGGCTTTGGCTCTTTGTATTGAACTTGTTATTGCAATTTATGAAATTATATTTCATTTATAAGTTAGTTTAAGTGTTATACGCTTTTTTCATGTTATTTCATTGCTTTGAAACAATTTAATGTGGAGCATTGAGTCAGCCAGTTATGTCTCAATGAAAGTAAACAGTTGGGTGTAAACAGGATGTGTATCAGTACAGTGGATCCGTACATTTGGTCTTAAAGTGACAGCACCCTAATAAACCTGCCTGCTGCTCTGTATCATTAATATGAGTCAAACAAAAAAGAAAGTCAATCACTGCTCTTGACTTAACTTTTTTTTATAAGAATACAACTATATTTAATTCATACAGTGAAGACTATGCAATATTTTATTTCTACATTTGATTAAATTTCTGTACTAATTCTAACTACGTTAAATCAGTTGTACCTGTAAAAACCTAATTTAATTAATATTTTATTTAAACAATATTTTTTGTTATATTGTATTTGTCCTTTTGTTTTTAAACTGCTTCTTTTTTTCTTACTTTTAACAACAGAAATGACAACACAAAATAATAAAATAAAATAGTATTGTTCTTGTTATTTTCATTTTGTTAAATTAAAATGTGGTCATATCGCCTATCCATACTGCTGGTGTACAATACAGCATATATGAATTACCCATAGCAGATCTATACAGGTGGAGCTGGGGAAGGTGGAGGGTTTCTGAAAACACGCTCTAACTGCTACATCACATGCTAACCAAATATTTGAAGGTTGAACATCGAGCTCATTGGCTACTGATATAGCAGGAACAGCTGTTATATCAGCTGTTCCCTATAGAGAACAATGTGATTGCAATTAGATTAAGGGTTTATCAGCCGGCGTCAACTAACAGATCCATGGCAGAACGTTATATTTTTGAGAAAAACTGTCCATATCTTGTTTTAATTTTTCAACTTAAACTAAACAAATATTTGAAATTTTGCTTTGGCATTAAGTTGAAATTAAATTAGTTCAATTAATATTTAAATGATTTCAGGTAATGCAAATATTTATTTATGAATGCTTTTGGGTGATTATTATCCTTATTTTTCCACCCTTATTTTTTAGTCATGATAGTTGCCTTTGTTTAATAAAATAAATACTTTATTGAATTAAATTTGATAGTTTGCCATTCAGTGGTGCAGTTTGATGTGTATGTGGTTTGAGGGTTGAATGGGAAATGGTTTAGCCATGAGCTTTAAAAGTGAGGGTTGCCAGAAACAGCAGACGACAAAAACAGCACAGCCCCTAGCCTTATTCTTATGTAAGATATACATTGTTATTGTAACTGTCCGTAGATTGGGGATATGTATTTGTATCTATCGTAGATCACTGTACCACATCTTTAATGTGGTGTCAGCCAGATGTGGACTGTTTGGATGTTTTTTCTTTGGCGTAGTCGATTCACATCAGACAGTAATGTACAGCTTTGTGCAGTGCCATAACCAAAATCTTTTTATTATTACTGAAGAATATATGGATATTTTACATTTTTATTTTTTGTTTTAATATAAACAAACATATGTTTTCTTAGCAACAATTTAAAGTGTAGGGGTAAATTTTGCCATGGCAAATTCACATTTCATGGTCAGCTTGTTGCTTTGCGTTGCATCACCATTGCTTGTGGCAGTAGAAATGCCACAGATTGAGCTAATTATATACAAATATTCACATATGTGTATTACATCATATGCTCATAAATAGAATATATAATTTAATAATTTACCAAGTCATCAAGAGTGTTTCTAGGGCTAGGGGATTTATTGAATATATTCACAATGATTCTTCTGTGTAATTACTATTAAGCATCATTATGAATATTGATATTGTAATGTTTGACTTAATAAGGATTTGTCCTTGCCTCTATTTTTTATTACTGTTATGACATTGTTCCTGCTCGTTTGACTCACGGTTTTGGATTACTGTTCTGGATTTGCCTGCCATTGGATTGTTTTTGCTTGTGTTTCAACCAAATCCTGTGACCCGACTACAAATTGTGACTATTGTTTGGATTTTCTGCACAGATTCTTTAATAAAGACCCGCTTATGGAATCCACATCCTTACAGAAATGCAAAATTAAACATTTTAAATCTGTTTGGTCAAAAGGATTGTTCCTCTGAAAAAAACATTTTAAGATTGCAATGGCTGAATATTATGAAAAGGTTAAAAGTGTTGGTGTTTACAAGCCCTATGTACAATACAGATATTTTAAAATTAAGTAATGAAGCCACTTTTAGTCTGTCAATACTTTTTTTTACTCATTTGCCACAAGAATGTATTTTTTTTATCTTCATTTGTGTTGAACAAATGAAGTTAAATAGAAATATTTCCTACGTTGTCAAGTTGTTACAAATGTTTTTTCTTAATCTTTTATGCACACATTTTCAAATACATACTTAAACTTTTCAGTGTAAGATTAGATCTGTCCTACATGACTGATCAGTAAACAGTGTACTGCCAGAGAGAGTGAGGGAGAGAGAGAGTGAGTGAACGCAGTTTGAGTTTATTTGTGTGGGAGGCTGCTGTATCCTAGCAACTGTAACTATCAAGGACTAATAGCAGACTTCATTACACGTGCTGAATGTTGGCACACTGCCCTTCAAAACATATCAGATCAGTTTGTGTATTGAGTTGTCTATCAACCAAAAGATGTTACAGTGAAGAGAGTGCAAGAAATTCACAAATAAAGAGGATGAGTAGATGACATTTGCTGGTGTATGTAAGAATATACCGAGGCATGGTCTGGTAGTATTGTATCTGCATGCTTGTGTGTGTGTGTGTGTGTGTGTGTGTGTTTGTCGGAACAAACTGGTGCTCTAGACTAGTGTTATCATGATACAGGAATTTCTAAGTTTGAAAAGTATTGATATTTGATGCCATTTGATAGGGGCATATACTGTCATATAGATATTTCTAATATTCTTTTTTGAAAGTCTAGGCAATCCAAAATATTCTTCTGAAGAGATGACTTAATTTAATAAAACTTTTAAACTTTGTTCCATGTATAAACTTTGATCAAGTACAAATAAAATCACCTCACAAATATTTGCTAACTCAGTGTATTCTTCTTCTTTTTTTAACCTTGGGGTAATTTTTGTTGCAGTATTTTAAGGAACAAGGAAACTTGATTTCAAATGGTAAATTGAATTACTGTAAATAGTAATAAAATAAGACCAAATAAACAAATTGCTTTCAATTGCAAAAAAAAAAAATGCATCAAAATAATGATACAAACTAAATAGACTGCTTCATTTTTTTTCAAGTAGGTCTAACAATAGTATCCAGGTAAGAAACTTATTAATTAATTTAAGTTACACAAGGTGTAACTTACGGTAAGTGAAGTAAAAACTTAAGAGTAAAGAGCAAAAGAGTCGTTTGTTGTTAGATTAACACGACAGCACCTGCTTTGTTAGTACTGGGGGATTTTTTCTTTTTGTCCTGTTCGGTTTTGGTTTTGTGTTTCGGGATTCAGATACTCATGCTCCATATGTTTGTCTTCTATTCATAGCGCATTAGATGAGTGTTCGCTCTTGCACTCTGTGAGTATGTGCGGTTTTGAGTTAACTCGGACTGCGCGTTCTCTTGTCCGCGTATGTTGTTGTGTAGCACGCGGTTCGTGTTTTCATCGCTAGTGTGCTTTTATGTCATGTTTTGTCTTGTGCTGTGTTGCGCACAACTTGTGTTTCCACTGGCTGTGTGTTCATGTCATGTTTTGCCTCTCCTGTCTTATTGTGTAACCCCACCCGTCTCATCTCCTCGTTATTGGTTTGATTTCCCTCATTACCTGCCCTGTTTGCTCCCTATTTATTCTCCCTGCGTTTGCTGTCCTGTGCTGCTTCGTTGTCATTCATCACTTGTGCCTAGTCAAGTTGTGTCTAGTCCAGTCCTATCATGTTTTTGTCTATATTTTGTTATATTTTATTAAATAAAGGCTCATCCTTGGGTCCTCGCCTCACCCCATCACCCCACACCTGACAAAACCACTGAGCTTGAATTGAGATGCTTAAAAAATAATCGGTTATTTATGACTGCAACATGCAGTATAAGCCTAATTTTTATAGAGAAAATGTAAATATTCTGCTCACATTAAATGTACAATTGTTCTTCTATTGTGTCATACTGGACTCGATGTTTATGAAAGGACCACTCTTCACTTGCTTTTAGTGTAATTCAGTCGCAATTTGAAGAAAAGTCTTTGTTTTCCATGAGACTCTGACTTCCTACTTTTTTCCATATATTTGGGAGTGGAAATGGCTTGTAAGTCAATAAGTGCTCCTCTGATACCATCTTCTTGTCTTTAAAATGTTAGTTTTATACTTTTAGTTTTACAAATCATCACATTAAAAATAACATTTAAATTGGAGTAAGATCAAATAAGGACTGTTTAAGTATGTTAGCATTCTCTTTACTCTAACGGTTAAATCAGGCCATGTGGTTTTCTTTCAGTACTATCCGTCCCCATGTCCAAACATGCATTTGAGTCTTTAATAGTTCAGTGACCACATGTCCCACAATATTTAACTCAATAAATTTTTCTGTAAATGGCCTGAGTCATTGATAACCCAGTAAAAACAGCTGGCATTCCTGTTTTAAAAATCTGCTATTCCCTTTGAAAAGCTAGATCAGAGCTGAAAGGGACTATTATTTAAAATCTTAATTTATTTAAGGGTTTTTTATTTATTTGTTTATTTTGATGGATGTTTAAATTGGAAAACAGCAGGAAGAGAAAAAGTACAAGTTGAGGATGGATTTTTATTTTTTTTAAACCTGAATCTGATGTTTAATTTATTGCTTATTTAAATAATTTGGATGGATGGCAGCTAGAAAACCAAATCACTCATTGGCAAAATAGAGTCTGTTAGCCAAACAAAATCCGTCACTGTCCCTTTGTGTGGAAATATTCCTGGATTTTATGTTTGAAGTCAGTTGCTGAATTAATCTATCACTGAAATTCATATTTGTTAAATTAGCAGCTAAAAAATTAATCCATGTGACTGGAGGTTTTAAATGTCTGATGTTTCATGGGAATGAATGATTGTGGTTTGTGCTGATGTGGTCTCAGAGTATTCTGGTATTTTACAGCACCATGGTGAGCGCTGTGTTTGTTTTTATTGGTTTCACGTCTAAACCACTGGGATGTTGTAAAGCTAAAGTAATGATAGGCTAGCAAACAATGTCCATTCATTCGCCGTCTGTGGAGAGGCTCATTTTTATTATTTGTTAGCACTTTGATAGATGTGGAACATCAGCAACTGTACATGCAGTAGATTCAACACATCCTCTGTTTTTGGTTGTTTTGCATGGCTAAAGTGATATTACAGACCCTTCCACATCCTGGACACATTACATCATTCCCAAAAGCTCCATTTCAGTTATGTTTTCAAGTATTCCTAATGCACAGCCTGAAAATATACTGATTTTGTCTTTTGCAGAAACTGAAGTGACAAGCTTTCTGTGACCTCAATTTCTGCTGACCTCCAGCAAGACCCTTGACTCCTCACTGAGGAGACATGGAAGACCAGGGGGATGCTGGGATTGGGGGTTTGTTGGCACCCAGTCCACAAAGTGAGGCTGTAACCCACGAGTTGGGTGAACTGACCCTGCACCCCAACCAGAGGCTGCCCCCCCTCAACGAGCGCAAAAATGGTAAGTCACTTGCTACGATGGAGAATAGGGCTGGGAAATATGATGATATTATTGTATGTCAACTATTTTTCGCAAGTGTTGCGATGTTGATTACTACCAGCCGATTATCGACAAACATATTCCACTTAGCTTGTAGTATTTCATATTTCACTATTCACATGCAATTACATTAATGAAATATTCCTGTAACTTTCAATAAATGAATCACAGGCTATCAATTAGATAAAGTGCGCCCAAACTCATGATGTGTGTGTTGTCTCCGGTGGGGGCTTGGCTCAATAACATATTTTTTACATATCGCCCAGTCCTAATTAAAAACACTGATTCAGACCTTCCTAAAAAGCCTCAATAAAAGTCCAGGTATTACTTCCTCACATCCATAAACAAAGAAACGCACATCCATAAACAAAGAAAGACGTTTAGGTTTTAGTGAGTTCATTTTACATTTATGCATTTGGCAGACACTTTTATCCAAAAGTGCAACTTAGATTGCATTCAAGGAACACATTAACATTTGAATCAGTTCTTGCTTTCCTTGGGAATCGAACCCATGACCTTGATGTTGCAAGTGAAAATGTTTGTGCTGCTTTATAGTTTTGTGACACATTTTTCCAGGATGAATAGAAATTTCAACAGAACAGCATTTATCTATTTGGGGAATTTTTTTTTGTAACATTTATAAATGACTTTACTGTCATATTTAATCAATTTAATGGTGAATAAAAAAGACCCCAAACTGTAGTGTATATTTAGGCAATATATTATAGCATTTTAATTTCATATTAAGTTCTTTGTTGTTGAACAACAAAAGATTTTTAGAGTTAGATGTCCTTCTTGGCTATTCATCGTGAGAATTATCTTTTTTTGCCCATTTTTGGTGAATTATAGTGAGATTTCATTTTTCAAGTTCATTTTGGCACTGACTTTGCTTCCTAGTTCAATTCATGCCACATCCTGATTAGTTTTCCCTCTATTTCCAGGTGATTAGATAATGTTTTATTTCTATACCTGTTGAAAAAGAGAAGCTATTTTTCCATTCTGTCAGAGAAGCAGCTTCCAGAATCCTGACATTTCTTTGCCTGTTAGACATTTGATTGACATGTGAAAGGTCACAGGATAGTGCTATGTGCTTGCGGTGGCTCACAGCCCTGTGAGGGCTGCTCCTCTAGGTCTCTATCTATGCTGAGGTCACCCCGTCACAGCGAGTGGAAATGTAAACGACTTTGGCAGAGCATGGCCCGTGTCAGTTACTCATCCTCTGGCTGTCTGTCAAACTAGCTGTTTATTACGTTGAGGAAGAGGAGGAGCCAATAGATTAGTTTGTTTGTTTGCTGCTTTCAAATCTTAAAAATAAAGCATTCATGATCCATTTGTCCTTAAAGAAAAATTGTTCTTTTGTAAAGATTTAGATATGAACTTTTAGTGGCAGGGAGGGGTTAAACTTTGTGTGGTCTTTCTGCTCCCTCCTTTCTGTCTGCTGGTGGAGCAGAGATGTTGCCTCTTCTGAGGGAGCCTCAGTTTCGCTAGAGCTACTAACCCTGAATGGAGAGTCCTGAAGAACTAGGTCCGTGTGCTTTTTTCACAAAGCTCTGGTGCTGTCAGGAGCCTACGCTGAGATACTCTGAGCGAACGGCAGGATGGGCAGACGGCATGGCCTGCTTGGGACGGGAGACTCACAGCACCTGCAGAGGAAACCTCATATCTGGCTCTGCGGCTTGCTGCTCGACTCTGAGAGGTGGATATTGTCCTGTCGCCGAGGGCATATTGGTTTAGGTTATTTTGAATAAATTTTATTGGCTTCCTAATGCTTTGTTTATTAAGCTTAGGTCTAATGGAAATTAGCATGATAAAAAAGAAAGCTAGAATCGTCTGGGTGTTCATGAAAGAGTGCATTTCTCTGCGGATAATCAAGGTTAATTAGACAGCAAAGTCACAACAGGAGACTGTTCTGGATAATGGCATCTTCATCTGAGCAGTACAGCTGGAATAGATTGGCACGATAGGGATGTATAAACTACTTATTTTCAAAATCGACCAGTTGACTAATCGGTCTTAAGGAAATTCTGTATAATTTGACTGGTTTCAGGTTCACCTGAGCCTGATTGGATGCATTTCATAGTGGTTGTTGATATAAGATGTATTGCTGAGTGAAACAGAATGCAGGAGTCTTGAGATTAATAATTTTTACTGCATGCTTCGTCTTAAAAAGCAGATTAGATGTGATATGATGTGATAAGCAGCCTGATTTTGTTCAAAATGACGTCATACCAATTTATTCTTCAATTTCGATTGAAGTATATCGGGGCCTTAATTATTTAAAAGATACATACTACTCCTCATCAAATGTTGAACTGTTCAAAAGTTTAGGGTTGGTTTTTGAAAGACATTGTTAGTTTATCAAGATTTTTTAAAAGATTTATATATCTTTTTAACTTTCTATTCTTTAAAGAGTCCTTATAGTGCCCACATAAATGAGGGTGAATGTAAAAAGAGGGTTTTACCATGCAAACTATCTAACAGGTAAAGAACAGTACACCATTTATATATATTGGTAAGATTTGTTTTTTAAAGAAGTCTCCTATTCTAACCTAGACTGCATTTATTTGATAAAAAATGCAGTTATACACAGTAATACCTTGAGATACGAGCATAATCCGTTCCAGGACTGAGCTCGTAACTCAAATTGCTCATATCGCAAATCATTTTTTCCCATAAGAAATAACAGAACAATTTTTTTTATCCGTTCCGGCCCTCTAAAAAACTCCGTTTTTGGTACTAATAACAGTGTTTACAGTAGCCGCTAATGGCAGCATATGCGGAGGAGGGAGGGATAACGTAGATAATGCAAATATAATACGGAAGTATTGGATAGCCTCAGACCCTCATATTTATTATTATTGAACACAAATAACTTGTGCTGTTCCCAGCATATTCTTGCTAATCACTTGTCGCCCCCGGTAACCCCCGCTGTAAAACCAAGGTGGCCCTCTAGTGGAATCCATATGCAATTACCCCATATATGAGGCGGCTTGAGCTGCTCCGAGTGCTCGACCACCTTTGCGTAAACGTCAAAGCTCTTATGTTTGTATCTCCAAGCAAAGATATGCTCGTATCTCAAATATTTACTTGTATCTCAAAGCAAAAATTTATTCGCTTATCGGGGCGCTCCGTATCTCAAGGTGTTACTTTATTTAAAATGCAATTGATTCCTGTGATGGCAAAGCTGAATTTTCATAAGACTGTCTTCAGTGTCACATTCTAATGTGCAGATTTGGTTTCTTATTTATTGACAACAATAAATAGTTTTTTAGGTTAATATAAAGTTCAGATAACAGTGTTTATTTTAAATTGGATTTTATAAAAAAAAATTACAGTCAAAAACGTACAATTTCAATTTACAACAAAAACTTACTCACCCCAAACCTTTGAATGGTATTGCATATGTAACTATTATTATAAAGTACTATAGTGCAATTATTTTATATATAACTATTATAATTTAGAACTTTTTATTTTATTTAAGCCAGTGGCCCCCAAACTACGGCCCGCGGTGACCTTTTTGTCTACGGAAAAAAATACATAATTTTACGTGTATCCTGCCAAGATCAGCCGCCGCTTATGTGGACGTTATGTTTTTACCGAATTAAAATAGAGGCGTGCAGTAGTGCGTTCACCTTCGAGAGCGGGAAGGAGATGTTGCAATGAAATGCATTTGGGAACTCCTCCTTTTCACGTAATTTCCGAAAGCTTATAGGATAACGCCAGGTGACAACTGGCCAATCGTAGCGCGATGCGGATCTGGCAGACAGACAGTATAAACAGCATAAGTGCAACGCGTCAGAATATTTCCTTCACACTTCTCTAAACAGAAAATGGAAAAATAACCGAGATTACGATAGTAAATGGAGACGTTTTCCAACCAATCACTACATTAGAAAACCTTATTCGCTGCTTACTTCTACTACCGTTTTTTCCCGCATATAATCTGGAGACGCATGTCTTTCGCACCCTCATGTAAAATGTATAAACATATAAAAGGTGTGATATAGCCTGCAGGACTGGTGTTTTTTTTCCACCACAGGTGTCCATGTGTAGTATATCAGTGTGTTGTTAAGTAATAACTGAATAAAATAATATTAAATAATTAAAAACAATATCCATGTTTTGATTCTTTTTTATTTGGACCTCGAGTGTGTAGTCGGCCCCGAACTGCTGTTTGACAGTTAATGTGGCCCTCGGGCTGAAAAGTTTGGTGACTCCTGATTTAAGCTGTTTAGAAACCACTGATCACTTTATTTGCAATGTTTGAACAGACTCTGACTCAAAGGGATCTGAAACTCAAAACAGTATGATGTTAACACTCTTTAAGATACTTTCATAGATTATTTATATCAAAAAAGATTATGTAAGACGTTTTGGTCATCATGTGGAATAACCCAACCTAAAAACTGCAATGTTATGTTATGCAGTCAAGGAGAGCTAAACAATTTTTTTTTTCTGTTGCAAGTGAAGTTAGAGCACCAGGAATACTGAAGACCACATTATTATTATTATTATTATGTTGTTGTTTTTTTACTTAACATACTTTCTTAGTCATACAAAGTATTTATAACTATTCATACAGACCTTGTTTATACAGTTTCCTTTGGTGTCAAGTGGTGCAGAAATTGCAGCTTTAAGTGCACATATTCATAATGAAAACAATAGATTACCAATTATGTGTCCTCGGCACCCTCCAGAGTTTCGTTTGCTCGACCTCAGCTAACCTTGTTACCAGATAACTGACTCATAGTGGGTTGAAAAAAATGTTTCAGTCAAACGTATCTCTGTTTCTACATTTTTACATGCAAAACATATTTTTTTACATCTTTGCTTTTGACACTGGCAGACTTAGAGTAAATATTTTATCGGTATGGGTAATGTATGTGCATGATTTTGCTAGTACAAGGTTGAGCTACAAGAATTTAAAATGTACAACAACAAAAAAAAAATTTAATTTCTGACTAAAATTCTATCGTACTGTTGGAATGTGTGACATGCACCAGCCTTCCTACATTTATAAATTCCCAGCTAATGGTCCTCATGATTCTTGATAAATGTCAGACATTATCTGACCAATTTGAGCTGTTTTTATAATCAGCCAAGTAAATCCGGGAGGCTCAGCCAAGAGGGCAAAGAAAAATGTCTCGAGAATTTTCCCAGGACGTCTTCCAAACAGTACCCTTCAAAAAGGGTCGCTCAAGAGCCTGTTGTTTTGGTAGCAGGAAGAACGTCTAGGTTTTTCTTTTTTCTGAATGATTGCTCTTATGTAATGCTTGAGAGGAAATGTGTGTGATTTGGGTTGTGCTAAAGGTTAGATTTTCCCTTTGTTGTCTATGTTGGTGTGTAGGTGTGCTAATCAGGTGGAAAAGTCCCATTATGTGTGTAGTGTTGACAAGCCTGTTCTAGAGGTTGGGTCAAGAACATAACGCGGCTTCTGCTTCTCTCCAACAGTTCTCCAGCTGAGGCTACAGCAGAGACGTACCCGCGAGCAGCTCGTTGATCAGGGCATCATGCCACGTGAGTACAGCCCCTGCCATCTAATACTGCTGCGTATACTAGCATAGAAGGAGAAGATGATTCATATTTACCCTTTTATTAAAACTACTTGTATTACACATCACTTGTTTAAGTAAATATGTCAAAATGTCAATGTTTTCGGTTCAGAAATGCTTTTGTGCTACCAATTTCTCCTTTATAATTAGAAAAAAATGTATCATGAAGTAATTGGATTGTGAAAAGTGGGCGTTACATACTGATTGGAGGGGAGGGGAGGAGTGGAAAAATAAGAGGCATTCATCATGACATCAACTGAAAAGGACAATTTTAAGAGGCAAAGCATACAACTTTGATAGTGGAAAGTTTGCTCTGACAAGTTGTTTCGAACTCCCAAAATGAAATGATTTTTTTTAAATATGATGTCACACAAATTTGTTTTGCGGGGCCTTAATTATTTAAAATTATTTAAAAGTGACGTGCTACTCCCGATCAAATATTGAACTGTTGAAAATATATTCATTGTGTCCTTATGTAACATTTCAACATTGATAGCTAGAAGAGATGTTACTTGAGATCCATATCAGTTTATTAGAATGATTTCTGATGGATCATGTCACACTGAAGACTGAAGTAATGATGCTGAAAATTCAGCTTAGCTAAAACAGGAATAAATTAGATTTTAAAATATACTAAAATAGAAAATAGTTTTTTTAAATTTAAATACATTTTCACAATATAACCGTTTTAACAATATTTTTTAGTGTAACATCCCTCGTGCTCACATTACATGTTATGACATATGTTGTTTTGTGATGTGTTATCTTTGACTGTCCCTACATAAAGCGAACCATGCAAGTCATGTGAACTAGCCTTCCTGCTTTTTGTGTTTAAGAGAGGAAATCCGATTTCTTTTTTTTTTTGTACCACATGTGCTTTTGAATCAGTTGTTTATTCTCACTCATCATAGTTCACAGCCAGTCATGCATTTTTTCAAACGCTCACCTCAGCTTATTCTGTTATTGCTCATAACCACTTTTCCGTTCAACCAAGTCACTGAGCAGTGTGTGCGATCTCTCACACTCAAGCTGAACATAATTTTTTTTCCTCTGGCCATCTCCGAGCTGATTGATGGGATTACACTGCATGCTGTCTCATAACTCAGTGCAATATCAGGCACAGATTCTGCTGGATTAAGAGGTAGCTGTCTGGTCCTGAAGGGCACAGAGTAGTCTGTGTGTTAATCTCTGTGTGGGCCCTCCATCTCTTCTCTGAGTAATGTGTGAGACAAGGCGCTACAGCATTTAGAAAGACTGGAGGAGATGAAAGAGACGTGTGTGGGTGATGGCTTGGTGTCCTTATGAGACTGATTCTCTTCTTGTGTGTGTATCTGTGTTACTTTACAGCCCTGAAGAGCCCTGCAGCGTTTCACGAACAGATCCGCAGCCTTGAGAGAGCCAGGGTAAGAGCAGGGCACAAACCCCCAGTCTTCCTCCACTTTCCTCAGCCATCTGTGGTCTCTGATCCTCCATGAAACCTCTTCAGGGGTCCCCAGCTCTCAGTAATGGGACACATGTTAACCTCTCAGTTGATCTAGTAGCTTAAGCCTTCTGAAAACGTGTTTGTTATTTGCAAAGCACAGAGGAGATCATTACAATGCTTGCTTAATGATCCCTGAATCACAGAGGGGTTTGGTTTTCTGAAACTTTGTTTTCTGAATCCTTTTTCTCTGTAGACTGAAAATTTCCTAAAGCACAAAATACGCAGCCGCCCAGAAAGGGCCGAGTTGGTCCGCATGCACATCTTACAAGGTAATCCTGCATTCACGAGACCTGTAATGGCTGCTAATCTGCATGCTGGGATAAAAAGCGTGTTGAATCTAACTCTTTCTGAATAAAGCTGTAGCTTGTTAGCCAGGCCTCAATATAGATTTTTTTTTATTCATTTTTGAATCTAAACCTATTTATTCTGTTTTAGTCATTTCTGATTAATTTGTTTATATTTCAGTTATATTTTCATTACAACATGTTATGAGATACCGTGTAAAAGTCTTAGGCGAAAAAAGGTTTTAAGCCAGTTATTTATATATTTTGCTGCAGTGTATTAGTAGGAAACGTCAGTTTACATTTCCTAACATTCATTTTGCACTTTAATTATAATAATCCAATGAGATTTTTGTATGCAGTAGGTGTCTTACAGCATCCAGTGCTCCACCTGGAGATTTGATCTCAGCATCATCAAGTCTGTCTGGGATTGCATGAAGAAAACTGAGACAGACTAAATCCAGAAGAACTGTGGCAACGTCTCCAAGACATTTTAAGAAACCTTCCTCCAAAGCTACAGTACTGTGAACATCTGTAGGCACTTGTGTAACGGATGCTTTGAAAAATAATGTCATAAATCTATTTTCTTTATCAGTTAACTTCTATTAACTAAATAAAATCAAAACTTTGCCTTTTAAAACTCTTTGGTTTTGTCATTGGTACAGATCCACATAGTTTTTCAAGGAGCTCCAAAGTTTTTTTCTCAAAGCATCTTGGAGAGAGACTGCCCCAATTCTTCTGGATTTAGTTTATCTCAGTTTTTTCTGTTTCGTCATGTAATCACAGACATACTCGATGATGCTGAGTTAAAATCTCCATGTGGAGCACCAGCTGTGTCATACTTCTTGTGTATTCAAAAATCTCAGTGTTTCAAACCGGTAACACCTCTTTTTGAATTATTCATTAAATGTACAAGTTGATTGTCATTTGTTTCAGGAATCTGCACCTGATTATACTGGTCGAAATTGTATGTTTTTGATTCACTAAAAGGAGCTGGTTTGTTTAAGTCATTTGTGTATGAATTGGACGATACTGGTCATGTTGTATTTTTGCTTGTGAGAACAATAGGGTTAAGTCAAGTCACCTTCATTTATCACTTTTTTTTTTTTTTTACAAATACAGATTGTTTCAAAGCAGCTTTACAGTGATAATAGGAAATTGCTTTTGTCTGTACATCAGCTCTATAAGAAATTCACTGTCCACTTTATTTTTGTTTTAAAATCATTAGTTATTTACTTAGGTGCCATGTACACGACATTGTTCCTAACCGAAAGCAGAAAATGCCTTTCGAAGAAAAAATTCATTCTTGAAGCACACAATGGCGTTTTGGTGTTGCATTTGAAAGTGCAAGTTCCCAAAAACTATACCGCTATCATCTCAGTGCAAACCCCAAGAACGCAAAGCCGCGAAAAACCATGACTGCATGTACACGCGAATCACGTGTCCAGTCCACAGGTATGCGAATTTGAGTAATGGGCACATAGTCTTTCTTTACAAAGTGACACTTCAGTTTCTAGTACCCTGCAGTTTCCGTGGACCTGCGCAATGGGAATCACTTCGACAACATCCTTATCTGTACAGAAAAGAATGAAAAGATATCCTAAAGCTCAAACACTTTGAAGGCCTCATCAACACAACAAAAGAAATAAAACTTTTGTTGTGTTGATGAGGCCTTCAAAGTGTATAGTGTAGTCAACACCGTCTCTGCTGACGCTTCAGGGCTATGTTGTGGTCGTGTCTAGGCACAGATGACCTGGATCCGGCTGACTATGGTCAACCTCAGATAAACAAAGACTAATATCAATGTAGATGCCATTCTTCTTATGATATGACAAGTACATCAGGTGTTATTAGAAGTGTTCCAGCTGACCTCATTTATGCAGCATAACTATAATTTGACATGAATTTTGAGACTGCAATAGATTTATAATGTGTTAAGAGCTCATTCAGAGGTACTGGGTAACTTGACCATTTAGTGATTTCTAGGTAATTAGTAAAATTTTAATATGTATACGATGATAAATACAGAGCCAATGCAGTGTTGACAGAACCGGGCTAATATGGTCATACTTCCTGGTTGTAATAACTCCTGCCTTCATGTAGCTCGAACAGTAGAGCCTGTCACTTGCAACACCAAGGTCGTGGCTTAAATTTCCAGGGTTTAGAATGTCAACTGATTAGAATGTCGATGTGTACTTTGAATGCAGCATAAGTCATTTTGGATAAAAGCATCTGCCAAATGCTAGGCATTGCTTCGAATCTAGCTGTTCCATTTTGAACCAGCTGGAATTTGTTCATTAAGCGTGCAGGGCAACCACCTAGTAGAGCATTACAATAATCTAGCCTTGAGGTCATGAACGCATGATCTAACTTTTCCGCATTTGTCATTGGTAGCATATGTCGGAATTCAGATTTATTTTTAAGATGAAAGAATGCGGTTTTGCAGATGCTAGAAACGTGGCTTTCAAATGAAAGATTGGCATCAAAGATAACTGACGACAAAGACTAATATGATTGGCTGACGACAGAAAAGTTTATATTGATTACTTTTACGTTTTCTTTATGAATTGTTTAATGTCAAGTTTTGATATAATGTACTTTCAGGTTTCTTTAAAAATATTTTAATTTGGTTTTCAAAGGTGAATGAAAGTCTTATGGTTGAAATTTGATGTATGATTTTTTATTTTTGGGTGAATTTACCCTTTAATAGTTTGTTATTTTGCGGTATTCAGTTGCATCAAATTCAGTATAGACTTGCGCTGAAGAGTCAGATGTACTGGCGTACACAAGGTAGTAGGGAGAATGCAAAAACTGATACAGGCGAGCCTAACGTGGTACATATTAAAAATATATAAATTTCCCCAAACTATGCAGTTAAGTTTGTTTAGCGTAAACCAGTGATACGTTCAGGACGTCATTATTTCATGAAAGCAAGAAGAATTCCTGTTCAGAAGGGTCAGTCTGTACTTGTCTTGTTTACTGCTGTGATTGAGTTAACTGTTGCGTGATTGTTGTGGTGATTGAGGACATGTGTGGATTTGTGTGATTGCTACACTGATTTTCATTGGTTTTTGGTGGTTTGTCAGAGACTGTGGCGGAGCCTTCTCTGCAGGCCACCCAGCTGAAGCTGAAGAGAGCTCGATTGGCTGATGACTTAAATGAAAAGATTGCTCAACGCCCTGGCCCCATGGAGCTGGTGGAGAAGAACATCCTACCTGTGGACTCCAGTGTCAAGGAGGCCATCATTGGTGAAAATACACACTATGATTAAGGAATTGGGTTAAAATTGCATGAATTATGTATTAATTATGAAACCTTAACCTTTATGTTCATTGTGTAGATGGTCAGATGCAGTACCCCAGAACTCTGGAGGAACCAGTAGATGAGGACAGTGGAGATGCATTTTCACCCGAGCAACCAGCCAGTCAGGAGTCCCAGGGTTCTGCAGCCTCACCTGGGGAGGTCCGGGCTGTAGATGAGTCCTCGCCAGTTCCCAATAACTTGTTACAGGTAGTTCTTCTTCTTTTTAACTTCAGGAATAGAACAAAGCTACCAAAACAAAGAATTTGGTGATTTGTTATTTGTTGTATTCACAGAACTTTACTGCAGTCACCAACACTTCGACAGATTTCCTCAAGCCTTTTTACACAAGTGAGCAATCAGTTAGCCCTCCAGCACCCATGCCACAGCTAGTCACCGTAACACCTTTGAAGTCTGGGCCCACCCTTGTAAAGGTCAGTAAAGAAGTGTAGCCTCTATAGTCAGGAAAAGCAATAAAAGTTTATTAAATCCCCTTAATGTAGATCCGGGGATAACCTTTAGATCCAACCTCCCGCCATTGCCCATAACAATATTTGACTCCTTACCCCCCTCTCACATCTTGTACCTAATATAATACTTGAAACAATTTATTAATTTTTAGAAAAATAACCAATTAATAAGAAATATTAGAGTTTTTTGTTGTTGTTTTAGCTGATTTTAATGCTTGTTTTGACTTATTTTTAATCAGTTTATGAGAACCCACTGATTTAGATGTAATGCATAATTGGAAATCTGTTCAATCTACAGCAGAGTCAGCCTAAGTTACCCGGGGACAAGAGTCGTAGCAAGAAGAGCAAGGAGGCCAAGCCTCGTGTGAAAAAGTTGAAATATCATCAGTACATTCCCCCAGATCAAAAGCAAGAATTGATCCAAGCCCCGATGGACTCTTCATACGCTCGATTACTACAACAACAGCAGCTATTTTTGCAGCTACAGATCCTGAGTCAACAGCAACAGCAACACTACAACTATCAGACCATCCTTCCTGCACCTCTCAAGTAAGCAAAGAGATCAAATGCAAACTATTTAGCCTTTTTCTTGCCTAATTTTGGCCTTTGCTTTTGAAGCTAGTCTGGATATGTTTTGTCAACCTTGAGTATAATTGCTGCATATGAATGATTTTAGGTGGAAAATGTCTAGAAAGATTTTGTTACCGGTGGCACTCAGGACCATTACCTATTTTCCAATAACAAATCCTGTTTAGTGATTTACATTAATGGTAGGAAGTCTGCTTCCTTTTCCATCTCTTGTGCAAGATTTATTTTAACTGTCGTTGTTTTCTGCTGGTTCATTGTTCGGTGGTTTATTTATTGAGTCAGAGGGACAGAGAACCAAACTGTTCCTGCTGTGAGTTAGGTGTTGTTCCTCCCCTCTTTTCCTATCTGCTTTCCTCCTCGCCAGGCCTGTGATAGAGGGCCAAAACAGCAGTGCCACAGTTGCTATTAACGGCACCAGCAGCCTTCCTGCCTCCATTGTGGTGTCTCTGCCCACAGCAGCACCTGTGCGGCCCAATAGCACCCTTTCCAACCGCAAGGCTGGCACACTACCAGCCAACCTGGAGGAGATGAAGGTACAGAGAGATTCTAATTATAAGAATAAATAAAAATGTTATTAATAATAGAAATGCTACTGTTATAAAGTTTGAGGTTAGTTCAATATATTTAATTATGTTTATGGTCAAATCTCTTATGGTCATCAAAGCTGGATCTGTTTTATACAACATTTAATAAAACATTTATATGTGAAATATTACTACAGTTTAACATGTTCTCTATTTCTATATATTTTAAAATTTAATTTCATATTTGACTGATTTCTGAAGAATCATGTGACACTGAAGACTGGAGTAATGGCTGCTTAAAAAAAGATCCATCCCACAATTGATGGATTAAGCTGTATTTTCAGTACCCATCACTCCAGTCTTCAGTATCTCATGATTCTTTATAAAATATTCCAATATGATTTGGTCATCAAGAAACATTTTCTTATTATTGCCAATGTTGGAAAACATGATTTCATTTTTTTTCAGGATTTTAATGAATATAATGGAAGTCTTTTGTAGTATTATAACATTTATAATGTTACAAAAGATTTCCATTTCAAATAAATGCTGTTCTGTTGAACATTATATTCATTAAAATTCTGAAAAAAACTGTTGATTTGATCAATTTAATACACCCTGTTGAATAAAAGTATTAATTTCTAAAAAAAAAAAACAAGCTTACTGACTCTAAAAGTTTTAACGTCCGTGTTTAAAAATACAATAAATATGCATTAATTATAAAAAATGAACATAAAAAACATTTGATTCAGTTGGACTTGTGTCTTCAGTAAATATGCTTCTTATTCATTTTGTGTGACTGTGGTATGTGTTAATTTTTACCAGAAGTAAATTTTATTTTCCTTATAGAGCTAATAACTTCACTAATAATGTGTGTATTTTGGTAGGTGGCAGAGCTGAAAATGGAGTTGAAGTTACGCGGTCTTGCGGTGTCAGGAACAAAAACAGACCTTATTGAACGACTTAAACCTTTCCAACAAAACCCTGTCACTATTGCACCCAACAACTCCACAGGACCTAACACACAGCCCTGCAGCACACTTATGGAGGTATCCAGCACCACCTCAAGCCTCTCCCCCATCCATCAGCCCTCTGAAAATATGAGCTCCACTCCACCTGTGTCTCCTGGTTCTTCAGAGCTTCACAGCAGAGAAGACGCATCCATGCAGGGACAATCAGAAGCTCAAAACCACAGTTTAGTAAAGGCAGCTCCCTTTCCCGAGGAGCAGGACCGGAGACTACACGAAAAGGAACGACAGATTGAGGAACTGCTGCGTAAACTGGAGCAGGAACAGAAGCTGGTGGAGGAACTGAAGATGCAGCTAGAGGTGGAGAAAAGGAGTGGACAAGTCATTCCACCTCCAAAAAATGTTTCCAGTCCAACCACAATGTTGGCATCTGTCAAAGCAGAAAACACTGTCCTTCCCAACTGCACACTGAGTTCACACACTACACCAACGCTGTTGAAACTCGAGGAAGCCCACCCCAGCAAGGTGACCGCTACCCCTCTCCATCAGTTCATTATCA
This sequence comes from Rhodeus uyekii, assembly GCA_037043235.1. Classification (NCBI taxonomy): domain Eukaryota; kingdom Metazoa; phylum Chordata; class Actinopteri; order Cypriniformes; family Acheilognathidae; genus Rhodeus; species Rhodeus uyekii. The sequence goes on along the minus strand of JAWRVZ010000054.1, from coordinate 3,580,632 downwards.
GCCACCAAGGGGTGCCACAGGTCATAGGGCAGCCCCAGACTCTGCTAACCACTCCGCATGGGGGCACTCAGATCCTTCTTCCAATGCCCTTGGCAAATAATACCACTACTATCCAGCTGCCCAACACTAATGTCAAACTACAGGTAACAAAAACCATACAGACTGCTTTCTATATGTTATATACTTTATAAACTTATGTCAATGCTAAATATAATTTCCTTGTCTTTTCTGTAGCCAGTCTTGCAGGCTGTTTCTCCATCAGGCACAAGTCTAATGCAGAACCCCCAGCTACAGCCCACCAAAGCAGAGAGTCAACAACAGCTGCACACTCACAACCACATAGTTCAGGTCAGCCTCATGATTGAATATAAAAATGTTCCTTCAGACTGTAATAAATGTAATAGAATTATTATTATTACATTTACATTCATGCATTTGGCAGATGTTTTTATCCAAAGCGACTCACATTGCATTCAAGATACACATTGACATTCTAATCATTTCTTGCTTTCCCTGGGAATCAAACCAGTGACCTTGGCGTTGCAAGCGCCACGCTCTACTGTTTGAGCTACAGGAAAGCTTTATTAATTTTAATTTTAATTATTATTATCTGATATAAATATTTCTCATTTTGAGCATTTTTAAATTGATCAAAAGTATGTCACAGTCTCCATAAAAAATATTAAACAGCACAACTTTGACATCACAGGAATAAATTATATATATATATAAAAATATATATATATATATATAAACCCTTTTTAACCTTGGTGAGCATAAGTGACTTCTAAAAATCTAACTCGCCCAAAACATATAAACGGTAGTGAACCGTATGTGTAATTTTTATGTTTATTTACTAACTTTACTTATTGAGCTGATATATCTACAAAATAAAATAAAATATCAAAACAAATCCGCTTACTGTAAAAAGAAAAAAAAAAGAAAAAGTAGCACACTGTTGTCAGTGATGTTGATCTCAAAATTGCCAAATGTCAGCCAATTAATTGGCCTGGTTTATATATCACAACTTTTATCCACACTGCAGAGTTTTTTTAACAGAGTATTGAATGGCTATGGAACCCGAGTAAGAGCGGGATTAGTGCCAGCAGGAGCAATCAGAGCAAGTGAACATTATCTGTGAGCTCTGTGATCATCAAGTTTTTGTCTGTCCAGCAGAGTCATTCATCAGCGAGATGGATGCGGAGTCACTGCTCTTGTTTCTTTCTAGGCTTTCACTCTACTGTAATTGGCCTGTCCTGGCAACAGGGCACTATGCTAAGGTTTCCCAGCTAGATGCCCATTCCTTTGGCGTAGTGAATGAACCTGGACTGATTCCTGGATGACCAGAGTAACTAGAGCTCATCGGTTGTGATGAGCTGATAACATTTTTATTGACAGCCGCGCAGTAGAGACACATGCCAACGTGACCTGAAGTGGCTTGTTCTTATACTGAGCAGCCTCCGTTTAAGGACGGACAGAAGATTATAACATAAACCAGCCTGTTTAGCATATGTTTTCTATGATGTTAGTGGGTGTTTCTGAATGCTCATGGGCTGTTGGTTTACCTTTCACACAGAATCTGCCGGTGGGCACCACCAAGATGTCAGGTTTCCAGCACAGTACCAGTGAGAACCCAGCAGGCCTGGAGATACCTCAGTGCTTTCTCAGCAGCTCCCCAGAGAACAGGATCTCGCCTCAGACATCCCCTATCCCATCATCTCTTATCAACGGGCCATTAAGCAAGGTAGCGTATTCTGCTCTTATTGAAATGTTTAGTGTGTTGCTGTTCTGTTCTGCTTTGATTGTCCACTCACTTATTTTATTTCTAGACCTTCATCCATCAGTCCCACGTTTTCAACCAGACACCCAAGAACAGAGAGCCACCCCGCTATGAGGAAGCTGTCAAACAGACCCGCAGCCTACAGAATCCCGCTGTCCCAGAGGTGATTTGTTTTATATACATCTACGCATACTCATGCGCATACTGGGGTGAGTATTTTGTTGTGTCTGCAGGCAATCTTATACCTCACCCAAAGATTAAATCATGTTGTTCCAATCGTGTATTATTATTTTTTGTTCTTAAGCAAATGTCTGAACGTCTGTTTTTCAAACATGAAATGGGGTGCTATGAAAGTGAGTGCCAAGCTCCATAACAGAGAAGAATAAAAACAATACTGTGTATGTACTATACTCCGTGTGACTCATGCACAAAAGAGTCAGTCCATCTCAAGTGGTCCGATGTTGCTTGACCCCTTTTTAACCTTTTCATTTGTACATTTAAAATATTCTAGCCGAGCCCCCTGCTTGAGTGTTTTTAATATGATCATTGTCACATTACTTTTTTGGGGTGTTAATCTCTGTGTTAACAGTGGCAGGTCTAATAGGCTGCGTTTATAATGTTTCCCTTTCATTCAAAATATTCACACACTTGATTCTAGATCTAATAAATCTCCATATTAGCTTTTGGTTATCTCGATCCTCGGTTATCTTGATTCTCGGTTATCTCGATGCTTTTTTGCAACCCCCGAGGCCGTCGACATAACCGGGTTCCACTGTATTTGTAAATAAATTGGAAAAAAAAGAGCATCATTATTTACAGCATGGATTTATAAGTAAATAAATTCTTTCTCTTCTCCCAAAAGACATGAAAGGAAGTGGCCTTCACAATGTCTTTCTGACATAAAACGCCCCCTCTCATTAAAATGTCTGCTTTCATAGACATCAGTGTCTATTTTGCTTTTGTACTTATATGTATGTAAATGTCTGAAACCTAAAATAAAGATTATGTGGTTGAAAACGTTGAACAGACTCTCTGGCTCAACACCAGTCAAAGTGCGAAAGCAGGTTTGAATTTAGCCGTTCTAATCAAGCCTAGAAGGATTACACCACTGTGATCGCTCACATCAAAGGGTTCACTTGAATTCTTGTGTGATTAACTTTATGTATTGGTATTTCAAAACATGTCAAATTCTTGCTGCTTTGGATTTGAATTTATGTCCAAGCTTAATTATCACAATTACACAAAATTCCAAGTCTTGTAAAGACATATGATGGCCAAAATGTTTGCATTATACTTTTATAATATTTATCATAATTGTATGCTGTTTTTTGGTTTGTTTGTTTGTTTGAGTCTAGTGGTATGAATGACAAGCTAAGTCTGTGCAGTATGTAGGTTCTACCTTAGCTCTCATTTCTCTCATTTCCTATTACTTGGAAGAAAAGAAATAATATGTGGTCAGAATGAAAGTGAGATAAGGGCCAAATTTTCCTTTAAACTATCTTCTTTAACAATTTATATTAAATAGGAGGATAGGAATAAATTACAGGAAATATACTCAAGTATGAATATGTATGAAAATTGTATAAATAGCATGAGCAAACTAGACAAAGGGAACGATCTGACATGTTCAATGTTCTTTTAGTTAGGTTTTTTTTTCACTTGTGTCCTATCAAGTTATTGTATCACATGGTTTCTGTAAAGAATTCTTTATATTTAATGAGAACTATCAACAATTAAGACTCAAGGGTAATATGAATAATTAATTATAACTTGTAATTAATTATAAATATTTAGATCTGCTAGCTTTTTTTTTTTTTTAGTTGTCAGCCACCGCCAGCATTTTTTGTTATAATTTTCACACAATTTTCATGGCCAATATTTTGTAGTATGAATATCTGAACATGCAATATATCAAAAGAAAGACCCTCTGCTTTAAAAAATATATATATATTATATTCTAGCTTCATGCATTCCTGTTTTATGAATATAAAACAAACAAAAAACAATATTTTTGTCAAAGACAGATAGATGGCTCCATCAACACCCCTTATGCTTGCACAGTCCGCATTCAGTAACATTTGGCAATTTTGATTTATATGCTATTAAATGTTGATTGCATTATTTTACATATGCATCTGCTTACATATGATATCATTTTGATTAGGAGACTCTGTACCCTTTCAAAAGATGTGTCATAACCCTTACCTTCTGCCTAGCTGGAAATTTCCATCAATACCAGCATAGGGTTGACTCATAAATGACGGAAATTTCCATAGGAGTGGAAAGAGTTAATAAAATTGATTTAGCAGAATTAATGCCACAATCAACTAACGTGTTCATCCAGCAAATGCTCAGTTTTTATTTATTTATTATTTATTAAGTTTAAGAAAAGTTAAATTCTGGGGTATGAGAAATAGCTATCATGTAGCCAAAATCTGCATGATTAGAATTGTTATGTGTGACATGAACAAGACTTTATTAACTAAACACTTAGACTAACCTAAAACACACACATTCTGTACATCCACACAGTTTAGCAATGGAAAGAGTGCTGAAGCAGAACAAAGGAATGCAATAAGTTATAGCAATGGTTGAAATTCAGTACATCAACAAGCCATCAATTTCTTAGATCGAATGCTCCCTTCTTTAAAAGGGATGGGGGATAATCAATGTATCAAATAATGAGATAAATTTGATACTTGTATGTCTCGCCCATTTGAATAACACTTTTCTGATGCGATTTGTTGAGGCTCCAGTTGTGTTGATAAGAGAGTCAGAGGATCTTTGGTGAATGGAGAGAAAAAATGCTGCAGTCTGGCACAAACTACTTACAAGCCTTCTATCTCAGTATTATTCACGTCTTAAATTCTCTGTGATCTTTTGTGATGTATGTTGTCGTCACACCCTCGGGCAGGGTGTTTTGCTTAAGTAATTTGATTGGGTAATGACGGAGAAACTATTAAAGAGTCTTATAATACTCATAAGTTACATAGGTAAAACATATAATGTAAATTATGATTCAGGTCATTAAAACATAAACCCATAAATGCCAAACATGTTACACATTTGATCTTGAGTAAGTAAGGCAAAAAAGTTAATTCAGAGTTTAAATTAATGCATAAACACTGTAAAGGAACATATGATTGCATAGGAAAATTAGATTTGTACATTTATATATAGAGGGTATAGGATTAGGATGGACTGTATAGAAAAGGGTACATTTGTCTGTTTTAAAGTGAATTTAGATTGAAACTCTACATTCCTTTGAGTTGTACTTTGTTGGGAAAGTGAGTTTTTATTGATGAATTATTGATTAATAATTGAGCATTTGATTGGTCCAGACGCTCTTTGCTCTTTGCTTACAGTCAACCAGATGATAAAATGCTTCAATAGAGTCTGCACACTCTACCAAAAAGTCATTAAGTGCAAGATACAATAAGTGCTTCACTGAAAAGAGGGGCAAATGTTTCGGTAATGTGACCTTTGTCAGTCCCAAGCTAACAATGCCTAGAGCCATCTTAATTTAAGGAGTCACATTTATGCATAGATCACAAATAATCTATAACAAATAATCCAGTAATAACAAATATATAACAAATAATCCAAACAATATGTTGTACAGCATTAAAGTAAAGTTTATCAATATCAACTCATAAAAATATCTAACATCATCATGATATAAATAGGTAGTTTACATCAAATTACAGAACGACAACTACTTGCACAACAATAACTGTACTTTAGACAGAATATATAATTCATAAGAAACATGACACGCATAATTATATACACAAATCCATACAAGAACCATATAATAATCCACTTAGCTTCACATTGTAACAGTTTCTTTTTAAAATCACCAGTCTAATGAATGCCACAAAATCTCATGTTGGAGATGCTTGTGACCAGCATCTGCAAAATTTCTGGCCACAGGAAAATGTATGTATGTCCTTCTTTTGGCTCTCCTGTGCTCATTAATGCAGATCTTTAGTTGGCGGTTGGTCTTGCCAATATATCGTGGAGACCACATGGACATGTGATAAGGTAAATGACAAAAGATTTAGGTTGTATCCAGTGTCAATAGACCATTCCACTGTTTTTGATGATGGTCTTAATTTCCTGACCGTGAACAGTGTAGGTAGTACAGCGCGTGTAAATAAGTCATTTCAGTCTTTGAAATAAGTTAGATTGTTACTTTGCTGATGTAAATTTGACTTGAGTAATTTTTTAGGATACCCTCTTTGAAGGAACTGCTTGTACATCTTATCATATTCCACCTCAAAATCATCTCTTAATTGAAGAAACTATAAGGGAGATCTTTCTTCAGAGCTTTTAGACTGAAGAATGCTGTTCTGGGGCCTCATTTATAAATGTTGCGTACGCACAAAAGGAGGCGTACGCCACTCTCTACGCAATAATTGGTATTTATAAAAAGCAAAGTTGACGCGAAAATGTGCGGTCCTTCACACAAGCTCTGACCCAGGCATACGCACAAAAACAGATGGAAGAAACACGTGAAAGTGTGTGAAACTGTTGACCGTTGTGTAAAAGAAATGGCAATACTGCCATGTCATAAAAAACATGAAGACTTCACAAAGCAAGGCTTACAAATAACAGCCTACACGAACACCCGTTTGATCAATCTGCAGTGAAAAACAAACAAAATCAAACGAAAATTGCAACAGAAATGCAAATTAGCAATGCAATATGTTCTGTAATAATATTGGCATGTAATGCAATTCATCCTCATAAATAATATGGTAAACAGAATATGATATTCTTGTCAGTGTCCCCCTCCACCTCAGTCACCACTCCACTTAACAGGGATTCCCCAATAATTGCCACCAGTCTCTCATCAAGCTCTGGTGTCCCCTTTCCCCACTCATGGCAGACACACTCTGGCGATGGAGCGCTAGACGCTTTTTTGCCTTGACTTTGATGTCCGACCATTTTTTTTATTTATTTCGGCCATGGTCTGAGGTTGTGAGGCTACAGCATTTACTGCGTCTGTAATCTTTTACCACTCAATTGCCTTTTTGGCATTAGTAATTTTTTTGTGTGCCCTCCAAACAACATTTGTCTCCTCTTTTCCACCTCGCCAGCGACAACTGAAAACGTTTTTTTTATTTCCTCTCAGTGTTTGCCATTTCGCAATCGATGAATATTAACTTGTGGGCATTTCACGGACTATTTATGGGCAACTATGGGCGTGACATGAAGCTGCAAAAGCTGCACTACATTTAAAATTAATTGTGATTTATTAAGGGAAAACTGCGTAGGATGTGCGTGCGCACGGTTTTATAAATCCGAATATTTCTGTGCGTACGCACGTCCTATGTTTCATCCATACGCCACTTCTGACGCAAATCCTACGCAAAGTTTTATAAATGAGGCCCCTGGGCTCTGGGTTTTCTATAAAGAGTTGTGAAGTTGACACAAACATAAGTATTCCGAAAGTTGATCCTTTCAAAACTTGCTTCCATATTGAATACAATAGTTGGAACCAGATCATTTATTTAATGAACCAAACGATCCAAGTCATCATCCTCAAGAAAATGGCAGACTATTCTTCATTTTATCTTAGTCTGTACTCTACCTGTACCGTTGTTTACTGCTATAATTTAGTTAATAATTCCTTCCTTTTGTTTTCCTTTTCTTCTGTGCTGTCCTTGAACTGAAAAGTCATTTTATTTCTTTTTGTGTGCAGATTCCCACAGCGTCAAGTCAGCAGATGGATGATCTCTTTGACATTTTAATAGAAAGTGGAGGTGAGTTTATCATATTGTTACAGACTGCTTCCATTTATCCACAGCTCACACTATATAAATCCAAATTCAGATTTTTTTTCCACTATGTATAATTGTGAGTATAGAGGATAGGAAGGTCAGAATTGGCAGTCAATCTACTTTCATACCAGAAGCCCCCTTTTCAGTTCTGACTGCTGTAACATCCTGATGTCTCCAAGATTCAGTGACAAATATACTACCATTAAAAGTTTGGGGTTGATTAGATCTTTTGAAAGAAATTAATGTTTTTATTCAGGGTAATCTAAAGGATGCATTAAAAATATTTATAAGTTTTCAAAAGATTTTGTCAAATAAATGATGTTCCTTTGAACTGTCTATTCATCAAAGAATCCTGAATTAAGATGGATCACAGTTTGCACAAAAATATTAATCAGCACAACTGTTTTTAACTATGTGAATAGTTCTAAGAAATATTTATTGTTTTCGTGTAGTTTTGACCATGCAGCCTTGGTGAAAATATGTGACTTTTCAGAAAAATGCAAAGATCTTCCTGACCTTAAACTTTTGAACAGATGATCTATTAAAAATATCACTGTTTTTTTTTT